>OX418225.1:3631283-3738680 GCA_948455865.1 Conomelus anceps
GTTCATCCCAAAATTGGTATCTTGTATTATCTGTATAATTCTAACAAACTTATGAGGGTGCTTGCACAGTGGAGCAACCAATACTCAATCATAATCAACATCAAAAAATCTAAAAATATTTTTGTGCAGTTGTTTAAAATTTGTTTTTGATTCAAAAGTAAAATTTAAGTTCAATTTTATTCTGTTTTACAATTTTGACATTTGCGCTCATCGCAAAATATTGTTCTCTTGCATTGTAACAATCTTATAACGGTGCTTACACAGTGGAGCATCCAATACTCGATGATAACCACCATCATCAGAGTATTCACCAAGGTAATCCAGTCACTTGTATACATAATTTAGGGATAAAATAAATAGAGAATTAATAAAAACGAAAATAGTTTAATTTGTATTCTTAAAATAAATAATATTATCAAATAATATTTTAATGGTTTTATCTGGAAGTTGCTGTGAAGTAACAAAGATTCATATCATCTATAGATTCCTTATTATATAATTCATGTAAAATTGTTTATTGTACATGTCTTTATCATTTTTTTTGCGTTCTTCCTTATTTTGGTTGCAAAAATAACAATAACAAAAATAATAAAAATAAAAAGAATAATAATAAAAAAAATATAAAAAAATTGGGCACTGAAATCTGCTATTGACATAATAAAAATTATAATAATAATAATAACAATAAAGATAACAATAATAATGATGTTAAAAATTAGGATAATAAAAATGATTGGTCACAAAAATCTGATATTGCAAGTATTCCTGATTAGAGGGAAACAAATGAGTTTCTTATTTTACAATAATTTAGGTCATCATAAGTTCGGTATTGATAGATTAGTATAAGTGTAAAAAAAATATTCAACTCACTGCTAGCGCACAAGCTTTATGCTTATGCTAGCTTTTACTAAATTTTTCTTCCAATCATGGATTGCACAATTTGTTCACGGGGTAGGAAGGACAGTATTTTATGTAGGAAATATAATTAGCAAAACAAAAAACGCAATTTTCGGAATATTTATTTCATGTATTCAAATACATTCTAATGTATTTCTAGTGAACAAATAAATTTGTTGATTTGTATCTTGTATCTTTGTATCTTGTGAATAATTGCTAAAAATCTAAAAACGTTTTTGTGCTTTTGCTTAAAATTTGTTCTCTATTGTTTTAAAAATTGTTCTCAAAATTCTCTATTTATTTTATCCCTAAATTATGTATACAAGTGACTGGATTACCTTGATGAATACTCTGATGATGGTGGTTATCATCGAGTATTGGATGCTCCACTGTGTAAGCACCGTTATAAGATTGTTACAATGCAAGAGAACAATTTTGTGATGAGCGCAAATGTCAAAATTGTAAAACAGAATAAAATTGAACTCCAATTTTACTTTTGAATCAAAAACAAAATTGATTCACAAGTAAAATTAAAGTTCAATTTTATTCTGTTAGTACAACTAAAATTGTTCTCTTGTATAATAGCATTATAAGGATGCTTATACAGTAAAGCAAATAATACCATCAGTAACAGCCGATTGCTCAAATCAGATCAGATTCACTAGTTTGAAGAATGAATTTATATAGAAAAAAATATCAATTAAATTTGCATAATTATCACTTTTTATTATATACTTAGTAATATCTTTTTTAACTACTTTTATCACTTTTAATTTCATTTTTAATCACTTAGTAATTATATATTTACTTGTTATACTTAATTTAAATATTAGATTTGTTTCTTTCAAACAAATAGGCCTTTGTTATTCTCGTGAATATCAACTTAAATCATATGAAGGCTCAACCAGATGAATAAGAGGGCCCAAGTGCTATCTTTAAATCTGATTCCATTTATTTGAGAAGCTCATTTTAAAAATCATATTGTTCCCTATAGAAGAAGACCTGAGAGGCCTTTTTCTTTTTTCCTTTCAAATCTCTTTCAACGGCAAACAAATTTCGAAAATCCTTCACATACATCGCTGGGCATTACTTAAAGGAAGATCCATGCAAAATTTCATTTAATTTGGTCCAATCGTTCAGCCGTAAATGCGTTACAAACAGACAGACAGACAAATGCAAAATGGTCGACTTAAAGCAGAGATCTCTCTTCGTTCGGTCAATAATTACACGATGTATCATCCTCATGTATATTAAGAGATATATTATCCTTATGTGTATTACGGGATGTATTATTGTTATGCGTATTACCTCAATATATATTATACTGCACTGTACATTGAGCAGAGCAGCATAATGCTGTATTAGCTAGGACTTTGGAGCTACCCTTGTCAACAAACTGATAAGAAGAAGGGTCCAAAAATAAACATTACTAAAAGAAAGCATTAATAATAGAAAACAAACATAATTGAAAGACTTTGAACTGACTTATTTCTTCAAGGAAAAGTCATTAATATAAATAACAATATGGAGAATACCAGCAACGCACTAAACATAATATTTATTTACATGAGATAGAAATATTGTCAATCCATAGATTTGGTTTGAAAATTATTTTACAGAGCTCATTGATTTCAAATTCCTTTATATGCTATTAATTTATACTGAATACTTCCGATATTGACAATAGCATTGAATAGCTGATGGAAATCGATGAATGCTACTGTACAAAAATATCAGTCACCACCAGGAATCGAACCACGGACCACTCAACTGCCGGTCGGGTACCTTAACCACTAGACTATAGTGACCTTTCTGCACAGCAGCACTCATTTTAAACTTGGCCATATCGGCTCGTATCTCACAAGTTAGTTTGAAATAACTGACAATTTAACAAACTGACAAATATACAGAAACATAATTCATTTTCAAATTCCTTTGTGCTATTAATTTTTTCAATTGCTGATGATGCCCACATGAGTTTGAGACTTGTGCGTGGGTAATGAGGTGAATGATAACACATTAGGGGAGTGATAGCCGCGAGGCGTAGCAGGTATCTGTTCAATCAGATAGAGATAAGCTGCGTTCTCGTAGGTCCTGTTTGTTACGGTGACCGATTAGATTAGCCAGCAAAAAAGACACAGTTCTCTGCTGTAAAATCACTTCCCGGTGGTTCGGAACCCATCTAAAACTGTAGGTCCAACTCATCAATCACCATCATCCAACTCATTACCCACGCTCAGGTCTCAGACCTATGTGGGCTTCATCTTCAGAAAAAAAGAAAAACATAACTTAAATGCCAGACGGAGGAGCAACGCCTCAACCAACTGCGCTAAGGGGCTTTCCAACTGCCTGTCCAACTCATCAATCACCATCATCCAACTCATTACCCACCCACAGGTCTCAGACCTATGTGGGCTTCATCCTCCAAAAAAAATATATATATATAATGAAGACTTACGCAATGGCGGATATATTATTTTAGATGTTTAATTTTTGAACAAGGAATTAAGCACTGGAAGGAATTTTGAAATTAGGCTAGTTATTAAATGACAAGCGATCTAAGACATCAAAGACCATAATAATCAATTTTAAATTATTACAGATGCCCTTTAAAGCCCTAATAACTGGACAATTCTGCACAAAATATTTCCTACATAAAAACTAACATGGTACAGTATTTTTCATGATAGTGAAAGTAGTATTTCAAAATTTAGTTTTTATGAAAGATTGTACAATAAAAATATAATCATGGAAATTCTGTAAAGGACTGAAAATGTCAATAGACCACAGTAACAATCTTGTAATGCTCAATAAAGCTTTCCAATACAAAATTTATCTAACCTTAACTAACTCGAAATTAGTGTTCATATTTCTGTGAGTGGCTGTAGCCGAGTGGGCTAATCGCTGGCTTCCTGACCTAAAGGTCGCGGTTTCAATCCCCAATCTGACTAGAATTTTTTCCTGAGATAGATAGATATTTTTTTGCCATCGGACACCATGGTCATCGGCAACGTCAAAATGATTATTAAATATAATTAAAAAGGAGGAGTAAAAAACTCCTCCAAGGATTAAAAGGGAATGACTCACAGGGTTTCAAGAAGGGACCTCTTGAACAGAGAGGCGGGATTTGTTGTCAGTGACATTGACAACTTATTAAAAATTTTAATTCCGTAACCTGTAGGGAGTTCTGTATTTTTGTCAACCTTGTGTGCTGCGTATCAAGTTGGTGTCTTTGGCGGGTGTTGTATTCATGAATCATACCTCTTGTATTCATGTTGGACTTATTCTTATAAATATGCTGAGCCACAATAAAAATATATTGGCTGTAAAGAAATTAGAATTTTAAGTGAAATAAAAAGCGGCTTACAATGTTCCCTGTATGTGGCTCCCATAATAATTCTTATAACTTTTTTCTGGAGTAGTAGAACATCTGACACATGACTACTTCCACCCCAGTGTAAGATACCATAAGACAATTGACTATGAAACAAGCTAAAATTTGCCGCACGCAGGTAGTTATTGGGTAAGTGGCCCTTGAGAGATCTGATCAGATAAATAGACTTTGAAAGTTTACTACAAAGATGCCTGCAATAAGGTTCCCATGTTAACTTCTGATCTATGTAGACACCCAGGAACTTGGTGAACTTTTCAGAAAGACTGTGAGCCGGCCCCGCGCTTCAATCCACATATAAGTGTTTGAGTCTTTCCATCATCAACTGTAAACACATTGGTTCTAAGCCACTCTGAGGCTTCAATTTTGAAACTTTCCATCTTAACCCTCAACTCATCCAAATTTACATCACACGAGAGCAGGGAAGTGTCATCTGCATACAAAATAGTCAGTTGAGATACCAATTAAAGTAGACCGACTCCGGTGTTTTGGAGTACACATTAACCCTGTAGGTTCCCTGGATGCCTAAAACCAATTGTTACTGTCATTAAGATTCCCTGAGCTTATTGCGACCTGTAAACTGACACCTGCCAAGTCACACGTTAGTATCAAAAAGTGAAGTGCAGAGCTCTAATTTCCCGTAGATTCGTGAACTAGTACGGTAATTAATTTTGATTTTCTGAGGCTTTACTGGACAGTAGGTTAGACCTAAGAGTTCCAAAAATACAGAACCATAGTTTTCTAAGGAATAAAGATACTTGTTTGAACTAGGGTATTCGAGTATGAAGTTGTTCAAAAACAAGCCCAGATTCAAGAGCTCATTCCACTATAAAAATATTGAGTAAAATTACAAAAACTGATTGTGTTGACTTGTAGCTAATCAAATATAGCTCCCAGATGTGGTAGATCTTACCCACGAGTTGGGGATTCAAAGTGAGGGCAAAGACTAGATAATTTTCTTGATTTATGACATAAATTTCATTAAAAAAACACCCGGATAAACCCATGAAATGACTCATCCGACGCCAAGTTTGCTACAAGGACAAATTATAGGCCTAGTAAAGTATGACTCACCTTCATAGTTGATTGGAAAACTACTGCACGTCCGTAGAAATTCAAATCCAACGGCCAATCCAAAGGACAGGCTGAAACGATCCATACTTTTATGCGGACAGATATTTTTCAAATCATAATTTCCTAACGTGATTCATGACAATTTTCAACGGACTCCCAACTGGTGAAGCTTTCAAACCATTATTATTTTTGTATAACTAGGAAACAATTTCACAGACACAATATTCACAACCGACAATTTCACATGTATTGAACCATATATTTTGAGCTTAAATGGTTATTTTAAAAACATAAATCACTTGACACAACCATGCATAATAAATTATCACACACGAAACACGAACATACTGCGTAACTAACAAACCACGACTTCCACGACTAATCCCGTACTAGCAAAATAGCAAACGTCAAACAAGATCGCCATTGTTGAAGGGAGCAAGCTTGCAACCTGCTAACACAAAATAGTCCAGCGCGGTAAGGACCGGGGAAAGGCAGGCTAGGCAACCGCAGATCAGCACACAGCGCCACATTTGAATTCATCAAATTACGATCGAATTCAAACACACTCAGATGTTTCATAGAATGGGTTTTTTTAAGTTGATTGAAGCACAGTAGTGTTGCAGCTTGCTATTTTCCTGAAGTTCAGGTGTGTTTTTTTGCTAGGCCTGGAAGTTTGATGAAATAAATTACAGGTTTATTTTTAATTAATCTGACTTGTTCTACAAAATCTTCAGCTCATTTTACATAACCTGACCAATTTACAAGTGAAATGAAGGCACTAAAACATTTTGAATGGATATCCAAGTTAATTCTGTAAAAAAGCATTCTCATGCCTAAATTTATATGATTTTTGGTGGGTACAAAAATGCCACAAAGTATTTGCTACTCTATGTGGAACATTCTGCAAATAAGAGGAATTTTTTGAAAATTTAGGCTGCAAAAAAGATTAATCATAGGCCTACTTTAGACCACAAAAGTTATCATTAAAATGATCCTACATTCCACAATATCAAGCTCATTTTTCTCAATATTGTTTACACTCCAAAGGTTCATTCTTAATTATTCAAATATGAAGTACGGTAATGTAATACAATACAAATTGCATTCTTATTTTAGAATTAGTAAGATTAAAAAATATTTAAGTTGCTTATTTAATACACAGCTTCTGTAACTCAATTATTAGCACTGTTGAGATAGTTGTAGGCTGCTTTATTCCTTGATACAATATTGAAATGACGAGTAGACTAATAATATTCAAACAAGTGAAAAATTGTATTTTTTGTTCATAAAATAATGAGAATATAACAGAAATATACGAAAAATTAGTACAAATCAGGAAATTGGCATAATGTGATTCTCTTAATCAATAAAGCCTACATTTTTTGTAACTCAATTCTCACATCGTTCAATACTCAATTCGTTCTTGAGAAAACACAAAACTTTTCTGGACCTATGTTTGTATGAACGTTTTCTTCAGTTTGGTGAGAGGAAAGAAATAAATCAGAGTAGCAAACTCCTCCTGGAATACTCTGTATAGTGCAGACAGAAGAAAATGTTGGAACAATACTAGAGGTAGCTGCAATTGTTTTGAGGCTTTCTACATCTATGTGTTAGACAAAAGGTGATTATTTATTGAATAAACTATTTGGCCCGTCGCGCGTTGCTGCGATCTCAAAAGAAATTCATCTTGATTTTATTATTTGCTACCTTCCACTGAGGCTGCATTATTTCAAATTTCAACCTTCTAGGACTATTAGGGAAGAAGTTAGTCCTAGGGATTTTCCAGAGCTGATCAGAGAGGCATCCTTTGTTTTTTTCTTACTCACCACCTCTCAATGAAGGAAAATTTCAAATTTAAACCTACGACTATTAGGGTAGAAGTTAGTCCTAGGGCTCTAGTTTTGTGCTTAGCAACACATTCAGAGATTCATTTTAGCTCTCACTGTACGAAGTAAATTGGGGGAGAACATTATGCGGAGGCTCTGCCCGTCTGACTGTCTGTACGCATAAAATTTCAGAGCAAAAACTATAGGGGGTAAAGTTACCAAATTTTCAGGAGGTATTAGGCACCTCATGAGAAAAACAAGAAATTAAAATTAAGTTTGTCGGTCCTCGCTGAAGGACACAAAAAGGAAAAATCTATCCTTAAAGAATCAGCTGATAGAAGGTAACAATTTTTGGGGCACGGCTTTGAGGCATGCTTTCGCGCAGTTCTAGTGAATTGGAAAATTTGTATTGATCTGTATCAGCTGTTTCCCTATAGAATAAAAACGATTTTCCTTCAAATGAAATTAAAAAATATGGTCGTGACAGTGATAGCGTCCCCTTTGAATTTACCGTAGATAATTTAAGGTAGATTCATTCCACTTTTTTATTTATATAGATGTCCATATAAACAGAAATATTGTTGGATCTCTTGTTCCATGACGAACTGCGTTGTTAATATTAACTTCATCATCATCATCGACTTGCAGTCAAATATTCATTAAGAATAAGTAAAATTTACTTTTCAAGGGCCTCTGAAAACGGATCTCAAAGATTCGAAAGCGCTCGGCCTACAGAGTAAGTAAATTTTACTTATTCTTAATGAATATTTGACTGCAAGTCGTTAAATTCACATAACAAGTTAAGAAATATTGTATTCTTCTTACTTTTAATTCAAATTAAGTTCACCTGATTGGTAAAAAAACGGGACAGGCTTGTTTCACACATTACCAGCTTCGGGTAACAGATGTTGTCAACCCTGCATAATTACATTTAGAATAGAATAGAATATTTATTTATTCAACACAGTATAAGGATGGGGCATTACACAGTTGAATATTGTCAATAACTTACAACTAAAACATTTAATACATTATGTCATGTATGACTTTATGTCAACCAAATCACAGATAATTTTAAATCAAATTCAAACATTAGATAGTACATTCCAGGCACATTAAAGGATTAAGCAGTAATTTATTAAAAGGAGTCGGTAAGAAATTCATCGATAGAGTAGTATGCCTTTTTAACAAGCATATTAAAAAGTGCAGCCTTGAAAACATTCGCATTATGGCTCAAAGATTTTAGAGATTCGGGTAGCTTGTTATAAAATTTCACAGCCACATAACTAAGCTTCTTCTCAAACATTTTTAACTTATGAGGTTGTACTGCAAAATGTCCTTTTCCTCTTGTATTATAAGAGTGCATATGCGCATTTAATTTCAATATCATCCTATTGCGAAGAGAGTAGATAACTATCCTGTATATATATATTGAAGGCACTGTCAAGAGGTTTAATTTTTTAAACGCGTCTTTGCATGACTCTTTCTGTTTAAGCCCTTCTATGCACCGTATCGCATTTTTCTGGTGGATAAGTATCCTCTGAATGTTTTCCTTGCTAGTACTGCCCCAAAGCTCAATACCATAAACCAGGTGTGAATAGAAAGTAGCAAAATATACTATCTTAGCAGTAGTTTTGGGTACATATTTTGTTATATTCCTGATAAGAAACAGACTTCTGCTCAATTTGTCAACCAGTTTCTGAACATGTTGAGTCCAAGTAAATTTATTATCTAGTATTATTCCCAACATGTTCACACAATCAGAACACGCTATTACATCATCACCGAAATACACCTGAGGAAGAAAATCAGCACTTCTAAAATTAATGGTTTCACTTTTCATGGAATTGATTGCAAGACAGGAGTCATTGAAGTACTGTGCAACCGAATTTGTTAAAATGTTCATATTAACTTCGAGGCTATTAGGATCTTTGTCAGAGAAGAGGAGGGTAGTATCATCAGCATAAAGAGTGAGATGAACTTCATCCGTTACAGCCAAATGTAAGTCAGAGATGTACAATATAAAGAGCAGTGGACCCAATATACCTTGAGGTACTCCAGTTTCAAGACTCAACTTTGAAGATGAAAATTGTCCCAGAGAGGTAGTGAGGGACACATATTGGTAGCGGTCAATCAGGTAGGATTCGATCAATCTATGTGAAATACCCCTAATGCCAAGGCTTTGTAGTCTCTCCAACAGCACTCTTACATTAACACAATCAAACGCTCTAGAGAGGTCAAGTAATATGGCAGAGGAATAATTTCCTTTGTCCAACTCATCCAATACTTTCTCACACAAATTTACTGCAGCACCTACTGTAGACCTGCCTTTAACAAAGCCATACTGATATGAGGGAACAAGCTTGTATTTATCCAAATAGTTGATACCTCAGATAGATGATTTTTTCAAAAAGTTTTGAAAATGCAGGAAGAATAGATATGGGTCTGTAATTATGAATATTGGATCTATCACCCTTTTTAAAAACAGGTATCACTCTTGCAATTTTCAAATTACTTGGGAAGAGACCTTGCTCTAACATAGCATTAATTATGTTTTCTAATGGGCTCATAATTTCACTGCAGCATTGATCAATAACAAACATTGGCAGTCCATCATATCCTCTTGCAGATTTTGACTTAATACTTGCAAGGCATGCCAGGATTTCATCTGTACTTGTTGGATGTAAAAATAAGCTCCCTTCTGGTACAGTCTTCCAGAAGTCATACAAGTTTCCATGATTATTACTTTTATTCATGCCAGCATTTACTTGGGTAGCAGCTGATATAAAATGATTATTCATCATAGATGCGATTCTATTGGGGTCTGTAATCATTTCTGTGTCAGTTTTAACATTTAAATCCTCATGGAGAAAAGTAGGCTTGTCCAAGTCTCTTCTAAAACCATTTATGATTCTCCAACTGCTCTTGGATCTATTTCTACTGTTTAATATTAAATTACTGAAGTATTGTTTTTTGGCTAGAACTACCTTGGTGTCATAAATCGTTTTTAGACTATTTACAATATCAATGTTTACATCCTCTCCAGAATTATACTTGCAAATTGCAACATTTAGAAGCATTCGAACTTGTTTTAATTCAGCTGTCATCCATCTGCCACTCAGAATGTTCCTTCTAGATTTTCGTTTCGTACTGCATGGGCAACATGCATTGTAATGGCTTGAGAAGATCCTGTGAAACAGATCAAACTTGCTATTGGCATCTCTTACAGAGTAAACATCAGACCAGTCTTGCTGAGATAATGAGTGCTTAAGTCTAGTTATATTATAATTTGAGCAGTTATGCACCATAGGATGTTTGTCTGAATGTCTGTTTTTCATATTGGCTAGCTTCCTCCCAGTGGTTATGGCAATGCATTGAGCAGCGTGGTCAGATATGAAGGTGTGAATGACCTGAACAGAAAACAAAGAGCTAGGAATATTTGTAAAAATATTATCAATTGCTGTACCACTTCTAATTCTGGTTACATGGTCAATAGTATAGCATAAATTGAACTGATTCAGACTTTCAATAATACTAGAGCGTCGGCCATCATGCGTGAGAAAATCCACATTCACATCACCCAATACTATTAGGTAGTCTTTTTGGTTACTCAACGTCCTGTCCAAAAGAGTAGTCAAATTTTCCTTAAACAAATTAAAGTTTCCATTTGGTGGCCGATAGATTCCAATCACAACGTAGTTCTGACAATCCAAATTGAACCTTAGCCCAGTCATTTCAACATCACCCTCACTACATAGATCCTCTGTATTAAGTAGTGCCAGTTTATCTTTATTTACTAATTCATTGAACTCCTTATTCAAATATATTGCAACTCCACCCTTTTTCTTGATTTTTCGACAGTAATAGGAAGCCAGCTTAAGATCAAGCACTTTTATAGCATCAATTTCATAATCCTTCAGGCCATGGTCTGTCACAACCAAAATATCGGGGACCTCATTCTCCAACATGATCTCCAGTCTACTGATCTTATTCAATAGACTATCAACGTTCTGATGCAATATCTTGATTTTTCTGTGAGGATTTTCATTTTTATCACCATTTGTATTGATTTCAGCATTGATTAATTCCTGAGGACTCCCAGAAAAAGCATTTTCCACGTATTTATTATTATTATCATTACTAACACCATCACTATTATTAGCATCACAATCACCACCATCATCATCATCATCATCATCATCATCATTATTATTATTATTATTATTATTATCTACATTGCTATTATTGATAATGTAAGGCACTATTGGAAGTCTTAATGAGTTATTTCCTGAGTTCTTTTTTTTGATACTTGATCTCCTAAAAAAACAGCTAAATCCTCAGATGTTTTATCTTCATCCCTGCCAATATTTAATTCCTCCTGAACATGACACTTGTTTTTTGTACTATTTCCTTCATTTTTTGTCTGTGTAGGTGGTAGCCGTTCACTTGTGGTTCTCATGAATGAACGAATTATACATTCAGAAATGTAGCGCTTCCCCAGAGAGTTGAAATGCAGACCATGCTGTGTATGAAAGCGTCTGCCCAATTTGTTCACATCAACAAGATCAACATTTTTGTAGCACCTGGACATCTCCGAAATGGCATCATTTATATTACGAATCAAGACATTAATATCACATCTGAGTCTCAAATCATATCTATGAGGAACATTGAATAACACTACACGTGTGTGTGTCAGATGCTCAAGATGCTTCATGATATTCTCTGGGAGCTTCTCTGGGCTGGAATGATTCATATCATTTGCACCACCGATCAGAACAACTAGATCACTGTCAGTCATCTTGGCACATTCAGTCACACAATTTTCAGCAACTTTATCAAAAGTTGCTCCAGCTTTTATCTCACCAAATATGTCATGCCTAATTTTATTTGAGACAAGCTTAACTAGGTCTCTACCAAAGCTATCGGCAAAAATTTTTATTTTTTTAGGGTGACTTGCATTATTGTGATTCTTTTGTTTGATGTTTGCCACAAGTCCCTCAAGAAGAAGTATCTTTTTCCTCGCCTCTTCAAGCTTGTCGCCCAGTAATATAACTTGGTCCAAGAGGTTAGTGTTTTCCTCAAGCAATAGATTCATTTGATCAATATCCAAGCGGTAAGGTAGTCGACAGCAGTCAGTCCTATTATCATTTTTCTCAACTGTAAGTGATATGTTTTCAAATTCATTCTGGACAGCAATATTCAATTCTCCATCCATCAAACACTTGGTTTCATCCGTTTGCAAAGAGACTTCTCTGGTTTGCCGCTCAGTTGTAAGCTCCAAAATTCGAATATCGTTCAATATTGATCTCTCTATTGCCGCCTCCCATTGAGTCTTTAAGCGTTCATTTTCAAGAAACAGTCTCTCACTTTCTAGCCTTAATTTTTCAATCATTGCAGTGCATTTACATTTCTCTTCATTATGCTTGAAAACCTCTAAGCTTTTGTCTGCTTCGTTCAGCGACAATTCACTAATAACATCACCCTCATCCTTTTTTACAATATTCGGTGTTGAACAGGAAGCACCTGAGATAGAATCATTCCTGGAAGGTAGCTCTTCAGTTGGAACCGGGTGACTATGATTAGCACATGACAAATCAATGATAACATTAATTGAATTATTAGTTACAAGTTGTGCTTTACATGTCCTGTTTAAACAGCGCCACGTTATATCACCTGTTGCTCTTATAGCACTCTTTCTATAATTATATTTGTCATGAGTCAACTTCGGATTTCCTCTATTCGTTGTACTTATTACAAATAAAGCCATTTTAAAATCAAATTTCAACTTGAAATTATTTTAGATGAATTCTCAGTGAATTCAATCAGGAGATGGAAAGATGGGAAAAGCAATGGAAAATGCCCAGAGAGCTATCAAGGCGATTGGATGAGAAAAGGGAAGCTCCTGAAGACATAGGTTTACATTCAAAGGGGTTTTAAAGAGAAAGGACTAGTTTACAATGTAGGCCTACAATTTAAATGTTCAAATGTTCTACTATTTTGGCGCTGTAATGTACAAATTCAAAATTCCCGCAAAGTGAGTGACGTCAGGGTCGGATCTCTGATAGAGCTCAATAAACCAGCCAGCAACAATAGTTAGGTTGGTAAGCAAGAATTGGCGCCTAGATCCGTTGAATTCAAACAAGAGAAGCCCAGCCGAACAAGAGATAGATCGTGAGGCACTTCACCCTCTCACCTGCCAGAAGTCAACAAAGGGGAATCGGCTTTCTCACTCATCAAACCATCTCTCTCCCTCTCAGCACAATGATAAGGAGATAATTTCGATTGTTGATTTAACGTTAACGAAATAAATTCACCGGCATAAACCTAGGTTAGGTGTACACTCATAGAACAAAGTTGAAAGTACCAGTGTCCACTCAGAGTTCACAAACGCATTCACTTGGTACTCAGACAAACCGACACTACACGGTTAGTATCACAACACTTGAAAACTATATATTATTCACTAGAATACTTTAAATCACAAAAAGTCACGAGTCAATTGTACTGCAATCCTCCAACACCCGCGCATGCGCGGAACATTGCATCATAATGATTTCAAAAATCGGATAGATGTGAAGCGCTCCTTATGATAACAATGATCGGCCTGATAAACGACACTGGTTAACCGACTGGCGGTTGTGGAACTATCCTATTCCAACAAAATTGAAATGAAAATTGAAATCGATATGATTGCTCCTGTTTGTTTGATATTGGGCTAAGTATTGGGCCAATCCTTGCGAAACTTGGATGGGACCAGCGCTGAATGATGCTCTTTCATTAAAAATGTCATTACCGGAATTGCTCCAGCCGTTTTCGAGTTTTGCGCTTAGCAACACATTTAGTGATTCATTTTTATTTATATAGATATTTAAAGCATATTAAAAGTATAACAGCCTACCAGAGGCCAATAAACAGGTGAAATCCACTCATATTTATAATACGTACAGTGCAGACAAGAGAAGTATTATATTAATTTCTAAAACATTATCAGAGGTGTAGTCGGAAGTGTATCAAAACTCACTATATTAACTTTTTGTTGTAAATTTAATATTAACAACGCAGATCGTTATGAAACAAGAAATCTGAGAGCTCACTATATATTTTTATTAGTCTTAAGACACCCTGTGTGTTGGCTGTTGGGAGAATCCCAACACATTGTACCGGGTGATTATAAAAGGACTTTACAACTTTGAAAGTACAAAAATATTTATTGAAATTACTTACAGAGTTGAGAAAGATGTTATTTTGTTACAAAATACTTCAAGCTTTAGTGCCATTTTCAGTCACTACGAGATGCATTGTAAACATGGCGATTTTTACTGGTGCGGAACGTGCACGGTGTGTGTTGTTATTTGATGAAACGAATTCTGCAACAGCAGTTCAGCATAGATTTCGTACGGAATACCGGAAGGAACCTCCAAGCAGGCCAACAATTTACAGTTGACACAAGAACAACTTTATTGTCCAATTACTTTATTGGAACTGGTTGTGCTGTTGTTCATTTGAAATCACCAGAAAGGCCGGGCGTTTCTGATGTTGTTCCCAACAACAAGTTAGTGCCTTTCAGCAAGACGGTGCACCACCTCATTTCCACAGAGAAGTTCGTGATTTTCTAGATAATAGTGTTACGGGTTCTATGTCTAAAATAATGCTGGCAACACTTAAATTTATCACTTGCACTTTATTAACACAAATAATTCACAACTCACACTGTTCAGTAATTTCTTACAGAAAAATAAGCAATTAAAAACAGATAACACGATATTGTTCAACTGATGAGTTTTCAATAAACTGTACAAAGATCAATCACTAAATGTCAAAAGGCCGATCTAATATTAAATAATAACTGTACAATAAACTGTCCAATATTCGAAAAGAATCGTCGAGGAAGAACAATTAACTTACGTAGCTCAAGTCCGTAATACAGTAATAGGGAAAAGAATTATCACTATAGAACTGTCAAGAGAATTATCACTACAGACAACGAATGTTCATTAGATGGTTTGTAATAGCGCCAACGGGACTACACTGTCTGTATTAACGGGAACTGTCACTTATCACCATAGAACAACAACATTCAGATCGAGGTAGCAGTGGTACTGTGTTACGTTGTCAAAACAGGCTCTGCGAATTTTGAAGAATAGCTTATTAATTCGAACGGATAAGTAGTATTTTTGTTTATTATTATTAGTACTTATAATATATTAATAATTTACATCATTAACGTGTCTAATATAAGTTAAAGTATTTAAATAAAAAGTCAAATTCTATTTTCGAGGTTAGGTGTACCGATATTGATAAATTTTCTTGTAATTAAATAGTCTCAAGTTGACAATTGTAATAAATTAAGTAATATTTCATTAAACATTTAACTAAAATCAATTGAAAACAATTTTTAGCTAGGAAAATGAGTCCAAACAAGGCATCTAAATCTAATTGTTTAACTAAAACTCAGGTAGCTACGCGATCTCAGCAATTATTAACAAAAAAATCTCCAACAGCTCTTAAAGCTACTGTAGATGTAGAAGAAAAGGTTGCTAAACTATTGAGTGATCACACCAAATTGAAAACAAAATTAGAATCATCATTAAAAAATTCTGAGGAAGAACGAATAGGGTTAGTGGATCACATAAAATCTCTGGAAGTTATTGTAAAATTGCAGCAGGAAGACCATAAAACTGAAATACTAAATCTCACGAGTCAATGTAGGTCTATGTCAGAGGAAATCGAAATATTAAAATCAAAAATAAACTTGGCTAATGTAAGATCTGAACCTCTGATCAATACAAAAAAAGTAGAACCTAAATCAAATGGGGAAAAAATAAATAGAAATGGTCAAACAAAAACGTATAGTCAGGTTTTGCAAACAGCAACCAAAACTAAAGTAAGGGCAAATAACGATAGGAAAGGTAGAGTACTGCTCTTGACATCCAGTCATGGACGAGACTGTAGTGACCTACTAAATAAAAGATTAAAAAATAAGTATGAAGTTCAGAGCTTTTTCAAACCAAGTGCCCCTATAAACGCAATCGTAGAGTCAGCACAGGAACAAACTAAAGATTTTGGAAAAAACGATTTTCTAATAGTACTGGGTGGCTCAAACAATATAAATGAACCTAATCTAAAACATCTTCCTGAAATAAATGAAAAAATTAAAGAGATTGTGCCACTCAGCCAAAAAACAAATGTAATAATAAGTACAATTCCGTATAGGTTTGATAGGCCAGAGCTAAATGAAGCCATTAAGTCAACAAATAAATCAATTCATAATACAATCAACAGCCTAAAAAATAAGAATTCTAAGCAGTTGGGGATTTGTTTTCTAAATGAAAGGCTGAAAAAACAAAACTTCACTAATCAAGGTCTACATCTAAATCAATCTGGCAAAGTAATATTTTGTAATAGGCTGGCAGAGCTGATTGAAAGTCGTTTGCAATCTACTGTCAATAATTCTCCTAAACAATCATCTAACGAACCTTTTTTAGTAAAGTGGCTCAAAACCGGGAAGGGAAACTAGTTTCAGATGATAAATTCATATCTTCAATTGTATTAAAAGACGTTAATCGATCAAAAAATCAGGATAGCATTAGTGGAAGGAACTCTTGTAGCAATCTGATAGGCTCTCAAGATCCTAAGAGATTAAGTAAATCTACTTCAATATGCAAAAGCAACGATAAAGTAATAAGGGATGATAGGGAAGTACCGGTACTCACTGTGTTCCATCAGAATATTCAATACATTCGTAACAAAATAGATAGAATCGAAGTATTTTTTAAAGAAGAGGCTCCTGATATAGCTATTTTCACAGAGCATGGTTTAAAAGAAGATGAATTGTCACAACTTAATATTCCAAACTATTCATTGAAAACGTCGTATTGCAGGACATCTCATCGAAGTGGGGGAGTAGCTATCTTCACTAAAAATGCTAAGAATATGCAAACATTTAATTTAGAATATGTAGAGAAATTTGCTGTGGAAATGGATTTAGAAGTTACTGGTTTGAGAGTAAAAATCGACAATAATTTGGAAGTAGCGGTGTTAGGTATTTACAGGTCACCAAATGGGGAATGGAACAATTTTTGTGAACTATTCAATAGGCTTTTAGAGATTACTACTACTCGTTTTACAAACGTTATTGTAGCGGGAGATTTCAATACAGACTTTGCAACACAGAATAAAATGACAGAAGATTTAGGGGATATTATATACATGAATAACTTGGAAATAAAAGTTCATGAATATACCAGAGTCACAAGAACATCACAAACAATAATTGATAACATCCTTACTAATATAGATTACTCTAAAACAAGACTAGGCGGCTCGGAACTATCTGATCATGACTATCAAATCTTAGAGGTGGGGTTGCAAGGTTATAAATCAATTAAAAAGAGTAGAGTAATGAAAGAAATTCAACAATGTGAACAGGGGAATATCGATTGTTTGAAGCAGAATCTGCTACAAGAAAACTGGAGTAGGGTTTACAATAGCAATAGTTTGAATAACAAATATGATAGTTTCATTAATATTTTAAGGTTTCATATTACTATGAGTTGTCCAGTTATAAAAGTCCCTGTAAAAAACAAATTAGACAAAATTGAAGAGTGGATAACTGATGATATCCTTGCAGAAAGAAATAGGGTTAAAGATGCATATGATGAATTCAAACTATCTAGAAATATGTTAAGTGAAGATAATTACAAAGCTCTAAAGAAAAATTATACAAGAGAAGTGAAAAGAGCGAAATGTAAGAAAACAGCTGAAATTTTGAATAATAGTGTGTACTTTAACACAGCAGTGTGGGATGTAATAAACAAAAATAGGCAAGTAGCTCATGTAGATGCTTATACTAGTGTCCCCAGAATAATTAACGAAAATAACAAATATATTGATGATAGTGTAGACATTTGTAATTTCTTTAACAGATATTATCAACTGGTTGCTAAGGATCTTCAAAAATCTCTTAATACAGGTATTAGTGATGCAAACATGAGGAATACTGAGGGGATTCGGAACGAATTAAAATTCCACCCAGTATGCCAAGACGAGTTGTCAAATATCATTGATAGTTTAAATAATAAAAAAACTGTAGGAATGGATGTGGTATCCAGTAAAATTCTGAAAGAATGTAAAGATCAATTGTTAGACCCTTTGATTCATCTGATCAATCATTCATTAGAACAAGGTGTTTTTCCAGATAATTTAAAAGAGGGGAAGATCTTGCCAATCTTCAAAAGTGGTGATAGAGAAAAGGTAGAAAACTATAGGCCTATTAGTATTTTAAATGTAATAAGTAAAATTTTTGAAAGAGTAGTTCTTAATAGGTTACTTCTGCACCTTCAAGAAGCTAACTTTATCTGTGATGAACAGCATGGCTTCCAGAAAGGGAGATCAACAAAAACAGCCATAGTTTCTCTAGTTGAAAAACTAATAGATATAATAGATTCAGGTGATAAAGCTACTGCAATCTTCTTAGATCTGTCCAAGGCATTTGATTGTGTTAATCATAGAACTTTATTGGAAATACTGCAAAATGTAGGTGTAAATGGGGTTGAACTGAAATGGTTTGAATCATATCTTATTGGGAGAAAACAATGTGTAGAACTAACTACAGTAGTTGGTAATAGTATAGTAAAGAATAAATCTAATAAATTAGAGGTGCAAGCTGGAGTGCCTCAGGGGTCAATACTAGGCCCATTGCTTTTTTTGTTATATGTCAACCGTTTACCTAAAGAATTAATTAGTGGTAGAGCCCTCTTATTTGCTGATGATACATCACTCGTTTTCAGCAATTCCATTCTAGATAATTTAGAAATAAGTGCCCATATAGGTGTGCAGTCTATTGTCCAATTTTTAAATCAGTTGAAATTAACTATAAATAGTAAAAAATGCCAATACCTTCAATTCAAAAACAAACATAATTTAAATGAAGATAGGGCTATAAACGTGTTTGTAAACGATAATCAATTAGACCAGGAAGAAAAAATTGCATTTCTAGGAGTTACGTTGGATAGACGATTGACCTGGACTCCATACATTGAGAAAATATGTAGTAAAATTTCATCTGGGGTATTTGTCCTGCGACAGCTTGCTAGATTGAATGACAAAAAGTTACTTTTTACAGCTTACCATGGGCTCTTACTGTCACATATTAGGTATGCTATCTTAGTATGGGGTAATTCATCAAAACAAAATCTTGATAGGGTGTTTAAGATCCAAAAGAAAGCGGTTAGGTGTATAGAAAGAGTAAATAGATTAGATTCATGTAGGCCGTTGTTCAAGAGACTTGGTCTCCTAACTGTACCCTGCTTATATGTGTATGAAGCTACTTTATATGTAAAAACGAATGATATTAACCAAAATCTTGATGTACATGATTATAATACAAGACGCCGAGGAGATTATCACTTGGTGAGTCACAATAGTAGCTTATTCAAACAAAAACCTAGTTACCCACACAGCACAAGTATGTTCTGAGAATCTTCTAGGAACGTTCTCCGAGAAGTTAGGGGACATCCCTAGAACATTCTGTATGTACCTTGAAATGTCCTGGGGATGTCCCTGGAAGGAGCGAATGTCCAAGAATAGCAGGTTCCAGGAACATTCTCAGAGCACATCCCAGGGATATCATGGAATATGCTCAGGACATTCTCAGTATGTTCTTAGAATCTTCAAGGAACGTTCTCTAAGAAGTTGGGGGACATCCCTAGAGCATTCTGTATGTACCTTGAAATGTCCTTGGGATATCCCTGGAAGGAGCAAACATTCTGTAGGTGCCTTGAAATGTCCTAGGGATGTCCCTTGAATGAGTAAATTTCCAAAAATAGCAGGTTCCAGGAACATTCTAAGAGCACATCCCAGGGATATTGTGGAATATGCTCAGGACATTCTCAGTATGTTCTTAGAATCTTCAAGGAACGTTCTCTAAGAAGTTAGGGGACATCCCTAGAGCATTCTGTATGTACCTTGAAATGTCCCAGGGATATCCCTGGAAGGAGCAAACATTCTGTAGGTGCCTTAAAATGTCCTAGGGATCTCCCTGGAATGAGTAAATTTAAAAAAAATAGGATCCAGGAACATTCTAAGAGCACATCCCAGGGACATCTTGGAATATGATAAGGACATTCATAAATGTCCTACAGTAGTTCCTGACTGGGACATGCTTTTGAGAACATCCTGAAGGAATTCCAATTTGACATGATATAACAAAAGAAAGTGAACAGCATTCAAAATAAAATTTAAAAAATATGTATTTCAATTGAAAATACAAAAATTGAAAATCATTAAAATTAATGACACTTTTCCATAACACTACTATTACTATACTATTCTATTACTACTACTATTTTCTATTACTACTACTATTACTATATTACATAACTATTTCATAATCTTATTCATTTTCATACAGTACACAATTGCAATGCAGTATTTTTTTAATACAGATATCACACATTGTAAAATGTTGATGCCAATTATGATACAGGATTATTTGAGGAAAAAAGGACAATGAAGGAAATAGAAAAAGTACCTGGATTTCTTGTTCCATGACGAACTGCGTTGTTAATATTAACTTTTCATGTGAAATTTAACGACTTGCAGTCAAATATTTGTTAAGAATAAGTATAATAACTCACTTAATCTGGCCGAGTACTTTCGAATCTATGAGATCCATCTTCAGAGGCGTGGGTGAGACCCACGCCTCTGAAGATGGATCTCATAGATTCGAAAGTACTCGGCCAGATTAAGTGAGTTATTATACTTATTCTTAACAAATATTTGACTGCAAGTCGTTAAATTTCACATGAAAAGTTAAGAAAAAGTACAGTTTATGGGAATGTGATGTTACAATGTTGTTGCAAAACAATGTTTCCATAATAAATTAACAATGTTTTCTTTTGATTTACAAATTTTTAGATAACAGTAGAAGATTTATATTGTTCTTGTTTATTAGATTAGGAATTGGATTACAGTACAAGTAGTTAGTACTATAGATTGAATTTTATTATTCTTGAATTTGCTCACTCCATGAATTGATGTGACAAATGAATGGAGCATAAATTGAATTATTTGCAAGTAGTATATCCAGTGGCGCACTCAGGGGGTGGGGGCTTAGGGGGCTTAAGCCCCCAAGAACCCAAGGTCCGTAATAAAATTCCAAGCGAATTTTCAAGAAAATTGTCTGTAGAGAGTATGTGCTCCAGGCTGATTAGTGTTGGTACATTTAATGATTTCACCCTTTTCAAGTAGAATAAAGTTCATAACTAGTGGCTTGACATGGGGGGCTTTGGGGCTCAAGCCTTACCCTCAAGTCTTGAGATCCTTATCAAAATCTAATCGGTCACCCTTACAAATAGGACCCAAGAGTTTGTAGCTTTTCTTATCTGACTGAACAGATACCTGCCAGCCATAGCTCAAGGAACTGATATCACTTTCCTAAAAAAGAATATGCGAAAAAATTCTGCCAGATTCAAGAAATCTGCCAGATTGTGAAAGCTTATTCCTTTGAAAATGCTTCATCAAAGAAATACAGATAGCAGAAGAATGATGCTAACTTTCTTAGTAATAAATCAATGAATTAGTACTCATTCAAAAACGTTAGGCTTCTAGAGCCCTCATTTAGGTGGTGAATTGAATAGATTCGTTGTGAATAAGCTGAAAAATCACATAAAACAGAAAAACATTAACTACCGTGATTATTGAGTTACTCTATGAAATACGCAAAACAGGCCAAAAGAAGGCGTTTTTGAGATAGATGGGTACGAACTTGGTTATTGATTGCGAATAAAGCACCCAGAGTTCAAAAATCAGAATTTAAATTGGATGTTGGATCAAAACACACAATAATAGCAAGTGGAAAACATCTATGAAAAATCCGTTTTCTTTGATTCAATAAATCTTGACTTTATAAGCTTTGGGATAGTTCTTGACTATTAGGTACATTTACATTTAAATTAGTTTACCCACTAAGCCGACAATAAGAAATGTGTTTGCATGATCATTTTGTGAATTTATGTAAAATGTCCCACCAATTCTAAGATTAGGTAATCTCGACTCACATTGAGACTTGCATTTTTCGTTCACTTTACTACCCACGCAAGTCTCAGAATGACGTGGGCATCATAAAAATGTATTATAGTAGATCGTGTAGAACGTTTCAACCAATTTTACATTAAATCACACCACCTATGTGAAGGCCATAGAGATTTCGTAATGAATGATGGTAGCCTATACCTGTAATCTTTCACCCTCTTTATTTTTCTAAGAAAGCGTTTCCAGACCTACATTCATTTGAATTTTTTATCTTCATGAGAAGATGCTTATGCAGTCTGGCAGAATCATTTTGAACTTTTAAAACACTGTACAAAAACAACATTATGGAAACATTTTGTTTTCCCATAGATAATACACTTTAAAAAGTCAAGTAATGAACCTCTCCACAAGGAACTTTAACGGGCAACAATCTTGTGAAAAGAAGTCTGAAAAATCCCAATTTTACCCCCTCCCCCATCACGTCTAAATTTCAATTGGACGGGTAAGCCCCCCCCCAAACCAAGTCTGGGTGCGCCCCTGAGTATATCCAATTGAAGTTCAATGGAGACTGTTTTCAGCTACATGAAACAAAATTATGTTCACTTGAATTCCAGTGCTGTATTTGAATCATATATTCATTTAAAATCTATTTCTAGCACTACTTTGATAATTTTTTGAAAATAAATTAAGATTCTTATATTCATTATAAATGATCTTAATTATTGATTAAATACAAATCTGTATAATATCCCATTTATTATGAATTTTCGAATAAATTCATATTTTTACAATTTATAATAATGATTAAAATTCATATCTTTCTAATCAGATATTATCAAGACCAAAAAATATGTTGGATATTGTTTTGAGATGATTGATTTCAGATCACATAAGAAATTTATTTCTCAGGTTGAGCTGGTGGGTTTAGAGAGAAATCCAAAGTAAATATCTGAAATGGGTGGGCGCTTCAACAAATACTTGAAAAATTCCTGGATATGCTAGCATAGACGAAGCATATGATGCTAGCTAGTGAATTTATTACAGTGATTGAAGGAGTTATAACTCCACAAGGTTATAACAATTTCAGGCTACTAAGCCGCTACTTTTGGATTACTAAGAACATTTTCGTTCAGAAAATATTTACTTCTAGTTCTGTATACAGCATTTATACCAAGTAATAATATCACTTATTATTCATATGTATTATCTTGCTGTACAGAACTGACCTTTTTGAGTCGCGGCGGACGCGTTTCGAACTATGTTGCTCTTCTTCGGCGCTTGGTTGCAGCTGCACACCAAGCGCCGAAGAAGAACAACATAGTTCGAAACGCGTCCGCCGTGACTCAAAAAGGTCAGTTCTGCACAGCAAGATAATACATATGAATAATTCTACTGCAGTTCACGAAAACTGGATAACCACAACAATAATTACTTATTAGTTAGTAAAACTATGGGTGATTGGAGCACGGTATTAGCTAATCTTAAACTTACTAAACAAACCAAAAATTATTATACATAAAACATTGTTGCACTAATCGGACTCATTTTCTTCTACAGCTGTTGTAGAGCTCTTCTTTCTGAAATAAAAAATAAACTTGTATCAGCAAATAAAACTATTGCAAATGCAGATTTTTGCAGAAGAAATACAGTTGACCTGAACAAAAAATTGCAGCAAACTTGAAATAGCCTGAAAAACATATTTGTTGGGAGCTGAAGGGAAGTCACTCCAGTTCGCACTCCTCCTCTCTCGTTGTTTGCTACTGGTTTTAAGTCAAGTTTGTCATCAATATAAACCGATATATTCTATCTCTGATTCTCCAATCACATGTTATATATAGTACCTAAAGTGAGGCTCTGACTACACGTTGTCTTTGCATCCCTCCAATGTAAAAACCATCAGCCATATGATTGAAAATTCATCACATTGACCATATGATTCAATTGATAGCATGGAGCTAGTCTAAGCAAGGTATATTCTAAATGCCTTGGTCTAAGCTAACCTAAATGCTATAGTGTTCATCTATTTTTCATCATAATTATTGTTATATTTGATCCTAAAAGTCCAAAATCAATATGGATCTTTCTTGTACTCAGATGAAGCTGAAGCTTTATACAAAGTTTCAAGAATCTAGACTGTTTGAGTTATTTTGAGTACAGACAGATGGACTGTAGCACAATTGCAAGAAAGCCCCATCAGGTTCTTGATAATGAATTTATTACACTTGGTGTGATTATGACAACAAAAATATTTTTTAACAGGTGGTTGTTAGTTTCCCTTTGATCTGATTCACAATACAAAGCTGCTCATATGATATGGGCCTAGGTTCGGCGACTTTTATGACAGAAAGCTTATCATTTATGAGAGAAGATAAAAACTGTGAATGCTTACTCTCTCTCCATTCTCTCTTTCGCTTTCACAAGCCATTTTTTGATTGGCTCAGCCATTTCGGCATTTGTGGCTTCATCCTTCAAACTTCTTGCCGTATCTGAAACAATTAAAACTAATGAAACCTCAAACATGGTTTGTTAGGTGCTATATATCCATCCTCGTTTCCAGATACACAAGTATAATATAATATTGAACTGTTTGACACTGTATTCAGACTTGATTATGGAAAAATAACGACTCATGTTTTGGTGTGATGGCCATTTCACTCTGTTGTCAAAAGCACCTGAGGATGCTCTTGACAACAGAGTGAAACGGCATTGCGCTAAAACGTGCATCATTATTTCCATAGTTTAGTCTCAATGCAGTGTGAAATAGTTCAATGGTTTGTTTCTTGAATGTGTTAAAACCCAGAATTGATATTATATTCATGAAATTAATACAAATCTATGTGGTTTGTTAACAGTTATTGTGTATTAATCACTATAGTTATTGTGTAAATTTATACCATCATTTTTTCCAATAAGGATTGCCCTTAATGCAAAACAGAATACAAATTGCTTTTTTATACAAAATCAAGAAATGTTTCTGCATCATTTTTTCAAATTGCATCATTTTTTCTGTTTTACATTATTGTAAGGTAATGATGTGAGGTATTTGAGTTGCAAAGGCTTAGGTTCCAATTATATAGGCACCTTATAAAGATGACATTAATAGATGATATGAAGATGACACAGATGACACTTATGAAGATTAATATTTACACTTTTTGATAGAAATTTTTCTATAAAAAAAAAAAAATCTATCAATAAATAGTAGAATTATGAGACTTGCTACGAAAAAAGTAGCCAACACCATGGAGGAAATAACATATTTCCGCTATGGCCAATATAAGTAGAGATACCATAACCTTTATATTATTATCAATGGTGTAAATTATGAAAATGATCCAATTCCGTAACTAAATTTGAAGCCAATTACTAACTGGGCAGGTAATGTAAAATTCAGCCATGTAGACATAATTATTAGAAAAGCATGACGTTTTACTTTTACAGCAAATTGAAAATATTTTTCAACCCTTAGCAAAGATAATACTATACAGGGTAATTGTGCCGCAGATGTTAGCAAATAAAAAATCACTTGAAACCTTCACCAAATCGTAGTATTATGTCTCCTGATCACAATTATCAAGTTTTTAAGTGTCGGTCTCAATTAAATAATTAATTATTCAATATTAAAAACTCACCTTTTGAACATAAATACGGCTCTGAAAAGCCTTTATAGTACCTTAAGCATAACATCATAGACGAACAGATAGTTAGAGCAATGGAGTGCCATCAAGGATTAGTGCCAATGGATTATATCAGTGCCATCTACATCAGAACATCAATGGAAACTGGAATGGAACTGCATAACCAAACCTTTCCTAACCTGGCTAGATGTGACTGAACCACCTCTGTAAATATTTAAAAGGTTTAAAGGTAAATATTTAAAGGTATTTCAAAGGTGGTTCAGTCACATCTAGCCAGGTTAGGAAAGGTTTGGTTAAGCAGGTCCATTTTAGTTTCCATTCCACTTCATTCCATTCACGCAGACTACGCTTCTGCGCATGCGTGAAATGTTCGCACATCCAAAAGCCTAAAACCACAGACAACTAAATCTGTTGTTCTGTAATCTGTGCTAAAACCCAGGCTGTGGCTAGCTGGCTACAGGTTATGTATAATTATGTGCGATGCATCAAGTGATGAGATTTTGGAACAAATTGAAAATGCCTTTATTATTAAGTAGATAAATTGCATGAGTAAATAATTAATAAATTAAAATGCAAATTATTGTGTTACAAAGATTCATGCATTCTAAACACTCAATTAAAGTTAATTGATGAAGTTAGTCATTTTGGGGCTCTGTTCGAAAGGTAGGTTTTCAATATTGAATAATTAATTATTTAATTGAGACCGACACTTAAAAACTTGATAATTGTGATCAGGAGACATAATACTGTACTACAATCTGGTGAAGTTTCAAGTGATTTTTTATTTGCTAACATCTGCGGCACAATTACCCTATACAGTTATATTTTATCTAAATACATTATAAATAGTTTATCTATGGTTTGGGTTATACCTTGAAAAAGTTTGACTTCAAAAAGTATTGTAATAAGCACGTACATTAAATAACTAGCTAGCCTAATACACAAAATGCACCATGATAGAACGGTTAATAAATATAATAATAAATGTATCTTACCTTTAAATTTTATAGCTGAAATCTTGAAATGCGAAAAAATGCTAACGGACACTGAACGCTAACGAGTTAACAACGTAACGAGTCACGAATTAGTGAATTAAAATGGCGGCGCGCAGCGGTGGAAGCATGGTGGTCTCTAGATTAGACCGAGGAGGATACTGGAGTGGGCCTATTATATTAAACACATGAGATATCATGTTTCCAAAATTTTCCCATGTTAGCCATCAACATAATTAAAATCACTGTTTGTATGCACTGTATGAAAATCTTCTTGGAGTCCACTGGGATATAATTATTTAACCCGAAATCTGTTGCGCTGCTACGCTCTCTTGACTGTTGTTGACACAACGCGTTCCTGGGTCTCTGCTTGTGATTGGCTGCTTGCCTATTGGCAGTTTGATGCTAAGTGCGCCAAAACATTCAAAATACCTATGCATCCTTAAATTAATAATTAATGTTTTTCCTGTTTGTAGTACTGATTTAAATGTAATCTGAAAAAGCAAAATAATAGAACTCCTACAATTCCATAAATTTCAATTTTGAAAAATACATGATCACTGTCAATCTCAAGTTTAAAGCTTAAGCTTCTGCAGAATATTGATGAAAATAGACAAAATAGTTTTCATTTTTTAATGTAAGGAGCGCTCTCTGAGTCAAGCAGAAGTAGGAAAGAGATGTTCAGCATTGTTACAAAAGTGAAATTTTCTATTTCAATTGAAAATAATATCTCACATATTTATGAACCGTTCTTAGCCAATTTTCAGGACTAAGTATTTTTTGTAGCACTTCAGCATGGCTCTGTCAGATATTCAAATTTAATTTCCGTTCAAATACTTGAAATTATGACTTGTCATTTTTACCCACTGATAAGCGTTTGACAGAAATATAGACCTACCTAGGGAACTTTTTAAAAGTTGTCACGAGCTTCACCAATTATTACAATATAAATATGAATAATCATTCTTTTATTGATATCTCAACATTCGAGCAAAATAGATCAGTTCTGTGAATGCCATCGGGTTCTACAATGAAAATTGCATAATTAATGTGAATTTAATATTTTTAGCTCGATCCCTTCCCCTTGACTCAATTCAGGGAATTTGCGGAAAATTGTAATTTGGTATCCACAGCATGTCCCTAGAACATTCTCAGCATATTTATGCATATAACTCAAATCGATTTTGGCAATGAAGTTCTGTGGAACCTCCTGAGAACATGATCAGTACATTCCTTAGGTCCTGGGATGTTTACAGAACATGGGGAACCTATATCAGTTTTTTTGTGAAATTTGAGTTTTATATATATTTTTTTACAAATACATGAATACTTGCAAAACATCAGATAAAGCAGAAAATTGTTGTCTATTGAAATGTTTCTATGGGAATATTCTTTGTAGGTCCTTGGAACATCCCACATGTCCCCTGACATTTATAGAAGGTATGGAACCAAAATGGAATGTTCCTATCTATGTCCCTGGTACATCCCTAGAACATTCTCAGCATATATGCAAATATCTCAAATCGATTTTGACAATGAAGTTCTGCGGTACCTTCTGAGAACATGATCTGCACATTCCTTAGGTCCTAGGATGTTTACAGAACATGAGGAACTTATATGAGTTTTTTTGTAAAATTTGACAATGAGTGTTATTTATTTTGCTTTACATACATCTAATATCAGAAAAAAATTGAATTTTTGTCTGTTGAAATGTTTCTCTGGGAATATTCTTTGTAGGTCCTCTGAACATCCCACAAGTCCCGGGACATTTATAGAACATACAGAACCAAAATGGAATGTCCCTGGGAGGTTTTGTGCTGTGTGGGTATATTGGTAGGAAATTCTACAACAAGCTACCGCAGTTTTTGAAGAGTCTTGAAAATATAGAAATATTTAAAAAACAATTGAAGAAATATTTAGTTGATAAAGCTTTTTATAGTGTACAAGAGTTCCTTTCACATCAAAATTAAGCCTCACCTCAACTAATTGGAAGTAATTATGGTATCTAGTGTATAATATTGTTGATCTGACTTGTCTTATACTCCTTAACTGGAGTCTCCAAGACGTAATCTACAAAAAAAAAAAAAAAAAAAAAAACTGAACTACTTAACTGTCACACTTGTTTATCACGACATATCTCAAACAAGACTGAACTAATTTACAAAAGTCCACCTCTATTTATATAAAATTTCATAATTGAGATATCTCTTGAATTTTCTGTCAACTTCTAAATAAATAAATAAAGAAACTAGCACTTTCTACAATATTCGAAAAGATTCCATTAATGTCTAATCAAACAACTAGAACATTCTACAAATTACCAAGTAAATACTATAAAAGTGTCAAAAGCAGAGTAATTAATGGCTTAAAAGTAAACATTAACCGGTACATAGCAGATAACGCCAAGAACCACTGTGCCTTCTTTCTCTCTATTCACTCCAATTTCATATTCGCTTCAATAGCTTTCAACGTCAGTGTATTAACCGTGCAGGGCCAAGTGTATGGCCCCCTCACTCATCGGACTTAACACCATTGGATTTCTTCCTGTGGGGTTTCATGAAATATAAAGTTTATGTTCCGCTTCTACCAGGTATCAGACAATTTTAATGACCTCCAAAATTGGGTCATAGCTGCGGTTGCAAAAGTTACGCTCGATATGCTAGAACGAGTGTGGCAAGAAATCGATTGTCGGTGGGCTTATGTCGCATTACCAACAGCAGTCACATCGAAACAAAATGACATACATACGTTAAACTTGAAGTGTTTTGTAACAAAATGACATCGTCCTTTTTAAATTTTATGAGTAATTTCAATAAATATATATGGACTTTCAAAGTTGTAAAGTCCTTTTATAATCACTCTGTATTTATAGAGGGGTTTCTAAATGTGAATTTTTGATATAACATATTCTGTATTTATTAAGTTAAACTATAAGGATTTTGTGATTAAGTTAATTATTAATGAATTTTGATTTGATTTAATTTAGTTGTTGAGTATATTGCATTTCCACAACTTTAGAGCATGATGAAGCCCAATTAATGATTAAAAGTGGCTTAAATCTCATACAGTACAGACAAGAGTAATACAATATATTTTTTGAAACGTTATTAGAAGCAGCCAAACGTTTTTTAAAATTTGTGATGTTTTCCATGACGAAATACTTAATGAACAATCTAATATGAAAACTGACACTGTATTTCACTTTTATATAATGTTTTACTCACATATATTGGAGATGCTTGAGGAATGCATTTCACTTCTGAAAAGAAGCTTCGTCAGCCTGCCGCCAGGGATCATGCTTTGTTGAGGTTAGGATGAGCAGCCATTATGTAGTTAAAAATTGCGTTTGATTTGAATAGTGTTTGGTCATTGAGTAAGTTGGTTCTATCTTGTTTATAGTGTTTGGATATTTCATATTGCTCCAAAGTATTTAGTTTGTGGCTTTTTTGGAATGTGTGTAGAATCCAAGTCCGTTTGGATGTTATTGTGTGAGTGTCCAGTGTTGATTAAGTGATCTGCAAATGTTGAGTCAGAGTTGAAATGTAGTGCTTTGATGTGTTCTTTGTATCTTGTGTTGAATGATCTGCCTGTTTGTCTTATGTAGTAGGCTACTTGGGGCATGTGTTGCATTTAGGCTTTTATGTTCCTGGTTTGTTGAAAATGTGAAATTCACCTTGCTTATGGGTGTATGAAGCTCCTTTTTTTGTTAGATAGGAATATAAATTTACCTTGCTTATATGTGTATGAAGCTCCTTTTTTTGTAAGAATGGAATAGAAATTCACCTTGCTTATATGTGTATGAAGCTACATTTTTTTAAAGAAAGGAATAGAAATTCACCTTGCTTATATGTGTATGAAGCTCCTTTTTTTGTAAGAATGGAATAGAAATTCATCTTGCTTATATGTGTATGACGCTCCTTTTTTTGTTAGATAGGAATACAAATTCACATTGCTTATATGTGTATGAAGCTCCTTTTTTTGTAAGAATGGAATATAAATTCACCTTGCTTATATGTGTATGAAGCTCCTTTTTTTTTAAATGGGATAGAAATTCACATTGCTCATATGCGTGTATGAAGCTCCTTTTTTTGTGAGATTGGAATATAAATTCACCTTGCTTATATGTGTATGAAGTTTTTTTTTTGTGAGATGAAAATATAAATTCACCTTGCTTATATGTGTATGAAGCTCCTTTTTTCGTAAGAATGGAATAGAAATTCACCTCGCTTATATGTGTATGAAGCTTCTTTTTTTGTTAGATAGAAATATAAATTCACCTTGCTTATATGTGTATGAAGCTCCTTTTTTTAAAATGGGATAGAAATTCACATTGCTCATATGTGTATGAAGCACCTTTTTTTGTGAGATTGAAATATAAATTCTCCTAGCTTATATGTGCATGAAGCTCCTTTTTTTGTTAGAAAGAAATATAAATTCACCTTGCTTATATGTGTATGAAGCTCCTTTTTTTGTGAGATAGAAATATAAATTCACCTTGCTTATATGTGTATGAAGCTCCTTTTTTTTTAAGAATGGAATAGAGATTTACCTTGCTTATATGTGTATGAAGCTCCTTTTTTTTAAGAATGGAATAGACATTTACCTTGCTTATATGTGTATGAAGCTCCTTTTTTGTGAGATATAAAAATAATATAAATTCACCTTGCTTATATGTGTATAAGTTTTTTTTTGTGAGATAGAAATATAAAATCACCTTGCTTATATGTTTATGAAGTTTCTTTTTTTGTAACAATGGAATAGAAATTCACCTTGCTTATATGTGTATGAAGCTCCTTTTTTTGTAAGATAGAAATATAAATTCACCTTGCTTATATGTGTATGAAGCTCCTTTTTTTGTAAGAATGGAATAGGAATTCACCTTGCTTATATGTGTATGAAGCTCCTTTTTTTGTTAGATAGAAATATAAATCCACCTTGCTTATATTTGTATGATGCTCCTTTTTTTGTAAGAATGGAATAGAAATCCACCTTGCTTATATGTGTATGTAGCTCCTTTTTTTGTTAGATAGAAATATAAATTCACCTTGCTTATATGTGTATGAAGTTTCTTTTTTTGTAACAATGGAATAGAAATTCACCTTGCTTATATGTGTATGAAGCTCCTTTTTTTGTAAGATAGAAATATAAATTTACCTTGCTTATATGTGTATGAAGCTCCTTTTTTTGTAAGAATGGAATAGGAATTCACCTTGCTTATATGTGTATGAAGCTTCTTTTTTTGTTAGATAGAAATATAAATTTACCTTGCTTATATGTGTATGATGCTCCTTTTTTTGTTAGATAGAAATATAAATCCACCTTGCTTATATTTGTATGATGCTCCTTTTTTTGTAAGAATGGAATAGAAATTCACCTTGCTTATATGTGTATGTAGCTCCTTTTTTTGTTAGATAGAAATATAAATTCACCTTGCTTATATGTGTATGAAGCTCATTTTTTTTTTTTGTAAAAATGGAATAGAAATTCACCTTGCTCATATGTGAATGAAGCTCCTTTTTCTGTAAGAATGGAATAAAAAATCACCTTGCTTATATGTGTATGAAGCTCCTTTTTTTGTTAGAAAGAAATATAAATTCATTTTGCTTATATGTGTATGAAGCTCCTTTTTTTGTAAGAATGGAATATAAATTCATCTTGCTTATATGTGTATGAAGCTCCTTTTTTTGTAAGATAGAAATATAAATTCACCTTGCTTATATGTGTATGAAGCTCCTTTTTTTTGTAAGAATGGAATAGGAATTCACCTTGCTTATATGTGTATGAAGCTTCTTTTTTTGTTAGATAGAAATATAAATTTACCTTGCTTATATGTGTATGATGCTCCTTTTTTTGTTAGATAGAAATATAAATCCACCTTGCTTATATGTGTATGTAGCTCCTTTTTTTGTTAGATAGAAATATAAATTCACCTTGCTTATATGTGTATGAAGCTCATTTTTTTGTAAGAATGGAATAGGAATTCACCTTGCTTACATGTGTATGAAGCTTCTTTTTTTGTTAGATAGAAATATAAATTTACCTTGCTTATATGTGTATGATGCTCCTTTTTTTGTTAGATAGAAATATAAATCCACCTTGCTTATATGTGTATGTAGCTCCTTTTTTTGTTAGATAGAAATATAAATTCACCTTGCTTATATGTGTATGAAGCTCATTTTTTTGTAAGAATGGAATAGGAATTCACCTTGCTTATATGTGTATGAAGCTTCTTTTTTTGTTAGATAGAAATATAAATTTACCTTGCTTATATGTGTATGATGCTCCTTTTTTTGTTAGATAGAAATATAAATCCACCTTGCTTATATGTGTATGTAGCTCCTTTTTTTGTAAGATAGAAATATAAATTCACCTTGCTTATATGTGTATGAAGCTCCTTTTTTTGTAAGAATGGAATAGGAATTCACCTTGCTTATATGTGTATGAAGCTTCTTTTTTTGTTAGATAGAAATATAAATTTACCTTGCTTATATGTGTATGATGCTCCTTTTTTTGTTAGATAGAAATATAAATCCACCTTGCTTATATGTGTATGTAGCTCCTTTTTTTGTTAGATAGAATTATAAATTCACCTTGCTTATATGTGTATGAAGCTCATTTTTTTTCTGTAAAAATGGAATAGAAATTCACCTTGCTCATATGTGTATAAAGCTCCTTTTTCTGTAAAAATGGAATAAAAAATCACCTTGCTTATATGTGTATAAGTTTTTTTTTGTGAGATAGAAATATAAAATCACCTTGCTTATATGTGTATGAAGTTTCTTTTTTTGTAACAATGGAATAGAAATTCATCTTGCTTATATGTGTATGAAGCTCCTTTTTTTGTAAGAATGGAATAGGAATTCACCTTGCTTATATGTGTATGAAGCTTCTTTTTTTGTTAGATAGAAATATAAATTTACCTTGCTTATATGTGTATGATGCTCCTTTTTTTGTTAGATAGAAATATAAATCCACCTTGCTTATATTTGTATGATGCTCCTTTTTTTGTAAGAATGGAATAGAAATTCACCTTGCTTATATGTGTATGTAGCTCCTTTTTTTGTTAGATAGAAATATAAATTCACCTTGCTTATATGTGTATGAAGCTCATTTTTTTTTTTTGTAAAAATGGAATAGAAATTCACCTTGCTCATATGTGAATGAAGCTCCTTTTTCTGTAAGAATGGAATAAAAAATCACCTTGCTTATATGTGTATGAAGCTCCTTTTTTTGTTAGAAAGAAATATAAATTCATTTTGCTTATATGTGTATGAAGCTCCTTTTTTTGTAAGAATGGAATATAAATTCATCTTGCTTATATGTGTATGAAGCTCCTTTTTTTGTAAGATAGAAATATAAATTCACCTTGCTTATATGTGTATGAAGCTCCTTTTTTTTGTAAGAATGGAATAGGAATTCACCTTGCTTATATGTGTATGAAGCTTCTTTTTTTGTTAGATAGAAATATAAATTTACCTTGCTTATATGTGTATGATGCTCCTTTTTTTGTTAGATAGAAATATAAATCCACCTTGCTTATATGTGTATGTAGCTCCTTTTTTTGTTAGATAGAAATATAAATTCACCTTGCTTATATGTGTATGAAGCTCATTTTTTTGTAAGAATGGAATAGGAATTCACCTTGCTTACATGTGTATGAAGCTTCTTTTTTTGTTAGATAGAAATATAAATTTACCTTGCTTATATGTGTATGATGCTCCTTTTTTTGTTAGATAGAAATATAAATCCACCTTGCTTATATGTGTATGTAGCTCCTTTTTTTGTTAGATAGAAATATAAATTCACCTTGCTTATATGTGTATGAAGCTCATTTTTTTGTAAGAATGGAATAGGAATTCACCTTGCTTATATGTGTATGAAGCTTCTTTTTTTGTTAGATAGAAATATAAATTTACCTTGCTTATATGTGTATGATGCTCCTTTTTTTGTTAGATAGAAATATAAATCCACCTTGCTTATATGTGTATGTAGCTCCTTTTTTTGTAAGATAGAAATATAAATTCACCTTGCTTATATGTGTATGAAGCTCCTTTTTTTGTAAGAATGGAATAGGAATTCACCTTGCTTATATGTGTATGAAGCTTCTTTTTTTGTTAGATAGAAATATAAATTTACCTTGCTTATATGTGTATGATGCTCCTTTTTTTGTTAGATAGAAATATAAATCCACCTTGCTTATATGTGTATGTAGCTCCTTTTTTTGTTAGATAGAATTATAAATTCACCTTGCTTATATGTGTATGAAGCTCATTTTTTTTCTGTAAAAATGGAATAGAAATTCACCTTGCTCATATGTGTATAAAGCTCCTTTTTCTGTAAAAATGGAATAAAAAATCACCTTGCTTATATGTGTATAAGTTTTTTTTTGTGAGATAGAAATATAAAATCACCTTGCTTATATGTGTATGAAGTTTCTTTTTTTGTAACAATGGAATAGAAATTCATCTTGCTTATATGTGTATGAAGCTCCTTTTTTTGTAAGAATGGAATAGGAATTCACCTTGCTTATATGTGTATGAAGCTTCTTTTTTTGTTAGATAGAAATATAAATTTACCTTGCTTATATGTGTATGATGCTCCTTTTTTTGTTAGATAGGAATATAAATTTACCTTGCTTATATGTGTATGAAGCTCCTTTTTTTGTAAGAATGGAATAGAAATTCACCTTGCTTATATGTGTATGTAGCTCCTTTTTTTGTTAGATAGAAATATAAATTCACCTTGCTTATATGTGTATAAAGCTCCTTTTTTTGTGAGATAGAAATATGAATTCACCTTGCTTATATGTGTATGAAGCTCCTTTTTTTGTTGGATAGAAATATAAATTCACCTGGCTTATATGTGTATGAAGCTCCTTTTTTTGTTAGAAAGAAATATAAATTCATTTTGCTTATATGTGTATGAAGCTCCTTTTTTGTAAGAATGGAATAGAAATTCACCTTGCTCATATGTGTATGAAGCTCCTTTTTCTGTAAGAATGGAATAGAAATTCACCTCGCTTATATATGTATGAAGCTCCTTTTTTTGTAAGACAGAATTATAAATTCACCTTGCTTATATGTGTATGAAGCTCCTTTTTTTGTGAGATAGAAATATAAATTCACCTTGCTTATATGTGTATGAAGCTCCTTTTTTTGTAAGAATGGAATAGAATTTCACCTTGCTTATATGTATATGAAGCTCCTTTTTTTGTTAGATAGAAATGTAAATTCACCTTGCTTATATGTGTATGAAGCTCCTTTTTTTGTAAGAATGAAATAGAAATTCACCTTGCTTATATGTGTATGAAGCTTCTTTTTTTGTTAGATAGAAATATAAATTCACCTTGCTTATATGTGTATGAAGCTCCTTTTTTTTTTAATGGGATAGAAATTCACATTGCTCATATGTGTATGAAGCTCCTTTTTTGTGAGATATAAAAATAATATAAATTCACCTTGCTTATATGTGTATAAGTTTTTTTTTGTGAGATAGAAATATAAAATCACCTTGCTTATATGTTTATGAAGTTTCTTTTTTTGTAACAATGGAATAGAAATTCACCTTGCTTATATGTGTATGAAGCTCCTTTTTTTGTAAGATAGAAATATAAATTCACCTTGCTTATATGTGTATGAAGCTCCTTTTTTTGTAAGAATGGAATAGGAATTCACCTTGCTTATATGTGTATGAAGCTCCTTTTTTTGTTAGATAGAAATATAAATCCACCTTGCTTATATTTGTATGATGCTCCTTTTTTTGTAAGAATGGAATAGAAATCCACCTTGCTTATATGTGTATGTAGCTCCTTTTTCTGTTAGATAGAAATATAAATTCACCTTGCTTATATGTGTATGAAGCTCATTTTTTTTCTGTAAAAATGGAATAGAAATTCACCTTGCTCATATGTGTATGAAGCTCCTTTTTCTGTAAGAATGGAATAAAAAATCACCTTGCTTATATGTGTATAAGTTTTTTTTTGTGAGATAGAAATATAAAATCACCTTGCTTATATGTGTATGAAGTTTCTTTTTTTGTAACAATGGAATAGAAATTCATCTTGCTTATATGTGTATGAAGCTCCTTTTTTTGTAAGATAGAAATATAAATTCACCTTGCTTATATGTGTATGAAGCTCCTTTTTTTGTAAGAATGGAATAGGAATTCACCTTGCTTATATGTGTATGAAGCTTCTTTTTTTGTTAGATAGAAATATAAATTTACCTTGCTTATATGTGTATGATGCTCCTTTTTTTGTTAGATAGAAATATAAATCCACCTTGCTTATATTTGTATGATGCTCCTTTTTTTGTAAGAATGGAATTTGAAATTCACCTTGCTTATATGTGTATGTAGCTCCTTTTTTTGTTAGATAGAAATATAAATTCACCTTGCTTATATGTGTATGAAGCTCATTTTTTTTTTGTAAAAATGGAATAGAAATTCACCTTGCTCATATGTGTATGAAGCTCCTTTTTCTGTAAGAATGGAATAAAAAATCACCTTTCTTATATGTGTATGAAGCTCCTTTTTTTGTTAGAAAGAAATATAAATTCATTTTGCTTATATGTGTATGAAGCTCCTTTTTTGTAAGAATGGAATAGAAATTCACCTTGCTCATATGTGTATGAAGCTCCTTTTTCTGTAAGAATGGAATAGAAATTCACCTTGCTTATATGTGTATGAAGCTCCTTTTTTTGTTAGAAAGAAATATAAATCCACCTTGCTTATATGTGTATGAAGGTCCTTTTTTTTGTAAGAATGGAATAGAAATTCACCTCGCTTATATATGTATGAAGCTCCTTTTTTTGTAAGACAGAAATATAAATTCACCTTGCTTATATGTGTATGAAGCTCCTTTTTTTGTGAGATAGTAATATAAATTCACCTTGCTTATATGTGTATGAAGCTCCTTTTTTTGTAAGAATGGAATAGAATTTCACCTTGCTTATATGTATATGAAGCTCCTTTTTTTGTTAGATAGAAATGTAAATTCACCTTGCTTATATGTGTATGAAGCTCCTTTTTTTGTAAGAATGAAATAGAAATTCACCTTGCTTATATGTGTATGAACCTCCTTTTTTTGTTAGATAGAAATATAAATTCACCTTGCTTATATTCTTTGGTTTCCATTGTACAGTGAAATAATGTCATCAACGTAACGGTACCAGTAAATTATTTGTTTGGTTTTTTTTAGTTTTTTAGTATTCTCTATGTACTGTAAAAATATTTCTGCTAGGTTGCTGGAGATTGGGGATCCCATTGGTAGTCCTACTGGTTGGCTGGTTGGGTGTAATACTTTTTATCGTGGGTGAAGTAATTTTGTGATGTTACCAAAACTTGAAAAGTCTCAACATATTATAGCTGAGATCTATCTCCAACACTGCGAAAACACCCATATACAACAAATTCACACAGATCATAATATACTGGCACAGATATGTAGATGACGTTCTACTGCTAAAAAAAAAACTGACTGCAAGTTTTTAAATTTACAACAAAAAGTTAATATTAACAACGCAGATCGTTATGGAACAAGAAATTCAAGAATATGTATAATTTGAATCACATTCAACTCAAGGCGGATCATCGAGTAAATAGCATTTAAAGAATATAAAGGCGCGTTTACACCAATGTGACAACTAATAGTTGTCAAAAGATTGTTTGTGGATAATTTTTAATGGGAATAAATGTTTATGTATTTGTATTTATGCAACTAAAATTTGCTCTTTTCAAATTAGCACAACATGTGGAAGATCTTTTTGTAGAAAACTAAATGTTGCTTGTCTCAAATTTAGAGCAACAAGTGGAAAACTTGTTGCCAAAGAGTTGGTGCAAAATGCTTTTTATTGATTACGTTTTGGAGACTCCGGTTAAGGAGTAAAAGACAAGTCAGATTAACAATAATTATACTATCTTATACACTAGTTACCATAATTACTATATTAAATAGTTGAAGTGAGGCTTAATTTTGATATGAAAGGAACTCTTGTACACTATAAAAAGCTTTACACTGAAAACTAGAGCCCTAGGACTAACTTCTATAGTCTTAGGGGGTTCAAATTTTAAATGTACCTTTATTAGATTAGATTACTTTATCCGTATCCCTCGAGATCTCCATTGTCAATTATACTATTGAGAGGTGGTGAGTAAGAAAACAACGAAGAAGGCCTCTCTGATCAGCTGGAAAACTGACTTCTTCCCTAATAGTTCTAGAAGGTTAAAATTTGAAATAATGCAGTCTCAGTGGGAGGTGGCAAATAATAAAATCAAGGAGAATGACTTTTGAGTTTGCAGAAATGCGTGACGGGCCAACTAGTTTATTCAATAAATCACCGTCACGCCATAACGTGAGCTAATTTCCACCTTAAAGTTTTTTTAAAGTTTATATTAAGAGTTCTTTATTGAGCAAGCTGATTTTCAAGCTTGAAGAAAGTCACGATTTCTGAAACAGCGGCTTTTCACAAATGGAAATGTGTTCTTCCACCTATGAAAAATAATACCACTGGAAAACTTAAATTTTAATGTTAAATAGTCATTGCCCCCAGTAAAATTGCACTGTATTATTATTCAGTAAGGTGTTAGGTTGAAATAGGGAAAGTTTTGTTAGAAAATTCGTTAAGTAACGTTTCTATATAAATACCAAAAACACAAACAATCAAAAAGAATATAAAATGTTGATTAAAACTTTCAAGCCCAAAAAATACTAAACTTGCTGCTATGGAAACAAACAATTACATTGGTTGAGTTCCTGGGAGCCTTACCGGTAACCGGTAAATGTTAGTGGTGGTGTCTTCTTGGTCTTTTTAAATTCATAGGGCTTCCATAAGCCCAACCATTGGTAAATGAGTTTACACAAGCAACGGTAACGGTGTGGCTCTGTTTACCATTGAAGCTTGCTGTCCGTGCCAACCGTGTCAACACTCTTTTGCTCTTTCCTTTATACTCTTCTCTCAACCTATCCGGCTTTGAACTCTTGACTGGGTTGAACTTAGGTAGTACAACCCAGACTAGTGTTTCCTTTGAATTTTCCTATTGTTGTTGTGTATAGTAATAATTATTAGTATATATTTTCACATAGATGACATGCAAAACTATTAAAATAAATGAAAAAATGTTGAGGCAGAACATGTTTTTGGGCAGGGTGCCCATCCTTAGTGCCTTGAGACACTATTTATTGTTGATCCATGACTTTGCATATGATGTGAAAATATCTATTTATTTATTGTGACAAATTTACAACGAATGTGAAGGTGCAACAGAATCAAGTCCAAAACTGCTCCCTTCACAAATTTTGAATATGTTACATTGTCCAAAACATTGTGGTACATATCGACTATTCTACTCGCAGTTCGTCATGGATCTGCATTTGCCAAGTTTTAAATAATTATTATTGTGATGTTGAAGATCCATCTTGTTTCCACTAATATTCAGGGTGAGGGTGTCCCATGTAAGGTGTAAAAGCCGGTTACCAGAGATTCTACATCAAATTACTAACAAAAAATGTTCAGTGACGTTTTTGAAATGGGGCCTTTGTTCCGAGATATCTCGATTTAATGACTTTTTCGAGATACACTTACTACCCGCCATTAAATGCTTAATAACTAAAAAACTACTGATCGGATTTGAATTATGATGACATTGTTGGAAAGAGCACATCATTTCGCTAACTATACACGTATAAATAAATAACTCGATCATTTAGGGTGTTTTTTAGGAGCCAAAGTACAAAAAACGTAGATTTTCCGAAATCTCACTGAAATTTCAAAGCGATTTTTCTCGATTTGTTTTCAGGGTGACATAATGAAAATTTTACATGAAAAACTTCCTCATTTCTTAATCTTTAAAATGAGCCTAAAATGTTTCAAACTGATGAATTGCAAATGCTTAAAAATTATAAAAAACTGCCACAAACCCACAAAAATTATTAGTGTCTAAGGGACAAGAGCTGAGAGAGTAGAAATTTGATTTTAAAATCTTGTTGTAATCAGATGTTTTTCCAAAATAAATTATTAATCCCTGTTGAATCACTGCTTCCCAATAATGGTAGATCGGATGAGAGCACGTTCACAAGAAGTGGTGCTGTCAATTTTCAAAATTATATTCATAATATATTATATTCCATTAAAATAAACCGCAAACTAACTGTATTAGAGCAATATGAAATTCATAAAAACAGAAAACTACTTCCTGGATTTCTTGTTCCATGACAAACTGCGTCGTTAATATTAACTTTTCAAGTGAATTCAACGACTTGCAGTCAAATTTTTATTAAGAATAAGTAGTATTTTTCACTTACTCTGTAAGTGATGTTGTGTAAGTAAAAACTCTGTAAGTAAAAATACTACTTATTCTTAATAAAAATTTGACTGCAAGTCGTTGAATTCACTTGAAAAAAACCCGCAAAACTATTGTTGAATTAACGCCTGAATGAAGGCCCTATAGATTTGTGAATGAGTATATTGATAGGGATCGCTGTTACCTACAGCCATTTCTGTTTGTGTAACATGTTTCATGTATATATGAACTTTTTTCTTTATTTTGATTGTACGAATTAGCTTGATTCATTTAACCTGAACCACTCTGTATATAGCGGTACTATTTTTTATTGTTCAAAGCCATATTGTAATACTTGTTCATCGAATAAAGAAGTCTTATTTATTTAGTTCAACACATCTGCGATGGCAGTAGGTGAAGTCCAAAAGCACTTATGACCCAAGACAAGATTAATCAATTACAAAATTTAAATATTAAAATAATAAGTACAGAATGTAGATAGTAAAGTATAAAGTAAAATATACAAAATTAAATAATAAGAGAGTTGATGAGATAAAGGAAAAATTAATGATAAGCTAGTTGGGTAAAACTGTTGATAAACTTTTATGAAAAATCAAATCAGAACTCATTAGTTTAAATAAAATCACAATACTGCTTTATTTACAACTTTGATGATCAGAAGAAAATACTGAAACTCAACTAAAAAAAGAACTACATTTTGAGAAGAGGATTTTTACAACATGGGTGATAAATCGATATTCTATTAATTTGTATACTATTAAATCGTAAGTTGAATATCAATTCTTCTTTATTGTGGATGCTTCTTATTATTATTATGATCGAACAATTCACACTCTTCAATGAATTGTTTTCCTCAACAGAAAATAATAGTTACAAGGGTCATAACAATATCATTGATTTTCATTTTTAATATTATTCATGGACTCTTGGAACCAAGATAATAATTTTGGGTGAGCCTAATAGTACATTTAAACATTCGACCATGTTTTTTTTTTATTCGACCATTATTTATAATATGTAACATGTAATAATTATGTAATACATGGTCAAACGTCGAATATTCAAACAATCGCGCCTCAAACATTTCAACAATCGGAACAGAGCTTGGAATGGAACATGGACCGGGTGGTGAATCAAGATGTCGGTCGTCTTTCGGAAAGGGAACACTTGCTTGCTCGAGTGCTTGTGATTGTGAAGAGTAAACACGTTTTTGTGATGTCTTTGATGAAATAATTTTGTTCATACTAATTTGTGATGGTTTAATTTAACTTTGTTTGAAATCCTGTCTATTTCCTACTCTTTCAACGATATGCTACGATAAATTCCTTGAAAAACAACAATGGTAAGCTGATTTTTAATCATCTTCTAGCTGTAACTAAAATAGAATAAATTGGGGACAGAAGTGTTATAATAGGTTCTTGGCAAGATACCTCATTTCCATTAGAACCTGTACAATCCAATGTTTCTAAATTTCCGATATCCACTCGTAATTTACTTTCTGGAGTTATAATTTAACAAATAATGAATTTGTAGTTATTAGGAAGTCTGTTGTAAAGTACTGGAAAGCTTATTGAAAGTGCCTTACTGAAAATTATGGTAATAACATACTCATTCCAATATGAGATTAGAATTTCAAGTTTCATACAGTAAATTTCCTTGAACTTCAGATTAGCTTTTACTGAGCTTCTTCCGAGAAGTTAGGTTTGCTTACTCAAGTTTTAATTTAGGTTGGATTCCTAAATGGCCTATTAAATTTAGGCTACCGGCAGTCATTTAGTTTTCTAGAATATTATCAGAGTTAAAAAAATCTATCATGGTAAGTTGCTAAGTTATTTGGTTTTGAAGCTAAATTATCCAGCTTAGAGCTCTCATCTAAATTTAGATATATATTTTTACAGATAACTCTCAGTTGGAATTTATTTCAATCAAATTTATGTTTTGGTATTGGCCTTGACTGAATTCTTCTTGTGAGATTATCTTGCTAATTTTACAAAGTTAATTTTCATAAATTTATTTGAGCTGTCTTCAAACTCACTAAATCATATATTTTGTGTAACATGTACCCGGTTTCTCAGTTGTTCAAATTAATCGGTAGCTACAGTTTTAATAGCGGCTGTAAGGCTTGTTTCACACATACCCGGCTGTCAGGTAACCGGTGTCGCTTACCTGGCATAATTACTTATATCAAGTCATTTAAAAAATCGGGCAAGTGTGAAGCGCTCCATATGATACCATGTCCCTACGGTCGGGTAAACGACACTCGTTACCTGAATGCAGGATATGTGTGCTGCTATTACTTTATTATTATTTGCCTATTTATTGTGACAAATTTACAACGAATGTGAAGGCGCAACAGACTGAAGTCCAAAACTGCTCCATTCACAAATTTTGAATATGTTACATTGAGGTTAACACAGACTAAAAATTTAAGATTTGCTAAAAACCTTCAATCGAAAGTTGAATCTTCTCACTTAACCACTATTAATTTAAAAGTTTACTTGAAACAAAACACTAAAAACAGATGAAAATAGTTTATAATATTAAATTTTATAAAAACGATTGAATCTGTTGCTACTGAATGATTTATTGAACTGCTGGACATTAGTCAATCTTTTGCTGATGATGCCCACATAAGTTCAAGGCTTCTGTATAAGGTGAATTATCACACAAATATGCCAGCTAAATGGCGCTCATCCTAACCTCAACAAAACACGACCCATGGTGGCAGGCTATTGAAGCTTCTCTGTAGAGGCGAAATGCATACCTCCAGTATGTGAGTAAGTCCACTAAGTGAGTAAAGATCATAATTTAAAAAGAAATACAGTGTCAGTTTTGATATTAGATTAATCTATTCTATTATTATTTTTCAGGCTCTTCTAGGAACTCAACTGGTTGTGACCCTGGTCATGGTCAGTATTATTCAGAAACTGGGACCTCATTACTCGTTAGCAAGATGGCTTCTCTGTTCTACTGGGTGAGTGTTAATTTATACTTTCAATTTTTATATAAATAGGATAAAAACAATTTATTACACCTTATGGTGCCTTATTTTTATACCTATATATAAATGCTGCATTCGTATGATCTATATGTCTTGAATGGTGGAGTACATACCTAGCATAAAGTGTATAAAAGTAGTAACATCATTCACACACATGCGCCATCTGGTTATAACTCAACCTAAAACAAGCCTTTTTTAATGTTAAATGCTAGTCACTAATGCTCGTATTTTTTAATTCTAGAAGCTAATCTACTCTCCAAACTATACAATGATATGATTTATTTACAGTATTCAATTAATAACTAATTATTTAACTAATTTATGTACTATATTTAATGTTCTGCTGTTCTCTGAATTTAAAATTTTCAGTTGGCTGCATTGTATTCTAGCTATCATTGCTCTAACAACTTGTCATTTTCATACGAAAAAGTGATTCACTTTTATACTGAATGATGTGATGGATTACTGCCTGGTATAAAAGTGTCACAAAAGCCATGATAATGATAGGACCTTTGTGCAACCGGGGGGTTAGCATGGTATGTAATCTTTAGATGTTTTGCAGCTGTTGTGTGTCTATTATTTCTAGGACAAATTATTTTATAATTTCTGTAGTTTAATGATTCAGTGGACTCTTTCTTGATGAATAAGACGAAGTGTCTATTAAGGTCAAAGTCTCCAACCTATCACCATTTTTCGTTTTTTTTTTCAGCTTAATACGATTCCTCTATCCGACTAATGATGAGTTGAAAGCGTTGGCTTCAATACCGAAAGAAAAGAAGTCGAACAAGAAAGACAGAGATAGGAGACACCACGAGAATGGCAGAACACAGACGTATGAAACGTTTCATGTTCCACGATCGTTGGACATTCAGGTTTGGCTAAATTGCGATTATTTCTAAAATTAGTTGATACAAAATTAGATACAAATCATCGATTATCGTCACTTATTATCACTGACCCGGTGGTTTGGAACCCACCTAAAATTGTAGGTTCTCCTTGTAACATGACTCAAACGGCGAGGTGGAACTACCCGTAAGGATCTCCCCACCAATAAAATCCATACGCTTATTTTATTATTATTTATCACTTCACAAAATCACAAACAAACAAATGCTTAAACAACCGTCACTTGATTTCAAATTCATTACGTTAACGTATACATAAACAATACAAAACTAACAACGCTTTAAGAAATTACACCACCAGAATTACCATTAGAAACTTTGTAGACCACTTGTTGATAAAAGATGTCTCTAGGTTGACTAAGTTATGAACTAGACACTCAAAGGAAGAGTCTGTATCAGTAAAGTCAATTCTTTTCCGTTTTGCTTGGTTTTGTAATCTAAAGATACTTCACTTTGAAAAGTTCGAATCTGTTGTCAAAGCATGGCTTATTTTCAATCCTTCTTAATCTTTTGCTGAATTCTATGCTGTAAGTATAGTGAGATTATTCTAGTCTATTTTTGACCAACTCAACTCTATTCTTGACCTTATTTGAACCTTCTAAATACCTCATTGTCTTGGTTCTACCTATCTTGATCTATTTTACTGGTATTTTGTTAATTGACTTTTTAATCTATAAATATAATGTGTTTATCTTATAGTATTTCTTTAGTTCTTAAGTAGTGCATCTTTTTTCGTATTTCTACTATGTTAGGTTTGTTTTGTAATGTGTTGACTGTTATTCAAAATTTATCTGATCTGTTTAATCGACTTGGCTTATGTTATAGGGCCCTTACACTAGTAAAAATATTGTCAATATAAGTTGGTATTGACAATAATATTGAAACAAAAAGATAATACTGATGTATTGTGACTTGTATTGAAGAATATCTAGATTTCTAAAAATCCACCATCAATACTGTCTGTTATTGACAATATTATTGACGAGTTGTGTGAACATCAATATTATTGTCAGTAAATCTGGCCAGCATGTTGTAATAGGTTATTATTAAAATAGTATTAAAGCCAAACAAGCCTTTTCTTTATTTTTCATACTTAATTATTTGTTAATTTTTGATCAACTAATTAATTCAACGAAATAAGCTAACAAAAACTTGGGTTTTTGAAAAATAAAAAATAACATAGGTTAACAAATCATACACGATGACAAATACTGACGAATTTTATGGACAGTATTATTGATAGTGTAAGGGCCGTTTGCAAAAAAGTATCACAAACCAGTATTGTCAATATCTGTCCTTCAATATTATTGACAGTATTTTTACTAGTGTAAGGGCCCTATTACATTTATTGTATTTTGGCCCAATAAAATCAATTATCAATCTTAATCATTAATTCATACTCAATAATGAATAATATGATAAATACTATTTATTTATCCATTAAAAAAAAACGCAAGTGAAGATACAACGGGCTTTTACTCACAACTGATTTGTTCAAAATGTTTGACTAAAAAATCTAAATGTTAGGTTGTGTTCAAATTTCACTGAAAATTGAACTGTGAGGTTATTTGATCGATGTTGTCCAAGTTCAAGAATATTAATTTAGAAGTTTATTTTTTCCATTTTTTAGGAGGATGATGCCCGCATAGGTCTGAAACCTGTGCGTGGGTAATGAATTGGATGATGGTGATTGATGAGTTGGACCTACAGTTTTAGGTGGGTTCCGAACCACCGTTGAATATTGTTTATTAGTTTTTCATTCTTGTTCTCACAAACGTCTAATGAATAGTTTATCAATATGGTGTTGTTTGTTTATTGTGAGTAGTAAATTGAGTTGTAACTAATCACAGGTAACTTTGACAGTTGGAAACGGCCAAAGTGTCGACACTTGATGTGGTGCATCTTCGATTCTATGCCGAGTACCAGTGGCTGGTCGATTTCTCTATCTATGCGCTCTGTGTCTTCATTATAACTGAGGTGAGTTAACAAAATTCATGTTTTCTTTCAATTTCAGATAAAAAATTGAGGTAAAGTTTATGTGAAATTCTTACAATGTGTTTTCAAGAGTCTAAATAATATCTAGAAATTACAATACCATACAATACACATAAATGTGCACGGTTTTTAACACCTACGACCTAATTTGCTGTTCCGTGTTCTGGTACAATAAACATAACCTATAAAATATATATAACTTGACGGGCATTAGTGCCATTTAATCCTCGGTGATCGGGCGATTAAATATCACTAACGTCGGTTAGCCTAATCGGCGTTATCTCTTGTAATTGTCGTTTTGTGCAACCAAACTCCCTCCATTAAATTTAATTTCCGTTAGAGATTAACAGAGATTAAATTTAATTGGCTTTCGTGCAACTGGCCGTTTGTGTTACAAGTTTAGTTACAAGAATTCAAATGCCGCTTAGCGCAGTTGGTTGGGGCGTCGCAACTTCAGCTTGCTGTTGTTTTAGTGGCTCTACACTCTGGTGTCTTAAGACATGTGTCTTACGACATCTGTCGTGTCCTACGGAATTGAATAAGACATGGATGTTTTATGCATGTCTTATGTCTTACGTGCGTTGCAGACGGCTAATTGTTGAGCTCAGTTGTTGACGGCTCACAGCCTCATTGCTCGGGCGACGCGCGCTAGTGCGCATTCGCCAGGGCGGTTGTAAGTCATGACTTACCAAACACCGACCCGTGCGACACATGTCTGAAGCGGGGATGTCGTGTCGCACTGATGTCTCAAGCAGTGTGTAAGTCCTCCATTTAATAACATGGTTTGGTTTCCGATAAAAATGCATCAGACACCACAGATGTCGTAAGACATGTCTTAAGACACCAGTGTGTAGAGCCACTAAATGGTCGTGGGTTCGAATCCCGCTCCACCGTCAGGCATTTATCTGTAATCATTTACCTCATTACCCACGCACAAGTCTCGGACTCATGTGGGCATCATCAGCAATAAAATTAAAAAAAATTATTGATTAACTACAGTTGTCGATGTTTTTGTTGCAGATCTATACAGCATTCGTACCACTAAAAGATGAGGTTAACCTGAGTATACTGTGGTGTATGCTGGTAGTGGCATTTACATTGTATCCTTTCATTTAATGCCGTTTTTAGGTCATAATATTGAGTTTTAAATCTTATTATCAAGCGTCTTCTTTTGTTTCAACGCTTGAGTTGATTGGCAGCAGATCTCCATTCCTCTCTCCTTTGAGCCTTCCGTTTCAGTTCGTGGTATGTTCTGCATTTCATATCCTCCATAATTTGTATCATGTAGTCAAGTTGTGGTCTTGACTACAAGACCACGACTTGTAGTCTTGACTACAAGTCAAGACTACACGTTTTGACTTGACGTGTCAAGTCAACAAGTTTTTGCATCTCATAAACTTGCATCTCATCAATCAACTTTTTGCATCTCATAATGCAAAACGGTATAAAATGCACCGTTTTGCATTTGTATCATGTAGTCAAGTCGTGGTCTTCCTTTCAAACAGACAGACAAATGCAAAACGGTGACAAAATTTTAAAATTGCTATACTTCTGGATCTATCATCCAATTTATTAATTTTCTTTTTGACCGATAAATCATTCTTTCTACTTTTCTATCTACAAGAATAATGTTATAGATTTTTTGTGCTATGTAAATAAATGATCTATGTCTAAATGCCATGCTAATTCTAGGAATAACAATATTTACATTTCTTATCCTTGTGTGATGAATGTGATCTACTAATCTAAATTGAAGTATGCAGTAATTGAAGTACAGTAGAGCGTCGATAATCCGGATTAATTGGGACCAAACCTCATCCGGATTTTCGAAAACAGGCTGTTTTCATGCTTTTAAAATTGTAGAAACAACTGAAATCTTGAGAATTCACTCAAATATGTATATGTAAACAAGTACAGTAGGTAAATACAGTTGAAGCTGTTGTGTATCACTTAGTACTGCATTTTAATGAAACTGAAACAATACGGAATACAATACATCTCAAAACTTGAAAATTTCGTGAAAATTAGTTTTGGGCAAAAGCCTGTTGTATTCACATTGACTGTATTTTAGTTGAATGAATGAATAAATAAATAAATAAATAAATAAAGTAATAAACGTGAAGTACAGTACAGTAAAAAAACTGTACAGTATGAAAAGAATATTACACACTCTATAATTATATTGTCAGTGCTCTTAAAAAATTCTAATTGATCTTTGTACTGCAGTAGTTGTTCGCTTTTCTGAAGCCAAGTCTTTAATACGTTATACGAAGGTGTACATGAATCCGGATTATCGACGGTCCGGATTTTTGACGTCCGGATTATTGTCGCTCTACTGTATATCGCTTTCTATGATGAATGTGTTAGGTATAACGTTCTTTCATGAGTGTTATTCAATATGAATACCTACCACAACATAAACATATTATGTAGATTACCATCCTTAACATTGATTAACAGTAAAATTCTACTTTCTCTCACCGTACAATACTTCAAGGGCTCAGAGTCGGTAGGCGAGAGGTCGACTGTCATAGTGACAGCTTTCGCCTATCTTGTGGTAGCCATGATTGTTCTAATTGTGGATGAACGAAATCTGGAGACTGGTCTTGAAACGGCATATTCGAGTTTTAACGAGAGTGCGTCCGTCTTTCTAGAAAATCATGGCCTAGATTCACAGTAAGTACAAATTTTTTACATCTACAGTTTTTTTCCAGTTTTAATTCAGTTAAAACAGTTAGTTGCGTATTCCCAAGGTATATTTTTCCATGAGTGGCTCAATTTGAAGCAGAAATGAAAAAAAAATACCTATTGAATCATAGCTTTTAATTTATGAAGGCACACTTTGAATGCAACAATGGCTCTTAATTTTTGTTTTGTTTTTGCTGATGATGCCCACATTAGCAAGTCTTCTCATTATCTATACGCTGCCAAGTTATCAATACTACAGTAAGTAAGTATAAATCATAATTTAAATAGAAATACAGTGTCAGTTTTTATATTAGATTGTTCATGAAGTATTTCGTCATGGAAAACATCACAGAATTACTAAATGGTATTGCTTTTTCATGGAGAACTGTAATATTATTCATTTATTTTTTGCTTATAATAATTATTGGAATTTTGTGACAATGTATTTTTGATGTACTTTATTTTTATTTGTAATGTGACGATTGTGTGTTGTATTTTTTTAATGAAATTTGAAGTTTGCTGTAATTGTAATTTAGAAGTTTCTTGCTATAAATTGAAATTTAATTGAATTTTTCTATAATATTTGTGTTGTGTCTGTTGTAGAGGTCCAGCATCGAAGTTGGTGTTAAAGTTCTTCCTGGCACTGTGGTGTGCTCTCGTAGGAGCTCTGTTCACCTTTCCGGGACTCAGAATGGCTCGCATGCACTGGGACTCACTCAAGTAGGTTTAGCCAACAATTGATACTAGTTTATTATCACTTACCCGGTGGTTCGGAACCCCCTTAACCGTGTTCTCCATAACATGGATCACACGGTGCGGGTTTACAGCTTACCATGGGCTCTTACTGTCACATATTAGGTATGCTATCTTAGTATGGGGTAATTCATCAAAACAAAACCTTTCTTGATAGGATGTTTAAAATCCAAAAGAAAGCGGTTACGTGTATGGAAAGAGTAAACCGATGAGACTCATGTACCCGATTATAATACAAGAAGCCGAGGATATTATCACTTTTGAGACACAATAGTAGCTTATTCAAACAAGAACCTAGTTATATTGGTAGGCAACTCTATAACAAGCTACCGCAGCTTTTAAAAGCCTTGAAAATATAGAAATATTTTTAAAAAACAACTGAAAAAATATTTAGTTGATAAAGCTTTATATATAGTGTACAAGAGCTCCTTTCACTAATTGGTGTAGTAATTATGGTAACTAGTGTATAAGATAGTATAATTGTTAATCTGACTTGTCTTTTACTCCTAAACTGGAGTCTCCAAGACGTAATCTACAAAAAAAAAAAATTAATAAAAAACATGCTTATTTTTTTATTTATAGAATAATACTGAAATATGCCTACTATAACTACACAAAACTTGAAAAACAAAACAAGTTGTTGAATAATAAATGAACCGACACGACAGAGTTATCCACGGACCCGACAAATTTACATGAAATAATAACTATTATCATTAGTTGAGCTGATAGGCATATGCATTATACCTGGACCCGACGAATTTACATAAAATAATAACTATTATCAGCTGATAGGCATAAGCACCATTTAACTTCTTAGATGTGATCCACACTAAACATGTCTCAAACCGATGTTGCACCATGTTGCAAACCCGAACAGTCCTCTGTAGACTTCTTGCGTGAAACACTGTGATCAATTGAAAATTATTAGTAAAATACAATAATAACTTTAACTTACCTAACTTATAACACAGATAAATATTTTTTTATTAAATCAGTATATCGTGTATAACAAAACTTTGAAGATCATTCAGGATCATAGAAGATAGTAAAAATAATAAGTTGGATAAAATTAGAAAGTTAGATAATTTGATAAGTTAGATAAAATGATAAGTATTAACCCCCGGTTGAAAAAACGTCCTATTACAATGATGTTTTATCTGTCAATATTAGCTAGCAGGTTAATACTTTTATACGAAACTGCCATGAGAAAGAATATGATTATACCTATATATACATGCTAGCATTCGTATTATCTATAGATATTGGTGAAACCAATATGATCTATAGATATTGGTGATATATAGATATGGTGGAACAGATACCAGCGTATTAAATGGATAAAAATAGTTTCTTCATTCACACACATGCGCCAGCTCTTTTTTCAAATTACAGCTGCTAATTGCCCAGCGTCATGCCTGCTTACATATTGTGTGTAATGAGCTTCTCCTGTAAAACATTCTAAGGATCTAATCTAAAGAACTAAACATAAAACTATACAAGTGGGTTTACTTATGAAAAAACACCAAAATCATATCATCAAAAAACAGTTTATTTATGAATTTCTCTTTACAAAAAGTTATTTGTCTGGCTAGCAACACTGCAATTTCGCAATTTCGATTTTGTAATTTTTTGAACACTGCCATTAGTTATCTAACAAAAAGAGAAAGTCCAAATGGAGAAAGACCGGGGAAGATGCTAGTAGAGAGATGTCGAAGGACCCAAAATTGATTAAACTAAGGTTCAAATTCAAATTCAATTTTATTTCCAAAGGTTCATGAAAAGTACAAAAATATTCTTGCCAATACATAAATACACAAAGTATTCTTAAGATTATGCATACAATGCTAAAAATCAATTGGAAATACAAACCACTTGCTGAAAGTATACTCATACTTTCGCTTGCAAATGGAAGTAAATATTTTTTGAAAAAAAAAAACAACCCTTGATAGCCGCGAGCCGTAGCAGGTATCTGTTCAATCAGATAGATAAGCTGCGTTCTCGTAGGACCTGTTCGTAACTGTGACCGATTAGATTGGCCAGCAAAAAAGACATTGTTCTCTGCTGTAAAATCACTTCCCGGTGGTTCGGAACCCACCTAAAACTGTAGGTCCAACTCATCAATCACCATCATCCAACTCATTACCCACGCACAGGTCTCAGACCTATGTGGGCTTCATCCTCAGAAAAAAAAATGGAAGAAAAAAAGGTTAACGTTTTGTTTTCTTTCTGGTCAGATACTGCAGCGACCAGCGCCTCCTTAAACTGGCACTGAACATCAGTTTCGCGTCGCCGTTCCTACTGACGCTGCTGTGGGTGCGACCGGTGTCGCGCGACTACCTCACGCAGCGTGTGTGGCCCGGCCTACGCGATCAGCCGCTGATGACGTCACACGCGTTTGAAACGCTGCGTTTGTGGCTCGTTGTCGTGGCAGTTGTTCAGCGGGTGGCCGTTATGCCGCCATATTTGCAGGCCTATTTGAATTTAGCGTATCATAGACTGCAGGAACAGAAGAAGGAGGCTGGTCGCATCACTAACGTCGAGTTGCAGCGCAAGGTTCGTAAAAGTTATCTGAACCAGTACAATTTTAAAAACAAAATAAAAATACTAAACAGTCAAAATAAACTCATGAATTCGGCGATTTACGGTGATATTAAATAAATAATAAATAAATGATTTATTTTCCACAAAAAAAAAAAAACGAATACTACTACAAATTTACAAACATCTACAGTTATTAATACAAAAATGTGTTAGTAAAAGATCAAAATTTATGTTATAATACAAAAGTTTTTGCGTGGAAAATTGACCTACTCCACTATGGCAAGCCATGTTTTAGAGTAGGTTTGAATTTTAGTGAGCGAATAAGTAAGATTAGTAAGTGTTTAGTAAATCAGTAAATGTCTTGTGGGTATGTGTTCTATGTTAGATGATACTATGAATTGTTTGAAATTACTGTTTCTATTCTCTGTCTTCCTTTGCTTGTTAACCAATTTTGTACTGTTGCTTTGAACTTTTTGAAGTGAGTTATTTGTTTAATGTTTTCAGGAAGTAGATTATACTGAAAGGTTCAACAAAAATTCAAAGGGACATAATATAATAATAACGATAGTACAACAAGAGAATACAAAAGATATCAACAGAAAAGAGATGAAAAATTCTGAATTAGGCTACATAGAAAAAATGAAAATTAATTAGTATATCTATAAAAACTATATGAAGCTATAATAATAATAATATCGTGTGACCTGGCTGGCTCAGGTCTGGTGTCAGAGTTATCAGGTCGCACCTGAATAAGTTCAGGGCCTCTGACGTGACTTAACGACTGTTTTTTAGGCAGCCGGGACCGACAGCTTAACGTGTCCTCCGAAACACGGGAGTGGCCCGAGGTAAAAACTTTCGGTCAGAACTGGGATCGAACCCGGGACCTTTGGGCTAGCAAACCAGCACTTAACCCACTCGGCTACGGCCACTCCATATGAAGCTGAAAATTGTTGATTTTTGCGAATCATGATTACATATGGATAATATCCATTGTTATTATTATTTTATTGTTATTTTTTATTTATTGCAATTTGCTCTATTTTTCTTTTTTCCATAACTTTCTTTAATTATGTCAATAAGGCTCTCCATGGCATTGTCTGTGAGCTGTTATATGTATCTTAAATGAATAAATAAATCATGTTTTCATATACAGGCCTGTATGTAAAACTCGAAGTATTCAATTTTGAATTATAGACATTTGAATTGGGCAAAGTAGGCAAGTTTAGCTGTGAAATTCTTTTGAACTTCAAGTAATATGATTATTATTAAGATACTGGACTTGTGATACTTTCTTGGAAATGTTATTTAATTAAGTGAAAAATAGCTGTTTCTTGTTACCTTCTCCTAGGATAAGCTAGAAATAAGTTGCCCGTTGGCACTTAGCAAAATTAGTTGTTTGCAAGCAAGTTCTCCAGCCCGGGAGGCTGACTACTTATTTTATTTAGTAAAATTGTTATAAAATCAACAGTATCTCTAATTTATACTATTCATGAGACCCGTTATATTTAAATTGTGAAATTTATATTGATTTTCATTTCAACAGACTACAGTTTTATTGTAACTAATTGGTTGTGTCTTTGTTTTATGTTGCAGATAGCGGGCGTATTTCATTATCTTTGTGTTGTGGCTCTACAGTACATGGCACCGCTACTGTTATGTTTATATTTCACATTAATATACAAGACTTTAGGTAATTATAATTGTCAATTGATCTATATATTAGTTATTGTTTGTTGCATGAACTTTTAACAATATTTATTCCGTTATCAAGTTGGAATTGAATTTTGTTTGAAGGATGATGTCCTCATAGGTTTGAAACCTGTTTGGGTAATGAGTTGGATGATTGATGAGTTGAATCTACAGTTTTAGATGGGTTCCGAACCAACGGGAAGTGATTTTAAAGCATATTATTTTTATTATATTAATATTTTACAACATTAATATAATAAAGTTAATATAATAATTATTAACTTTTTAATTTTTCATTTTCCAATTTAATTTTCTCTTGTAAATTAATGAATGTTTTTGTTTTTTGAACGTTTCTTCTCAATTTAATATTCAATTATTAATATTTTGATCATTTAATTATCAAATATTTAATTTATTTTAATATTTAATTTAATTTAATTTAATTATTATATTTATTTTGATAATTTATGAATAATTATGATAATTTTGCGCATGTCCTAATACGTTTATAAAGAAATAGACGTAATAGTGGCATCCCGACACATATTTATGTAGTGAGGACCACAAAATTTAGTATTGCAATACTTTAGGCTATATATATATTTTTTTGGAGGATGGAGCCCACATAGGTCTGAGACCTCTGCGTGGATAATGAATTGGATGATGGTAATTTGATGAGTTGGACCTACAGTTTTAGGTGGGTTCCGAACCACCGAATCATGAACATCGGCTAATAAAGTGTTTGTTTTGTTTGATTTCTGTTATTTTGTAGGGGAATACACATGGAGCGGCCTATTTTTTGATCCGCCTCCCCCTCCCGAGTGTCCGGCTACCTCTTCCCCACAAGCGGCTCCCACGCTTCCCCCTCTCGCCGCCGCTGATGCTGACTCTGTTCTAGGATCAGCGCAGCAGTTCACGTTGACTCTCGACTCACTCAAACAGGTCAGAAAAAAAATTGGGCCCGTATTCTAAATTGTAGTTTTAACTACGTTTAGATTAAACTTGGTTTAAACTGAAGTTTAGACTTTTTTTATTGATGATGCCCACATGAGTCCGAGACTTGTGTGTGGGTAATGAGGTAAATGATTACACATAAATGCCTGACGGTGGAGCGGGATTCGAACCCACGACCGCTTAAACTACAGTAAGCTGAAGTTGCGACGCCTCAACCAACTGCGCTAAGCGGCCTGCCAAACCTTTGGACCGTATTATCAATCTTAGTTTAAACCGCAAACAAAGATCATCTAACAGTTCAGTTTAACGGTCGATTATGGTGGTTTAAACTCCCGGTTAACTTAATCTGAGAGTTGACACAATGTTTTCGTGGTGGAATTGAATAAGACTGCTGTGAATCTCACTAATAAACTTCTACGGTCAAGTGTTGATGGGATGCATCAAAAATCGATGCATTTTTTTCAAAAATGGATACATTTTTTTCAAAAATCCTTCAATATCCTTTTCCAAGAATTGACATTTATATGTTTAAACTTCACCGTTTGGTTTCATGTAGATACATCACAATCATATTATCGTTATCAAATTGCATCTTATATTCATATCTTTGATTAATTCTTTAGTTTAGATTTGTAAAATTCGTAGAACAATAATTACAGTACTTATATATTTTCAACTATCATAATCTAGAATCTAAGATTGTACATTTTGTAATCTACACGAATAAAGTAAATAATCCAATCTAATAAATTCCAATAAATACTAATGGATAAATATTCAATTGAATAAATAAATGAATAATTTATTTGTTTGAAGCGTTTGGTTATACAAAGAGTTGCTTATGCTGCTAAATATAATCATGCTAACAATGACAACATGCAATTATTACATCTGCTTTGGTACAAAAACCGTAAGGTAAATGAATGGTGCAAAAGCAAGAGCTCCAACAATAATTCATCCACCACGCATAACTATAAATTCATCTCTTTGGAGTAAAATAACAAATTAATAAATAATAACAAATTATAACAGTAATAAATATGGTAGCAATAATAAGTAATATTACAAATTTAACCTTCTCTCAAATCTTCAGTATTATTTCTATATTATAACAACTAACAAAATAGTCATTGAAAAACTCTCTGATAGACTGACTAGTTAAAATAAAAATAAAATAAATGATTCTATACAATTAATTTAATACATAATAAATGTATTGAAATAAATAACAGTAATAAATATGATAACGGTAGTAAGTAATATTTGAAATTTAACCTACTCTCAGCTCTTCATTATAATTTCTATAGTATTATAGAATTCTATAGTATTATAGTAAAATAGTATTTGAAAGACTGATTGATAGACCGACAAGTTCAAATAAAAGCGTGCAAAAATCATAAATTCAATTTTTATCGGCTAACCTGTTATTTAATTAAAAAAGTTTTAATTTTGATGGCATTCAAAGTCCATTACTCTTGGAACATTTTTACATTCGACAACATTGCATTGACCTTTTCCTCTGTATTAATAATCAATTAAAATTAATTACACGAATTGATTGCATCATAATTATTCAATCACATAAAAATTTCCATAATGTCATTTTAAATAGTCAAGTTCTACAACAGAGTTTATGGAATACATTTTTTTCAATAAAATCACAGTTTGAAGTTATTCTATTGTAAATACAGTGGGGTTATTGTATTTATTTCTCAAAATATTTGTTGAAACTCATACAGACCAAATAAGGTTTAAAACAATAGAGGATAAACATCAACTAGTTCAATTTATTGTTACAACTGTTTCTGCCTCATCATAGTACTGTAGTTACCTAGTTATATTGGTAGGAAACTCTACAAAAAGCTATCGTAGTTTTTAAAGAGTCTTCAAAATATAGAAATATTTTAAAAACAATTGAAAAATTATTTAGTTGATAAAGCCTTTTATTGTGTACAAGAGTTCCTTTCACATCAAAATTCAGCCTCACCTCAACTAATTGATATAGTAATAATTATGGTATCTAGTGTATAATTGTTAATGTGACTTGACTTATACTCCTTAACTGGGGTCTCCAAGACGTAATCTACAAAAACGTACTGCGTACTTGGTACTGAGTCAAAATAATTCCATGTTGACATGAATATCTTGTCATAAGAGAGTGGAAAATATTTATTTATTAATGTATTGTGACAAATTTACAACGAATGTGAAGGCGCAACAGACTCAAGTCCAAAACTGCTCCCTTCACAAATTTTGAATATATGTTACATTGTCCAAAACATTGAGGTTAACACAGAATAAAAATTTAAGATTTGCTAAAAAACTTCAATCGAAAAATAATGAATTGAATCTTCTCATATTAATAAATTGATAGATTATCTATTTTTTTAAATATATTTTTGTTGATCTCACTAATAATTTTAAAATTGCTCACAGGTTTTCACGCAAGAAGTCTACAGAGGACTGTTCGGTTTTGCGACGTGGTGGACATGTTTTGTGTGGTTCACATCTAGTGCATTAGGAATGGTTTATCAGTCGTATTTCGCTCACGTTTGAACTTTGTTTGTTTGTTTATTTCGGGTTAATTTTATCGATTACCGAACTCAGGTAGTAACTTGTAGTTAATTACTTTACTGATGCTTCATATTGAATCTATGAAGCATTGAGTTTTTTTTTACCAATAATTATTGAATATTGTAGACAGTTGGTTGCTGTAGGTGCAATGTTAATGAAAAGAAGATTCTGTAGTGACTAACGAGATGGCGGGTGTGATTGCCAATAAATTCACTGAGTGGGAAGTGTATACCAAGGTTGGTAAAAACATAACATTGTATCTATTAACGTTGGTGTATAGTATACCATTACCCAAAGACAAGTGCATGACAATAGGGTGGTGATTGGTCATGCGGTGAGCGTGGTGATCAAGTGATCGTGATGTTCAGTCACGACCACTCAAGACTGCGCTTGGATAGGTGACCGTGCTTCAATGACTTGATGTTACAAGCTTTATTATCACTTACCCGGTGGTTCGGAACCCACCTAAAATAGTAGGTCCACCATGTTCCCCGTAACATGGCACAAACGGCGAGGTGGAACTACCCGTAAGGGTCTCCCCACTATTAAAAGCCATACGCTTATTATTATTAGTGCATGACAATAAATTAACGTTGTAGCCGGGAGCCGTAGCAGGTATCTGTTCAATCAGATTAGATAAGCTACGCTCTCCTGGGCCTTCTTTGTAAGGGTGAACGATTGGATTAGCCGTCAAAAAATATTCTGTCCTCTGCTGTAAAATCACTTCCTGGTGGTGAGGAACCCATTTAAAAAACTGTAGGTCCAACTCATCAATCACCATCATTCAACTCATTACCCTCAAGCATAGGTCTACATACCTATGTGGGCTTCATCCTTCCAAAAAATATGCCTGTACTTGAATTTTCCATTTTTTAAAACTCCACCACCCCTTCCGCTTTAAATAACTTTCTTTAGAAGGTGATATTGTGGAAGGTATCCATAATGAATAATAATAAGACTTGAAGTTGTCATAACCACATTTTCTAATTAATTAATTTAATGTATTTTTCATGAGTTGAATGGTCAGAAATTGTATTACTGTAATATCAATTGGAGTACGATGTGAATATTTTATTGCGGATGATGCCCATCTGCTCTTAAATTTTAAATTATTACCTATTTTTCTAAATATTTGGAATTTTTTAAAATTATTATTGCGGATGATGCCCATCTTATTCTGGGCACTTGTGCGTGGGTAATAAGGTGAATGGGTGAATTTATTTATTTCGCCATGCAAAATACAAACTCAATCATAAATCGCAAATATGAAAGGAATTAAATACATAACAATCATAAATCATAAATATTAACTAAAAATATAAATTTTACAGAAACATAAATATCTCTTTAAGCATTTATGAGAAACATCCATGGCTGAATGAGATTCGAACCCAAGGCTGCAGGAAACGAAGCCAGCCAAAGCCTTATCGTATCACAGACAAGCGCTCCAACCAACTGCCCCACCAGAGCCGCCTAAATGCTTATATGATTGATGTAATGTGTTATTAATGGTTATTAATGCAGTGTGTTATCAAGAGTTTTTATTTATTTATTTATGACAAATACAATAAAACAAAATACAATAAAGCAAAGGTACAACAGGCTTTCGCCCCAACTGCTTTCTTTGCAATTTTACAACAGGGAAAATCTAAATGTTAGATTATGCCAATTTTTCACAAGGTATTAGAGTGCCTAACTCACAAAAAGGCGAGTCAGCGCATGCGCATTGTCATAGCATGGTGTAAACTTGCCATCTTCTTAGTCACGAACTGCACGTTTTATTTTAATGTATATTGTTTTGCACAAATTATAATGTAAACCATGAACGGATATTACAGAGTTTGTGCGTAGGAGATTTGGAATTTAATGTAGAGAGTTATTTATCATTTTAAATAATTTATTGCAGTTATTTATTTCAGAGTTTGTCTAAAAGAAATTTGGTATTAGTGCATTGCTAGGTATATGAGTTATATGAAACTATTATTGATGTTTTCAACAAAATTACTGGTCTTATTAAATTGACTATTTAAGAGCCGGAAGGAGTCGAGTCTGCCTACCGAACCCTGAGCGCCCCATTTTGAATATGGGAGAAAACTTCTCAACTTATTACAGGCTTCATAAAAGGGCTTTTAATAAATGATTTTAGTCTAATTACGTAGTTTTTAAGCTTTGATTTGATATAAGAAACATTACAATACAATTGTATTGTCCCGGTGGTTCGGAACCCACCTAAAACTGTAGGTCCAACTCATCAATCACCATCATCCAATTCATTACCCACGTACAGGTCTCAGACCTTAGTGGGCTTCATCCTCCGACAAAAAATTGGCGGTTTTTTCAATTTGTGTGCAACAATCGTTGTAACCCAAAAAAAGCCAACGATTGTTTTCAACAAATTTAAAAAGAACTGGTAATTCTATTGAAATGTTTCGTACATCAAATGAAAGCTTGTGAAAAACTACGTCATTCAACTAAGATAATTTTTTAATAGTCCTTTATGAAGCCTGTAATCATTTCTCTTGTCTTAGAAGAATTAAGTTTAGTTTGAATTTTACTTTAATTTTATAAGAGAAATAAAACATTTATTATTTAAGGCTGTGCGATGGGGATTTGGTCATAAGTTTTTTCGAAATTTCTTGTATTTAATGTTATTATGGTATTGAATTGTTATCTATGACTGAGAAGGAAAATATTATTTTCTGAAATATGGGTGCTCAATGTTGAAATTTTCTATATTTTGGGGGCTGATCATCTCTCCTTTATACTTTAGAACATCTTTTATTTTAGACATAGTAATTTTGTTATAATTGACACACCTTAGGGAGGATGAAATATGCCTTATTTCAAACATATTTCAGTTTTTTCAAAATAAATTTATAAAAAAACTAAATTTTTCAAGATTTTTGAAAAAATATCTAAAAATAATTTTTGATTGGAATAAAATATATTAATTTCCTAAAAAAAAAATCATAAAAATTCTGAGAACTCGTAGAGGAGATAATCTGCCATAAAAAGTCAACTTTGAGTCCCCATATTTCACAAAATAATTGGTGAAAAAAAATGATTTCTCACGGCAATAGATAACATTTCAAAGCTTTAATAACATCCAACGAAAGAAATTTCGAAAAAAAAAACTAGCGTACAGCTTTAATAAATTTTGTCTTCCTTGTTAAATTGTGCGCTTAGCGTTTGGCTGGCAGACTCTATTACTGCTGGCTCTTATAAGACTTATAGTCTTATAGACTATTTTAAATTAATTATTTAATAGACTATTCTAAATTGACTATTAATATAATTTAAACGTAGGTAATTACTAATAATACAGTGAGTTTTACACTTTCTTTTTCGTGTGATAGCTGCTGCGGTTGGAGGTCTCCAGAGTGGACTTAGGATGCACTACACCAATACGAAATAGCTATCGCACGAATAAATAAGTTCTTGGGTTTCTTGTTCCATAACGATCTGCGTTGTTAATATTAACTTGTTATTGTAAATTTAACGACTTGCAGTCAGTTTTAATTGTGAATAAATAATATTTCTACTCACTTTTGGCCAAACGTTTTCGAGTCATGGAGACTCATCTTCAATGATCATCTTTGAATGTGAGTCTCCATGACTCGATAACATTTGGCCAAAAGTGAGTAGAAATATTATTTATTCACAATAATTAAAATTGACTGAAGCCGTTGAATTTACAATCAAAAGTTAATAAATAAGTGTGTAAGTCAACAGTAAATATTATATTATTATTATTATTAGACGTAAAACTCCCAAAGTGGAAGACGCTGAGTAAAGATGGTTCATTTTTTGGACTTTTCTTCTTGTTTTCCCACCAGCTTTTCATTTTTTGTGCGAATTCAGCTTTTCTCTCTTTACTCCATTTAGCTCCAACTCTTGGAGGTTTTGTCTCTGGTATAACTTCCCATTTATAAAGTTTTATTACAAAGTTTTTTCTATTGTAAATTTCTTTGTAGGTAATTTTGGCCAGTACTAGGTCTTTTTTAACATTTCGTATCCATTCTCCTCCATTGCCAAGTGATGCTACATAGTTTACAATTATTTTTGTTAGTCTATTGTCTGGAAGCCTCATGATGTTATAATATTATTATAATTATTTACGTTTAAATATCAAGTGAAAAAGTAATATTAAGGTACTACGTCATCATATTTATAATTGTTACAAATTGACTGCTTTATTAGTTTATCTCATTAGTTTTAGTTATGAATTAATCTATCAAAATGTATGAATCTGTATTTATTGGTTTGCGTTGAGCTTTTGGATTGTTCTTTGATTTTTAAATAAATTAATGAAGACTGTTTATGAAAATTAATCTTGTCTTGGTTTTTTGGTGATATTTCAAGAAAAGGTGATGTGTGTGTGTGTGGTGGGAGGTTAAGTGAGAGTGAGGGAATGAGAGTGACAGTGGGTGAGAAAGAGATAGATAGATAGATAAAATGTCTTTATTTGGGCGAAGTTAGGACTCGCAGGTCCTCTCTTACACTTAACCCTAAAAGAGACAGTGTGAGAGAGAAAATGGAAGCGTAAACATGGTACAAGAACCAGTGGCGTAGCCAGGATTAGATTTCGGGGGGAGGGGGGCTCACAATGGAAAGGGGGGGGGATTGGGCAATAGGAGAGTACGGATTTTTTTCAAAAGTTAGTGGTGTAAAATGCTAATCTAGACAACTTGTTGGGCTCTAAAGTTCAATAGAAGTTTTTGAAAAATTACCCAAGAACCTAGGTGGCCGGGTTTGAAATGATTAGGTTTGATATACTGCATTTCTGTGGCTATTTTGAGTTAAAACCCTTGAATTGAAACTAACCATACGTAACTTATGTACTGAATCTCAAAATTAATAGAATGATGATAAATTGCATTTCAAGTTTATAAAAATACAACTCAAATAAACATGAAGAAAGCATACCTTTTTATAAGTTTCATATAATATATGTCATTAGCCTAAAACGCACTCAACTCAAAGTTAATGAAATCGGAATTTTTAGATCATAACACACTGATTTTACACGCTTGCATAGAACTTGCATTTATTTGTGTGTTTTCATTTTCAATATCCCGATTTCATGAACTTTGGGTGCGTTTGGGTTATATTGAATTTTAACTTGAAAAATAAATTTTTTACAATATGAGTTTCTTCAAAAGGGTGATTTATCAATAATTAACAAAGTTAATTCACTTCAAACTTGAAAAATTGCGTTTTATTTAATGTAATAGATCAATAATCATGGTAGTTACAGTTTTCTAACATGTTTTATTCGATTTCGCAGCTCATTTTAAATCAAAATTGTCCATTTGAGCACCTAAATAAAGAATCTAGAAGTTTCTATATGAGTAAATATTGAGGCAATAATTATTTGAACAATACATTAATCTAACTACAACTGTAGCTATATTCTATTACACAATCAGGGTTTCTGTATTCTGTTCGTTATAATACAACAATACTGATAGAACCCTTCGGCTTTATTTAGTCCTTACCTATTTGAGAATTTTTTACTTCTGAAATTTCGTGGGGGGGGGGGGCTGGGCCCCATGACCCCCCCCCCCCCCCCCGGATACGCCACTGAAAAGAACCCGAGCCTGAATTGGCTTCCCTATGGTCAGTCCTTTGTTGTTCAAAATGATATCTCAATTTATGGCCTGTCTTCTATCCCTTACCCATTCCTACGACTTCTCTCTTTCTCAGTATTTCCTCTCTTTCTCTCCCAGTATTCCTCTCTTTTCAACTCTTTCAACGTCTAGTTGCCTCGTTTGCATGTATATAATCCTCACATCCAATAACCAATTACATTATTTCTTATTCTAGTTTTTTCTTTAACTCTTTCGCAGCCCCCTCTCACTCTCCCCTCACACCTTCTTTCTTTAAAAAACCTCATTTTTTCTTTACGAAATTAGACGGCTCAAAGGAATTGCGTTGACAAGACATATGACTGCTAGCGCAAGACTTGTGCGCCTAATTTGATGGCTATTGACTATATTGAACTAACGAAAATAGACTATATATATAAAAATGAATGTCTGTCTGAATGTATGTATGTATGTTCCCTTTTGACTTCAAAACTACTTGACAGATCGGCATGAAACTTTGGGAATATGTTGTGTGAATATTGGGGATGGTTTCTGACCATAAATTTTAATAGGGGAGCTAATAATTATTATTAATTAATCCATTTTACAGACCTAACTTACTGAAATTGTCGGCCAAACAGATTAAAGGAACAGCTGATAGAAGTCAACAGTTTTTAATCATATGGCAGGCCCTTTAGCGGCGTTATTTACGCTGTCTTTGAACAGCAAAAGACTTTGCATGTAGGCTACCTTGCAGTCGGAGCCTTGCAATATGTAGGAAACATACGACTGGGTATGATGAAATGTAATTATGCCAGGTTGATGACATCTGTTAACCAATGCAGCTAGAAATTTGAAATGTAGTCTCAGTGAGAGGTGGCGAATAATAACATAAAAACCTAGCTTCTACCCTAAGGCCAGGCGCACGTTGAGATGTCGGTGGCGCAGAGCAGAGCAGAGCAGAGCAGCACAGTTTCTGTGTCCCATGCGTTTACTATGCTCCGCTGTAGGAGCGCAGAAATCACGCGCACGTTGGCGCGCAGGGCAGGGCAGAGCAGGTCAGAGCAGCATTGGTCTGCGTCGCACTTGTGACAGAGACACAGAAACTGCGCCGTTCGTGCACTCGTTATTAGCTACTCTCACGTTACTTTGTTGGTGGAACAATATGGAAGAACAATTGATCGAGTTTTTCTTCAGTTCCCACAGGCCTTTGGGCGTTACAGCCCTCTGAGACAATTGAAGGTTTAATCATCTGGTGTAATTTCTTCGACTTAGACGACAAAAATTTTTAAACTGTTCTGGTGATAGTTCTTTTTTCATTGTGAATGACCATGCGTATTCCGTTTTTTCAAGTAGTCACTTTTCCCTCGCTTTGTCCCCTCTTGACCTCATGTTTCAATCAAGATGGATGATAGTTTTTTTTTTAATCTTATTAATCCACAGTGAAGTAAAAATTTCTTTGTTTGTTATAATATTGAAAAACATTGAATAGGCCTATACGGTAACAAATGTGAATAAGGAGATATTTTTTTTTTTTAGTTAATGAGTTATATTTTAGTTTGTTGAAGGATATTTTCAGTTCAGGGTAAAGTTATTTGGTTAAGCGACTCACCCCTCAGCACAAACTTGGCTTAGAGAGGGGTGAACAATCTTTTTTTTTCATTCTTAAATCATTTTTAGTTTAATATCCTATATTTATTTTGTCTTGAATATTCTATAATTTTATTTTATTTATTTTTTATTTTCTTATTTAAAAAATTAAAGTTTATTTATTTTATTGTATACTTATATATTTTGCACCTTGGAATGTATTTGTGTCATATGAAAATGTATTGTGCATTTTGATTGGTTGAATAAAAAATTATTATTTTTCTTCTTCTTCTTCTTCTTCTTCTTATTATTATTATTATTATTATTATTATTATTATGTACAGCAATAGCAATGAATCGAACTCCGCATCCGAATCTGACTCTGACCAAGAAATCTGAATCAAGAAATCTTGAAAAAATGTTTACAAACACAATACACCTCAAAAAGCACATCCACCTGTGTCGCACTGTAGAATGAAACTTCCTCCCAACATGCGCTTTAAACTGTGCGACACGTTTCTGCCCTGCTCTGCTCTGCCCTGCGCGCCTGTGTCGCACTGCTCAACGTGCGCCCCATCTAATAGTCGTAAGAGGTTTAAATTTGAAATGTTCATTGAGAGGTGGTGAGTAAAGGTCTTACTGTGTAAGAAAACAAAGAAGGAGGCCTCTCTGACCAGCTGGAAGAGCCCTAGGACTAACTTCTTCCCTAATAGTCCTAGATGGTTGAAATTTGAAATTTAATCTAACTTCAGTGGGTGGTGGCAAATAATAAAATCAAGAATTTTTTATGAGAACGCAGCAACGCGCGTCGGGCCAGCTAGTATTAAATAATTAAGGAAGTCATAATCCACAAGCCGTGACAGGTATCTGTTCAATCTGATAAGATAAGCATCGCTCTCCTGGGCCCTCTTTGCAAGATTAGATTGGCCAGCAAAAACGACTAGGGAAGTGATAGCCGCGAGCCGTAGCAGGTATCTGTTCAATCAGATAGAGATAAGCTGCGTTCTCGTAGGACCTGTTTGTAACGGTGACCGATTAGATTGGCCAGCAAAAAGACACTGTTCTCTGCTGTAAAATCTTCCAGATGGTTCGGAACCCACCTAAAACTGTAGGTCCAACTCATCAATCACCATTATCCAACTCTTCACCCACGCACAGGTCGCAGACCTATGTGGGCTTCATCCTTAGCATGAAAAAAAATGTTGCAATGGGAGAATTCAACAAAAAGCTTTTAAAAAATTGATTTTTAATTTTTCAAACCAGCCCTTTATTAGGATTTCTTTCTGTCAGTGTCTCTTGTATCACGCTGTTAAGCTAGCTTGTGTGCTACCCAAACATATGAACATTCTCTCCGACCCTTCAACTCCCTCACACTCTCTCTCTCTGCCACGAGATAGACATACAAAAGGAGAGAGAGAGAGCGAGAGAGTGAGTGTGTGTGTGTGTAAGAGAGAGAGATAGAGCGAGAGAGACTGACTACGAGCTGTCTGTCGGAGAGCGGTCTCTTGGAGTGTGAAAGAATTTAAATAGAATTATTATAATAGCAGACATAAATAACAGGACTGGGTGTCACTAGTACGGCTAACGATAAACTAATCTATTTATTAAAAACGACTTTCCTCTTCTACTTTTTCTTCTTCGTCTGCTTCTTTTGAGTAGCCAGTAAAATGAAAAGAAGAAGAAGATGGGTAGGAAGAGTGAGCCCGATTAGAATGAGACGTGGCAACAGAGCAAACTGTATCATGTTGTGATTATTACAAGAACGAGTAAATAAGGTGGAGAAGAAGGAGAAGAGGAAAGAGAATAAATCCGAATGGATAAAGAACAGGGAAACGATAAAAGTGGAGGAAAATTGGAAGGTAAATAGAAGTGAATGAATGGAAGAGCAATAGGATAAATAAAATGGAATAGTAAGAAAATAAAATTGGTAGTTGGAAGAGGAGAGGAAGAGAAAGAATAGGATAAAGAGCAGGAAGATGAGGAAAAGGAGTTCAGGAGCAAGGGGAGGAAGAGGAGGAATAGAAGGAAGTGAAGAAAGATGATGAAGAGAAGAAAGAGGAGGAAGAAGAATAAAAGGAGAAAGAGGAGAAAGGGGTAAAAAGAAGGAAGAAGAGGATAAGAAGAAGAAAAGGAGGAAGAGAAAGAAGAGGAGGTAGAGGAGGAAGAAGAAGAAAAGGAGGAAGAGGAGGTAGAAGAAGAAAAGGAAGAGGAGAGAGGGGTGAAGAAGAGGAAGAATAGGAAGAGGAGGTAGAGGGGGAAGAAGAAGAAAAGAAGGAAGAGGAGAAAGGGGTGAAGAGGAAGAGAAGGAAGAAGAAGAAAAGGGGGAAGAGAAGGAAGAGGAGATAAGTTTGAAGAGGAGGAAGAAGAGAAGAGGAGGAGGAAGAAGAAGAAAAGGAGGAAGAGGAGGGAGAAGAAGAGGGAGAAGAAGAGGAAGAGGAGAAAGGGGTGAAGAGGAGGAAGAGAAGGAAAAAGAAGAAAATGAGGTAGAGGAAGAGGAGGAAGATGAGGAAGAGAAGGAAGAAGAGGAAGAGGAGAAAGGGGCGAAGAGGAGAAAGAATAGGAAGAGGAAAAAAGGAATAAGAGGAGGAAGAGAAGAATATGAAGGAAGAGAAGTGAGAGGAGGAGGAGGAAGAGGAGGAAATGGTGATGAGAAAGAAAAGGGGAAAGAGAAGAAAGAGGAGGAGATGTTGGGGGAGGAGGAAGAGGGTGCAGTGGAGTGAGTGAAGGATAGGAGGAAGGGAAGATAGAGGATGAAGAGGAAGAAGAAGTGAAAGAGGAGGAAGGCAGGAAAAGGAGGAAGCACTGGAAGGGGTGGAAGAGGAAGAGGCGGAAGAAGAGAAAGAGGAGGGATTGATTGATTGATTGAATGCCTTTATTAGGGCGGAGTTAGGACTCCTGGTCCTCTCTTCCACTCAACCGAGGGATCGGAGAAGAAAGATGATAAGGAGGAAATAAAACCCAGAAAATTAAGAGGTGTGACAAAAATTGAAAAAATGAATTTGGAAATAAACTAGACAACCATCTAATAAATTTCTCTTAACTTCATTCACTTCTTCCCCATCTCAATTCCTCTATTCCTATTCAATTTTTTGTATTCTAATTTTGTTGATCTCCCACATTTCCTTTCACCCTCTCTTCCTTTCTTCCCTCTTTCCTCTTAGTCTGTAATTAAGACCTGCCCAGGTGATCGCGCCACAAGCTGCTTCGTTTATTTCTTCATTCTCCTCCACAAAATGAAGACAGTAAGAGACGAAGAGGACAATAAAAGAGGAGAGATAGAGAAACAGAAAGGATGAAACCCCAAAAAACCACTTCAAGCCGTCCGAAAAGCCGCTTAAAATTTATTAGTTATAATGCTGCCTAACTTATAGCTCTAATATATATTTCACTGATTTTTACGACCGTTCTAAAATGTCTTTAATTTATTGGTCTTCTTCACAATTCTAGCCCAAACATGAAAAAACTTTACGACTCGGTTTTTTATTGTGATGAAAATAATTTTAAACTGATTTTTAAACGTCGGGCTCACCTACCAAAAAGATGTCTTCTTATGCCTGAGCTATTACGCCTTCTAAATTGAAAAACCTAGGCGGTTAGCTTCGTTCTTGGTCAATCCTTCATGTTGGATTAGATTTAGGGTACTGCGAGAAAAAATACAAGAATTGAATAAAATTAAACAACTTTAACCTTCATTTTTTTCGGAGGATGAAGCCCACACAAGTCTGAGACCTGTGCGTGGGTAATGAGTTGTATAATGGTGATTGTAAGTAAAACCTACAGTTTTATGTGGGTTCCTCACCAACCGTAAATGATTTTACAACAGAGAACGGAGTCTTATTTGATGCTCAATCCAATCGGTCACCCTTACAAAGAGGGCCAAGGAGTTCGTAGTTTATCTTATCTGACTGTATAGATACCTGCTACGGCTCGCGGCTATCACTTTCCTAAATTTTAACACCAAAAAATCGAAAACATGAACGTTGACAATTGTTGACTTTATCTTTTACTATGGACTTTATTATGAAATATAAAATATACTGATACTATTGTGCATTTTAGATCTTGAGCTTTGTTACCTGTTAATGTATTTCAGTCAACTCCTTAAATTTTTAAAAATTTAAAATGTCTTATTAGTATTGGTGATTAACATTTAAAATACCTGGATTTATTGTTCCATGACGAACTGCGTTTTTAATATTAACTTTTCATGTGAAATTTAACGACATGCAGTCAAATATTTGTTAAGAATGAGTATAATAACTCACTTAAACTGACATCCTTTCAAGCCCTGACATCCAAAGCTGAATCGAATTTTGCCGACCATATCATTCAAACTGGACACACGTTTACCGACATCAGTACCAACCTACACATTCTACACATAAAATCTAAAGGACACGAACTCAACACCTTGGAACAATATTTGAAATATACAAACACACCACACACAATAAACAAAACATTCTCAATGAACAACTAAATTTTAAATCTCACAAACTTTTTGATCATATTTTACAAAAACCACAACACTTCTAACCAAAAAACTGACATGATGATCTAGGAGCCTCTGAAGATGGATCTCATAGATTCGAAAGTACTCGGCCAGTTTAAGTGAGTTATTATACTTATTCTTAACAAATATTTGACTGCATGTCGTTAAATTTCACATGAAAAGTTAATATTTAAAATACTACAGTTCAGAAAGTCACGGCGTTGTCACTCTCTTTCAAAGTGGAACTAAAAATTCCAACTGATATAGTGAAGTGGCAGATATCTGTTCAATTAGATAAGATAAGCCACGAACCCATGGGCCCTCTCCGTAAGGGTGACCGATTGGATTGGTCAGCAAAAAAGACTGTTCTCTGCTGTAAAATCACTTCCCGGTGGTTTGGAACCCACCTAAAACTGTAGGTTTAACTCATCAATCACCATCATCCAACTCATTACAAACGCACAGTCTCAGACATATGTGGGCTTCATCCTAAAAAAAAATAAAAATGATTTTTTGCCTTTTAAGGCTGTTCACAGGGTTTTTGATCATAATTTTTTTTCGAAGTTTATTGCATTGGATGTTATTAGGGCTTCGAAATGTTATAAATTGCTTGTTAAAAAAAAAATTGTACAAAGTTGAAATTTTTTGGTTTTTTGAGGCAATTGATCTCACCTATGAGTGATTTTAAACGTTTGGTCAATTTTCCATAACTGAAAGACACATTGAGAAATAAAATGGCATCTTTTTTTCAATCTAACAAATAGTTTTTTCAAAATTATTTTTTCACAGAATTAAAAAAAAAAGTATTTTGTACTACTGTAGTTTTCATATAACTTGGCAGCAGTATATAGAGTCCAGATGTAGCATGTCCCATCTGCTACACGCTGCCAAGTTATATGAATACTACAGTAATTGTTTGATTGCAGTAAATAAAATTTATTCCTCAATGTGTCTTTCAGTTACAGAAATTACATCAAACGTTTAAAATCATTCTGTGAGATCAATTGCCACTAAAAACCGAAAAATTTCAACTTTAACCCCCCATATTCCACAAAATTATTGAAGAAAAAAGTTTTTCCTCACAGCAATAGATAACATTTCAAAGCTCTAATAATATTCAATACAAGAAGCTTAGAAAATGATGATGACCAAAAACCCTGCGCACAGCCTTAAAACGACAGAATTATTTTGCTCTAATTGAATCACATGAAATCTATGCTATTACGTGCATCGGCCTCAATGGGTAGCTGAAGTGTCTCAAAGGATTTGTGTTTGTACAGTGAGTGCTTGAAACAAAAGCTTTTGTTTGTCTTTAATAATAATTGAATACTATTTATAGTGATCCCGAAGGTGTCACAATAGATTAGGCCTAATTTTGTTCTATAAACTACTAGAAGTTATGCATAATAATTAACATAATAAAAAAAAATAATAATGTTACGGGTTCTATGTCTAAAATAACGCTAGCAACACTTAAATTTATCACTCGCACTTTATTTACACAATGATCACTCACTGATCAGTAATGTCTTACAGAAAAATAAGCAATTAAAAAAAAACAGATAAATCGATATTGTTCAACTAATAAAGAGATTTCAATAAACTGTACAAAAATCAATCACTAAAAGTTGAATGGCCGATCTAATTGAATAATCACTGTACAATAAACTGTCCATGATATTCGAAAAGAAACGTCGAAAAAGAACAATTAACTTACGTAGCACTAGTCCGTAATACAATAAAAACTATTTAGTAGCTCACTGGTATGAATTAAACAGGAAAAAGAATTATCACTATACGCTCAGAGAAAGAATTATCACTATAGAACTGTCACAACTTGTTTATCACGACGAATTTCAAACTAGACTGAACTAATTTACAAAAGTCTACCTCTATTTATATAATTTTTCATAATTGAGATATCTCTAAATTTTTCTATCAACTTCTAAATTAACAATCAAGGAAACTCGAACTTTCCACAATATGCGATAAGACTCCATTAATCTCTAATCAAACAACTAGAACATTCTACAAAGATCCAAGCAAACACCATAAAAGTGTCAAAAGCAGAGTAATTAATTGCTTAGAAGTAAACATAGATATTACATAGTAGATAACACCGAGAACCACTGTTCCTTCTTCCTCTCTATTCTCGCTACAATAATAATAGTAATAGTAATAGTAACAGTAACAGTAACAGTAACAGTAACAGTAACAGTAACAGTAACAGTAATAGTAATAGTAATAGTAATAATAATAAAAATAAAAATAAAAAACAACAACAATAATAATGACCGTAATTAGTTGGGTGATAGTGATTGATGAGTTAAACCAACAGTTTTAGGTGGGTTCCGAACCAACAGGAAGTGATTTTACAGTTGAGAACATATACGCTTTTGCTGGCCAATCCAATCGGTCGCCCTTACAAAGAGGGCCCAGGGTCTCGTAGCTTATCTTATCTGACTGAATAGATATCTGCTACAGCACAGGGCTATCACTTCCCAAAAGAGGTCCAATCTGTGATCAGATTTGATACGGTATATTGTATATACGGTACGTATATTGTATATACTGTAGTTTTCATATAACTTGGCAGTAGTTGGGTTCAGATGTAGCAAGTCCTCCCATCTTCTACACGCTGCCAAGTTGAATGAATACTACAGTACGTATATTGTATATTGTATATACGCGTACATTGAGAAACAACCCATAATTCCTTAAAAATTTCACCAGTCTCGTAACTTGTACTATACACTGTCTCCAAAGTCATATACAGCGTACTCCAAGTTCTAACAAGCTTTTCGTCCAGTAAATGAATGAATCCATCGACGTTAATATTTCATTGCAAGAATGACAAGAGTGATTGCATTGCTGTCTGCTGGTGTTTGCCGGTGCAATTGAAATTGTATTTCTGAGAAATTGGTCGTTAATCAAAACGCAGAACAGCTGACAGGTGACGATGTCTCATGAATTTAGAAACAGGACATCATCAGCAAAAGTGGTGAAGGGAGGGACAGAAAGAGAGAGAGTGTGAGAGAGAGAGAGAGAGAGAGAGAGAGCATGAGAGGGGAAAAAGAGTGAGAGAGAGTGAGTGAGGGTGAAAGAGTAAGAGAGAACGAGAGAGGGTGAAAGAGGAGAAGAAAGAGTGAGAGACAACGAGAGAGGGTGTAAGAGGGGAAGTAAGAGTGAGACAGAGATAAATTGAGAGAGTGATAGGAAGTGAGAGGGGGTAAGAAAGAGTGGGAGAGAGGGTGTGAAAAGATGAGAGAGCGTGAGGGAGACGAGAAAGAGTGCGAAAGAAAGATAGAGAGAGAACGAGTGAGGGTAAAAGAGGGGAAGAAAGAGTGAATGAATGCATGAATCAATTTTATTTGATTTAGGTTAAAACTACAGGAGTTTTTTCTTATACCTAAGAGTTTAGATTAGATTAGATTAGATTACTTTATTCATGGTAAATTTACAACTTTTTTTTCAAATGTGCGCGTACATACAATATTTTAACATCACATAGAAAGTAGACCTGGTTGACACTATTTACATTTTGTTGGAAATATTAAAAGTGAGAGAGAACGAGAGGGGAAGAAAGAGTGAGAGAGAGAAATTGAGAGAGTGATAGGAAGTGAGAGGGGGTAAGAAAGAGTGATAGAGTGGGTGTGAGAGGAAGAGAGAGCGAGAGGGAGACAAGAAGGTGTGCGAAAGAAAGATAGTGATTAAGGGAGTGAGAGTTAGGGAGGAAGAGAGTGTGTGAGGTCGGAAGGGAGAAAAGAGAGTGAGAAAGAGAGTGAAAGAAAATGATTGAGAAAGTGAAACAGTGAGAAAAGGAAAGAGTTTATGAAAGGGAAAGAGAGAAAAGGAATAGAGTATGCGAAAGATAAATAGAAAGAGGGAGAAAAAGAGAAAGAAAAAAGGAGATCGAGAAAGACAAAGAGAAGAGAAAAAGCCAGAGTGACAGAGTGCATGAGAAATGAGTGTGGAAGAGAAAGATGAAGAGTGTGTAAAGGAAAGAGAAATAAAAAGAAGCAGAGAAACAGAGCAAGGATAGAGAAAGAGAGTGTGAGAGAGTGGAAGAGAGATGGCGTGTGCGTGTGTGTTGGGGAGGGGGGAAGAGAGTGTGAGAAAGATTGAGTGAGAGAAAGGGAGTAAATGTGAAAGAATGTATGAAAGGAAAAGAGAAAGAGTGAGAAAGGGCAAGAGTTAGTGAAAGAATAATGGAAAGAGAGAAAGTGTTAAGAAGAAAGAGAAAAAGACGGATGGAAAGAGAAACTGAGCAAGGAATGAGAAAAAGGAAGAGAAAAGAGAATAAAAGAGAAATAAAATAAGAGAATAGCATATATTGTCTTTATTTTAAATGTGGGAGGGCGAAGTTGGGGCGCAGCCGGCTCTCTCTGCCGCTTTCTAACTTACATTTATGTAATATAAAAATAATCATCTTACTTGAAAAGAAGAAAAAAACAACAAAGAAAAATAATAAAAAAAGGAGAAAAAACACGTTGCAGTGCAGAATAAGTGAAAATAATAGAATGGCATTGGAAAATCTATCTTGATAGAGATAGAAGGAAGAAAAGAAAACTAATATTATCCAACTGGATAAATAAAAAAGAATTCAGAAATTGTGATTGAAAGAGAAAGTAAAATAAAAAGAGTAAAAGAAGGAGAAAGAGTTTATAAAAGGGAAAAATGAAGAGTGTTTAAAGAAAGGAGCACTCTTGAGTATGTAAGAGGGAGCTAGAGTGACTTGTATTGCTGATTTAAGATTAAAACAACTTGGTCTTTGACGTTAACGTTAGGTTAGATTGACTCCCGAACAATTGATGATGTTACTTACTACTTTTCTGTTGCATTTCCCCATTCCATGCTGGAGAGCTCCCCAACAGTTTTGCTCATCTGTGCAGAATGTCAACGTTGCCCGATTCTCATGGTTGACAAGTCGGGTTAATGGAAACAATGTCAGAAGGTGGGACAGAGAGAAAGAGTGTGTGTGAGAGAGGGCTTGTGGAGGGAGAGAGGAGAGACTCACCCTGAGAGTGAAAGTGGGTGAGGGAGAGAGTCAAAGTGGGTGAGGGAGAGAGTGATTGGTTAGGGAGGGAAGAAGGTATATTTGAAAAGCTGATGATTGATTACCCCCAGATAGCCTGTTGAAGTTTCGATGTGACAAGCTTAGCAAGCCTCCAAATAATTGGAATAAGTCAGCATTTTAATGGACAATACTGACATTATTTTTAAATTGATGTGTTGACATTTAAATGATCATTTAATGATTAGGCTATTTAGAAAACGATTGTTTAGATTTTCTGAAAGCCAATAAACTGATACATGGACCTGACAAATTAAATAATGATCATTGATAGGCATGATATAGCCTCATCCTCCACTTCCTCCTCATCGTCCTCCTCCTCCTCCTTCTCCTCCTCCTCCTCCTCATCCTCCTCCTACTACTTCTCCTCCTCCTCCTCCTCCTCCTCTTCTCCTACTCCTCCTCCTCCACTTCTCCTCCTCCTCCTCCTCCTCTTCTCCTCCTCCTCCTCCGTCTTCTCTTCCTCCTCCTCCTCCTCATCCTCCTCCTACTACTTCTCCTCCTCCTCCTCCTCCTCCTCCTCTTCTCCTACTCCTCCTCCTCCACTTCTCCTCCTCCTCCTCCTCCTCCTCCTCCTCTTCTCCTCCTCCTCCTCCGTCTTCTCTTTCTCCTCCTTCTCCTTTTTCTTCTCTTCCTCCTCCTTTTTCTCCTCCTCCTCCTCCTCCTTCTTCTCCTTCTTCTCCTGCTCTTCCTTTTTCTCCTCCTCCTCCTCCTCCTCCTCCTCCTCCTCTTCTCCTCCTCCTCCTCCGTCTTCTCTTTCTCCTCCTTCTCCTTTTTCTTCTTCTCTTCCTCCTCCTTTTTCTCCTCCTCCTCCTCCTCCTCCTTCTTCTCCTTCTTCTCCTGCTCTTCCTTTTTCTCCTCCTCCTCCTCCTCCTCCTCCTCCTCCTCCTCCTCCTCCTCCTCCTCCTCCTTAACCGATAAAACGATAAACGATACTCCTCATAAACCTCCCCATCTAATCTACTATCAACATATGCTTCCCAATTAAAAAAAATAATGTACATTGGCAGTTCTTGAAAAAGAGTTTTTCTTTCTTTTGTTCAACATATCTATCATGCATCAATATTTTCTCTGGGTTTTTTTCAATTAGACCATTCAAAATAACTTAAGAAAAGATTTCAACACAATCAAAAATAAAACGTCAACGCTTGCACTGTAAACAAATTAAATTTGATGATTAGGCAAGGCATCATCCTACGTAAATTCCAATGTTTTGATCCTAAAATATAATAGCCCAGGCAATGAATGCAAAAAAATGGCCATTGTAACAAATTAGGGGAAAGCTGAATTTTTGCAGGATGTTAGTATACATAGTACTTACTCAAAAAAACCAATGTCCCGACCCCCACCCCGCTTGCTTACCCCCAACCCACTATCAACATTGCAAGAGCAGTACTTCAGTTAAAGGCTTATAACTCGGAAAGTAATTAAGGTATCGTTGTGATTCTCATCTCATTTAATACTCAAAACTATTTTATAAAAATATGTCATATACATTTTCTGTGTAGATAGCCTAGTTTTTCAGTAAAAATATTGTTTATAGAAAAAAATGTCACCACGAACCATAAAAATCAACTTCAACTGATCATATCTTTTTTAATATCGCGTTATTGGTTGTGCCGTTCCCTACAAAACTTATAGATAATTTAATAAGCTTTAAAATGATGTGCTTATTGATTATTATAGTTCAAGTTATGGCGTCATAGTGAGTGATGAAATAGTAGCGGACACCGCGTCGCCAATGTATTGATTTTCACAGATAAACACATTGATTTTCATATAAACAGAAACCGCTGCCAATGTATTGATTTTCACTAGCCTGAGCTAGCCTAGAGCTTTCCATACCATTTTAAAATGGTATAGCGTAGTGAAATATGATGATTGAGGGGAGTCAAGTTAGTAAAATTTAGTGTCTTCGGGAGAGAAAAACCCTCTTTGAAAAACTACTGAACTAACCAGACATAGTCACAATTCAATTTCACGGGCACTCTTTGTAAGGGTGACCGTTAGATTGGCCAGCAAAAAAGACACTGTTCTCTACTGAAAATCACTTCCCGGTGTTTCGGAACCCACCTAAAACTGTAGGTCCAGCTCTTCAATCACCATCATCCAACTCATTGCCCACGGACAGGTCTCAGACCTATGTGGGCTTTATCCTAAAAAAAAACAAATAAATAGAAATTTGGCATTTGCCTCCACTCAAAGATGCAGTTGTATTATGAATGAGGGTTAGGGCTGTCATGAGGGGGGGGGGTTATGGAAGGGGCCCTTCTAAGCCTCTATTGAGACATTAAAACAATTTTCACAGGTGCTACTTTATGCATGTAGCGTGATGTAGTAAAGGTCTGTGGAAATATACGCTTGTAAGCCGGCGGTGTTGCGTGCTCACTCGCATAAGGGAACTCTTGCGTGATTGCATTTATTTTCCTGTTCAAAATTCAACAAAATTGTTTCTCGAGCAGAAAAATGACAACGTTACGTAATGTTTGGCTCATTAACTTCTACACGGTGGTGAGAAGTGTGAGTAAAAATCAACGCTTGGTTTCTATTGTGGGATGAAACGGGGACGATGGCAAAGTGGCCCAACGGCAAGCTGGTCACCGATTTGGTGGTGTTTCAGCTTTGAATATTTTGAAAACTTGAATTTTTTTAAAATTAGTATTGGTGATAGTGATATTGTGGTAGCTATCCAAAACGAATAATACAGATGTTGTTACAACCACTAAATTAACTAACATTCGAGATACTATAGTTTTGACAGTCACGTCATTCTAAATATCTAACTCTAACTTTTTCTTGCCTACTTGTTTATTGTTCTTGGTTGTTGCTTTCTATGTGTTTTTTGTTCTTGATTTTGACACTTATATTTGTTGTTGCTCCTCCCACCAGTGGGCGTGACTTGTTATGACCTTCAGCCAATCACAGACCTTTAATGAAGGTCAGCCTGTCAGAGGTACTCCCTCAACCAATAGTATCATTCCGTGTTTAGTATATATATATTAAGCTACTCTGTACTTTAGTTTTAGTTTGTTTGAGATTGATAATGGTGTAACAAACGAAACTGGTATCTCACGGTTTACAATAAATGTGGTTGGTTGTGATAACTTCAAGTTAAAATTCACACTTGATTCAGAAATGTTGTGGAACTTCTCCATATTAAGGTGAATGATCATCATCATCAGTTTAGGCTCAACCACTGTGGAATAGACAACATTTGTTTCATTCATTCACCTTAATAACTTCAAGTCTTATTATTCATTATGTTCATTCACAGTATTTTTTGACAAGGCCTAATGTACATTATTATGTATTTGTTGGACAATAAAATATTTCTTTTTCTATTTCAATAAATGTGGTTGTGACAACTTCAAGTCTTATTATTCATTATGGATATCTTCCACAATATCACCTTCGCCACTACAAAGCAAGAATAAAGAGAATTTGAAACAGATCAACGATTTATTTTCTAAAACAACGTATTTAGACTGTTTTAATTATTTACGACACAGTGAAAGAAATACAACAGTGTGATATAGGTGAATTAGTGTGAAGCACTTAATGGGAAGGGTCAAATCATTCTAGGTATGTTTGAGGGGGGGGGGCAATTTTGAGTTTGGGGGTTTCCCCTCGACACTATTCAACACCACGTGACACCAATACAACTACTCACTCATTCGCTCTCTCTATTTTTGCACCCTCTTTCTCCCAGCACTGGTCAGAGCTATAACAGCTAATTCGAAGAGACACGGAAGGAAACAATAAGGCAACGGTAGCCACGCAATCTGGCCCTATTTTACTCTTTCTCTCTCACTCTCTCTCTCTCTCTTACTCTCTTTCACTCTTTCTACTACTTACTCACACACCTACGCACAAGCACAAAGCGTGACACGGTCGTCTGCATCATCAACCCTCACTCCACCGGGTTGATGTCTTAATTTGCTATGTCGACAACATAAGTTGTGAGGTGTGCTCTGGCCTAAAATAGGTTAAAGATAGTCTATAATGTGTGCACCGGCTTATAAAATACGTCTGCGATTGCTGTACAGTGTGAACCGGCTTCTAAAATAATTCTAAACTTTTCTTTTTTGATCTCGGCTTGAAATATGAGTTGAGGGCGAAATGGGATTTGAAATAAATGTTTTCTCTTATGACAAATGATGTGTTGTTTAGCGTTGAGACTTGTGCGTGGGTAATGAGTATGATTGCTCTATTGTGCCCACTGGTTTCTAAAATAAATCGATCCTTATTCTTTTCAATCTCAGCTTAAAATGTGAATAAAGGGCGAATTGAGATTTAAACAAAAATATTTTCTTTTATGGAAAATGAGTGATAAATGAGTCTTGAGACTTGTGCGTGGATGATGAGGTGACTGATGGCAAGGTGAAAACATCCAAGCCTGAATGAGATACGAACTCGAGGAACAATTGCCAGCTAGACTTATCTAATCAGAGACAAGCGCCCCAACTGACTGAACCACCGAGGCCGGAGATTGAGTTAGTGTTGTCTTGGTGTACTTTGTTTTGCACGATATCTTACTAAATAAATAAATAATTGTAAAGTTAGGGCAAATTTTGTCCAAACTTCGCCGTTTTACTGCACTAATGCCCGGTTTCTGAGTTGTTCATTAACTTAATGGACCATTAACTCAATGCTGGAGCAATGGGTTGATCAATGATCCATTAAACTTAATTAACAACTCAAAAACCGGACATAAATGACTAAAATTAAAATTTTTACTCAATTTTTACACTTCCAACTTCGAAACTTGAAAAAACAATGCTAGAACATTTTCTTTCAAGCATGAAGCCCAGATAAATCTGAGACCTGTGCGTGGGTAATGAGTTAAATGAGTAATTAGATGGGTTCCAAACCACCGGAAAGTGATTCCACAAGGAGAACAGTCTTTTTTTCTGGCCAATCCAATCGAACACCAACACAAAGATGGCCCAGGAGTTCGTAGCTTATCTCTATCTGACTGACTTTAAAGCAGTTATCAATTCCCAGTTTGACAGCCAAAAATATTCAATTTTCGTAATTTTTGCAAAAAAAATGAGCTTTAGGCTTTCATATGAAAAAGAAGAATAGATATAGATATATATATACTAGCCGGCAGACTCGCTTCGCTCGCCTTAACCGTCTAGCCAGGGGGCTCCGCCCCCTGGACCCCCGGGGGGTCCAACTAATCTATATCTATATAATCGAAATACCACTGACTGACTCACTCACTCATTCATCACAGAAATAGGTGATTTTGGGGAGAATTTTGTTACCATTACTTAGTATGCATCTAGGGTCTTAATCAAACATATACTTTTCATAAACGTTGGCTTTTAGCTATTGAAATTATTTTGGTAGCTCGGGATAAGTTTGCTTTGTTTGAAACAAATTATTATTCATTAATAGACCTAACCTACTGAACTTGCCAGCCAAACAGCTTAAAGGAACAGCTGATAGAAGTCAACCGTTTTTAATCATATGGCAGACCCCTTAGCAGCGTTATTTACACTGTCTTTGAACAGCAAAAGACTTTGCACTTTGCATGTAGGCTACCATACAGTCGGAGCCTTGCAACATGTGGGAAACATATGACTGGGTATGATGAAATGTAATTATGCCAGGTTGATTACATCTGTTAAGTACACGTCTAGGGTTTGGTTATCACCAAACTTTTCAAAAATCGTAGATTTTGGGGGCCCATTTTGGGGCTAATTTTGAAACTTTTTTCCAAGGTACAACTAAGGCCGATACTTAACATGAATACCAAGTTTTATCTGATTTGACCTTATGGTTCTCTAGAAATTGTTGTCACCTGAATTTTCAAAACTCTTCAATTTTGGGCCCATTTTGGGGTAAATTTTGAAACCCTTTCTTAGCACGCGTCTAGTCCCCCTACTGAATACGTGTACCAAATTTTATCGTTTTTGGTCGAGTGGTTCCTGAGAAACTGTGATGAATGAGTCAGTCAGTGGTATTTCGATTATATATATATAGATATATGTGTGTGTGTGTAATGTCTGGTGAATGAAACAATGTATGTATATAGTACCATAGCTGATTCGACTGTGTTAACTTTTCAGATCCCAACGTTATGTTTTAATCCAAATAGCGTACTACAGAAACGAGAGTGAGGTAGTTTGTTCTTGCTTGTTATTCCTCACTGAGCTAATAGAATTGCATCAGTATGCCAAGCCCACCGAAAAAAAATTGAAGCTCTATGCTTGATAGTCCACTCACCTTTACACAGGGTCTGACTGCACAGGAGAGTGTGCATACTATCTAGCATAGCTCTGAGCTACTTCCTGCGTCCAAGCCATTATTCGACAGACGTTTGGAAAGCAACACAATTGATGTAGCCTTTTTTGTATCTGAGATGAATAAAACTCAATTCACCTCAAAAAGGCAAATTTTTTTTGGAGGATGAAGCCCACATAGGTCTGAGACCTGTGCGTGGGTAATGAATTGGATGATAGTGATTGATGAGCTGGACCTACAGTTTTGGGTGGATTCCGGATCACCGGGAAGTGATTTTACAGCAGAGAACTACTTTTGAGAACGTTTTGCTGGCTAATCCAATCGGTCACCCTTACAAAGAGCGCCCAGGAATTTCGTAGCTTATCTCTGATTGAACAGATACCTGCTATTATTATAAAATATTATCGTTTTGAAGTTAGTCCTTTATCGTTTAAGAAAGTCCCATATAATAGTTTGAGACCCCTAGGTAGTTCCACCTCACCGTATCATTTATGTGCTAGAAATAATTATATCTCTCTCAGAATCATGAACCAAAACTTTTTAAACTTCTGCCAATATGTCGTACATAACACTTCAGCAAATGGTAAAATATGAAGTAATTAACTCAATTTCCTGCTGCCTCGTTCCGCCAAAACCAATATAGATATACTAAACAAGCTGAAACATGTAATTAGGACGTTAAACAAAATCGACATATGTTTTAAAATAATTGCAAACAAATTGCAATCGCCAAAGAAGGACAGTTGTTCGTTAATTTCGAATTGAATTTGCGAAAATTATGTTTTAATATTAGTTAAATTATATGTTATAGAAAGCTGTATAAATAGTAATTTGGGAGGTGACAGACGTCGTTTACTTTTTTCTAATCAACAAGCTGTAGGATGTAGGTTAGTTGCGAATCATTAGATTCAACATTTAGAAAAGCTATTAAAGGAACAGGAAGTCGGAATTGTTGCTGATAGCTTGATACAGTATCAAACAATTGATACTGTGTCACGTGAAGCATGCTCCAGTAATCAGTTATTTCTTCCTTGATTTGTTGCTCCTTCGTATATTTTTTTTGTTTTTGCCGTATGGTGTTGACCTCAATTATTTTAGTTTGTATTAATTTTTGAGTTGAATTTGAAGTAACTGACAATTTAACAATGTGAACAAAATACAGAAACAGAAGTTATTAATTAAAAAAATATTTATTTATTTTTATATTTATGTAAAATATTTATTTTATAAAAATAAATACTATGAAATATGTTACACAATTTTCATAGATGAATTCAATATTATTATTTTTTTCAAGATCACGTTTTGAAGACCGGTTATGGAGTATAAGACAAGTCAGATGGTGAGATCAACAATTATATACAATATTACCAATCTTATTCACTAGTTACCATTACAGTTTAAATTTAAATTAGTTGAGTTGAGACTCAATTTCGATCGGAAAGTAACTCTTGTACACTATAAAAAGCTTGATGAACTAAATATTTTGAATTGCCTTTAAAATTACAGTACATAATACAAAAGCAAAAATATAAATCAAAATATATTTAAGAAATTTCTTCAAAGGTTTTTCTCCCTCGCCTTAGGGTACAGTAGAAACAATTAGTCTGGGCGCACGGCCGTTTGGTAGTCAGCCATGGCGAGGGGAGTGTTTATCGCTCATTTCTAAAAACATGTGGCCCATGCGACGCTGCAGATGTATTCAAGGTCAACTAGTCAACTTTTACAGGACGGCTAGTAGTGAAACCAGAGCCACGCGCCCAGACTTATTGTTTCTACTGTACTTGCGCAGTTGAGCACCAAATACTCTAGCATAATCACCATCGCAAAATCAAACACATGCTGTTTAATGGCGGTATTCACACTGCTCCTATCTGTCATACACCATTCCACAGCATGTGTCTGATATTGCGATAGCGATTATCCTCGAGTACAGTATGCTTCACTGTGCAAGCACCCTTATACGTATTTGTTTAAACATCTCTATTGAAGTGAATGCAATAATATTGATCATGTTCATATTCAAAACTAAGAAATTTCCGTTTCATCAACAGTTTCCAACTTCTAAGAAGTGTCAAGAAGGATGTCCGAACAATTTAATTTCTTTAGGGCATTATTTTCAAAATGTCTGCATCCCCATTAGTCAGCTGTTTGTTTTGATGAAAACCTGCCACAATAATTTTGTCAATTTTTCTCTTCCTGGCCTGATCATTGAAAATCGGCCAAGTGAAATAACATTGATTGTACCGCTTTCTAAATCGGGTCATATGTATGCTCCAATACACTTACATTAATTTGTTATTCTCTTTTGCCGCTTCCGACCGATTGCAAAGTCGCACCGTGTGAATGCTTCCATTCACCAACATTGAATTGTTATTGTGACAGGAAGTTTGTTGGTTGGTTTTGCAGATTGTTTCCGTTTTAACAGAAATTTTGCATCGTTGAATGGGCATTCATGCGTTATGATTTTTGGTTTCCGGTGTTTTAGGTGAACAAAGGTTGCTGAATGAAGATGGAACCCTTTTTCTCAAGGCTCCGTAGTGGAAGGATCAATGAAGAAAGTTATGCTACTGTGCTGCATTTTGGTTTTAACTGTGGTTTTAAGCGGGCCTCTTGGCGCAGTTGGTTGGGGCGTCGCAACTTCAGCTTGCTGTCGTTTAAGCGGTCGTGGGTTCGAATCTAGCTCCTCCATCTGGCATCTTTATGTTATCATTCACCTCATTACCCACGCACAAGTCTCGGACTCATGTGTAAGCATCATCAGCAGAAAAAAAACTGATGATGAAATATATTAAATAACAGGAACTTGTGGTTGAAGGTATGGGGCTTGAGCTATAGTTAGAGCTACCAAAAAATTGTGATAAAAATCTTAACACTCGAATTTAACTTTCTTTGTTTCATCATATCAAATTGTCTACTTCTGACTTCCTTCTTAGTTTTTTTTCTCTATAGCTTTGCTGTCTTCTCTGTTCATCCTTTTGCCTCCTTTCACTTTATCATTGTCATTCTTCTCCATACGTTACTCATCTTATTTATTTATTTATTTATTGTGACAAATTTACAACGAATCTGAAGGCGCAACAGACTCAAGTCCAAAACTGCTCCCTTCACAAACTTTGAATGTGTTACATTGTCCAAAACATTGAGGTTAACAGATATCTTTTCACATATCTTTCAGTCAAATCGTTTGCATTATCATTACCAAATTGTTTTATATTCAATTCTCGTTCATATATTATAAAGTAGGCTTACTTTCTCACCTTTTTTGGTTATTTATATTATTATTTTATTGGCTGGCTTCATTTGCATTTCTTTTTTGATCAACGTCAATTTTCCGTGAATCTTTATTTATGAATTTTGCTTTTTATTATCATTTTAAAGTTATATATTAATTACAATTTATAAGTTATTCATTTCTTGATCATTTTTCATGTAGCAAACTCTTAAAAATTGTATGATGAATTGTGATGTGAAGTGTTTTTATTATGAATGAAACATTTATTTATTTATCTTGTAAAGTTCTTGTTTGAAAGTGGTAAATCTTGACCATCAGTTACAACGTTATCATTAACTTGTATTAGTCATGTTGTCTTTTTATTGTTTACATCTTTTCAATAAAGACGTTGTGTTAAGTGATATTTTTTTTTTTTTGAGGATGAAGCCCACATAGGTCTGAGACCTGTGCGTGGGTAATGAGTTGGTGATGGTGATTGATGAGTTGGACCTACAGTTTTAGGTGGGTTCCGAACCACCGGGAAGTGATTTTACAGCAGAGAACAGTGTCTTTTTTGCTGGCCAATCTATTTTTATTATTTGGGACTGTCAAATAACGAATTGGACTGTGTTTTGTAAGTGATTAGTGGCTCTTTTTATAATTTCTTTCTACATTATTGTACAGTTTATTGGACCCTTGTTTCTTTTATTATTGATCAGCCTGTAATTAATTATTCATTAAATCTTGTATATAATTACTGAAAATAAGTATTAGCTTGTCAATTGTTGATTTCCTTTTCTTAACTTACAATTGATTTGTGTAAATAGACTAATTTTGTATAAATAAAGTGCAAGTGTGAACTTTAGTATTGCCAGCCTTATTTTAGACATTAGAACCCGTAACAATATCTTCCACTACGTTTAAGAGGCTCTTGTTGGAGACTCCTGGGGCAAATTTTATTGTAAAGATGTAAAGATTGTAAAGATTAGTGTAGTGCTTCAAGTCATGGGGAAGTGATAGCCGCGAGCCGTAGCAGGTATCTGTTCAATCAGAGAGATAAGCTGTGTTCTCGTAGGTCCTGTTCGTAACGGTGACCGATTAGATTGGCCAGCAAAAAAGACACTGTTCTCTGCTGTAAAATCACTTCCCGGTGGTTCGGAACCCACCTAAAACTGTAGGTCCAACTCATAAAACACAATCATCCAACTCATTACCCACGCACAGGTCTCAGACCTATGTGGGTTTCATCCTCAAAAAAAAAAAAAAAAAGTGTTCAATAATCGTGAATTTTTATATTAATGTTCAATAATTGTAATATACACTCTCCTATATCAATTAATAACAAAAACAACTAACACAATCTAAACATTGGAGGTGTCGATAGAATAGAATTATTTGCTACCCTCATCAATCAATCAGCGTGGTGAAATCTCACTCAGCAAGATGCAGCAACGGGATTGATTGAAAAGTCACAACCATGATTGATGATTAATAAATACATCATGACACAAACATGTATCGAACTTGGAAAGTGACTAAGCACAAAAATGTCTGTCTGGATGATCACACTTCATGAGAGTAGATACCTTTCTTAGATCGTCACCTTATGATAGGGAAATTAGTAAGATGTGATGTGTGTTGTGGGGGGGGGGGTTTGCTGTGGTGTGGAGGGGGTGTTGTTGGTGGGGGGGGGTATTGTTGAGGGGGGTTGTTAGAGGGGTGTTAGGGGGCAGGTACTAATAATTTGACGGGTGTAGAAAGCAGACACAATCCGAGACGGTCTGACAAAATATTATTTTTTTGTGAGTTTGATGTGTGAGAGTGGGCTAGACAGCCACAATAATTGATGTCCAATGATAATGTAATAAATTGGCATATTGAATGTGTCAGGCTATTCAACTTCATTAACACTGTGCTTGCTGTTTGACCGACAGATGGATATCTGTTTTATATCGTGTCTCTCTGGTTTTTCTTCTCTTTTAGTATCGTTTCTTCTCTTATTCCTTCTTCCTTTTTCTCTCTTTAGCTTTCTTTCTTTCCTGTTTTTTTCCTTCTGTCTGCTTGAAATCTCGATCTTTCGTCTTCAGGTGTTTTATAAGAAGTCTCTCTAGTTTTTCTTCTCCTTTCTTCTCTTATTCCTTCTTCCTTTTTCTCTCTTTAGCTTTCTTTCTTTCCTGTTTTTTTCCTTCTGTCTGCTTGAAATCACGATCTCTGTTCTTCAGGTGTTTTATAACAAGTCTCTCTAGTTTTTCTTCCCCTTTCTTATCTTATTCCTTTTTCCTTTCTTCTCTTTAGCTTTCTTTCCTGTTTTTTCCTTCTGTCTGCATGAAATCTCGATCTCTGTTCTTCAGGTGTTTTATAACAAGTCTCTCTAGTTTTTCTTCCCCTTTCTTATCTTATTCCTTTTTCCTTTCTTCTCTTTAGCTTTCTTTCCTGTTTTTTTCCTTCTGTCTGCTTGAAATCTCGATCTCTGGTCTTCAGGTGTTTTATAAGAAGTCTCTCTAGTTTTTCTTCTCCTTTCTTCTCTTATTCCTTCTTCCTTTTTCTCTCTTTAGCTTCCTTTCTTTCCTGTTTTTCCCTTCTGTCTGCATGAAATCTCGATCTCTGGTCTTCAGGTGTTTTATAAGAAGTCTCTCTAGTTTTTCTTCTCCTTTCTTATCTTATTCCTTCTTCCTTTTTCTCTCTTTAGCTTTCTTTCTTTCCTGTTTTTTTCCTTCTGTCTACTTGAAATCTCGATCTCTGGTCTTCAGGTGTTTTATAACACGTCCCTCTACTTTTCCTTCTCCTTTAACTTCGTTTCTATTCTCTTTCATTCTCTTATTCCTCCTTCATCTTTCTTTATGTTTAACTTCGTCTCTTTCCCTCTACGTTCCATCTGCTTGAAATCTCGATCTTTAGTCTTCAAGTGTTTTATAACATGCTTTGATAGATTTTCTTCCAAGTTCGCTTCTTTCCTCATTCATTTTCTTGTTCCCAATAATAATAATAATAATAATAATAATTATTATTATTATATAATTAAATATATTAATAATAATATTAATAATTAATAATCGTAATAATTAATATTGAATATATTAATAATAAATATAAAATATTGTTACTATTATTACTACTATGCCTACTACTACTACTACTACTACTACTATTATTATTATTAGTATTTTATTATTTTCACTATTATCAGTAATAATAATAATATTTTTTTTTATTTATTTAGGCGTTTTGCCAGTCTGACATGCACATGAGCATGAACTATTGGCTAAAACCACCTCCAAATCTAGAGACCGCCTGGAACTGAGTAATAATAATAATAGTATTTTTTTTTTTAATAATAATAATTCTTTTATTAAGGCGTTTTGCCATTTTAATAATAATAATAATAATAATAATAATAATAATAATAATAATAATAATAATAATAATAATAATAATAATAATAATAATAATAATAATAGAATAGAATAGAATAGAATAGAAAAATCTTTTATTCATTCAAAATTATATAACCTTAAGCAAACCTGCAAGGTTGCTTGACAAGGTTCAATACAACAAATCAAATTTCTTTTTACAAAAAAAAATTTATGAAAAATTATTTTTACAATATTTAGAATTTAACAATCAAATTAATAGTGTTTTAAAATTACAATTGTTGGCTCAGCTCTCAATTACAAAATAAAATAATAACTTCAATCAACCTGAATTAATTATTTCTCTATTAAATGAAATTCCTTAGGAACAACTAAACTAAACATTATCTAACGTATAATGATTAAGCCAGACCTTTAAATTTCGTTTCAACAATTTCATATTTACAAACTTAGTGCAGCACTCAGGTAAATCATTAAATATTTTTGGAACAATATATGATAAATTATTCTTTGCAATATTAGTATGTGCAAATGGAACAATATATCTCTCATTTCTCAAGCCATAACGGCTTTCTTTAAGAACTAAATACTTTTTACTAAAATAATTCTCCATTATTATTGTAAACAAAAATAAGCCTTTAATACTTAAAACATTACACCTATTCAAGAGGTTTTCATATGGAATTCTTCTAGGTGAATCACTAATCAAACATAAAATTTTTTTCTGAACACAAGTTATTCTTCTCAAATAAACATCACTGGCATAACCCCACCCTTGTAAACCATATCTCATGATAGACTCACCCAAAGCTATATACATCATCCTCTTTACTTTACTAGGAATCAAATCTTTCACATAATGCATTTTGGCTAAAACTTGTTTCAACCTGTTACAAACATTTTTAATGTGTATATCCCATCGAAAATAATTGTCTACTGTTACACCAAGATACTTGTATGAAGAACAGTTTAAGATAAATTGACAATCCCTAGTACAAAGATATATTTTTCTCTCTTGTAATTTAAAACATTCACAGCAATGGTACTTAATTTTTGGCTCTCTAATGCTACTCATATACGGTGTAGTTATATGTAACACCTTTGTTTTAACAACATTGATATTCAAAAAATTATTGTGAGACCATTTCGCAAGAGTATTTGTATCATGCTGTAGCCGTATTTCTGCTGTTTCTAAAGACTTATGAGCAGAAATTAGTAAGATATCATCTGCAAACATGAATATTTTACAATGCTTCAAATATTCAGGTAAATCATTTGTGTAAAGTAAAAATAATAGAGGCCCCAGGACTGAACCTTGAGGCACTCCCACATTCGAAATCTTCTCTTGACTGAAATCATTACTAATTTTGACAATAAATTTTCTATTTGCAAGATAACTCTCAAATAGTTTTAGTACTGGCCCATGTATACCTACATGAGACAACTTTTGTAATAGAATGTTATGATCTATAGTATCGAAAGCCTTTGAAAAATCTATAAAGAGACACAGGTTATGTACATTATTCTTCAAGTTTCCATTTATGAAATCTGAGAAATTTGATAACAATTTATTTGTACCTAGCCCTTTTATAAACCCATACTGAAACTCATTAATCACATTATGTTGCTGTAGGAAACTACTGATTCTTTTAGCCATATGTTTTTCAAAAACTTTTTCAAATATGGATAAGATGGCAATAGGTCTAAAATTTTTTAAAATTGTATAGTCCCCACCTTTATGAATAGGACGGACAATAGAAACCTTCATACCATCAGGCAAGCATTGAGTCTTTATAACTTTATTTATAAGCAATTGCAAAAGCTGAACTATATCATTGCCCAAAAACAATAAATCCTTCAATCGTATATTATCAAAACCAGGTGATTTTTTCCTATCCATGCTCAACAATTCTCTACTCACAAACTCTGCCGACACTGGCGGTAAAAAGAAACTGCAATTTAAAGAAGAATTTGGTACATCTTCTAATGTAAATTTAAACCCACAAGGATGAATAATATCTTGCACAGTAGAATAAAAACATTCTGCAAACTCATTAGCTATTTCCTGTGTTTTTTTAAGGGGCATATGTTTCATAACTATACTTTCAATAGATTTATTCCTATTGGTTCCTAATAAACTATTAACAAAACCCCATACCTTTTTTATATTTCTCCTTTGGCCATCAAACTTGTATTTGTAATAGTTATCTTTTTCTTTCTTTATTCTTAAGTTTAACCAATTTCTATGCCTTTTATATTCAACTCTGTGAGCATTTAACTTAGTTAGCTTCCATCTTTTGAAAAGCATATCTCGCTTATCTATAAGAGTCAACAATTCTCTATTCATCCATGGTTTTCTAAATTTAAAGACATTTCTTGAATCATCATGATAAAAATTATAAACATTCGTTGTACTGTTCAGATAAATTCCATTAAATATCTTAGTAACTTCATTATATATAACTGTTGGATTATCCATTGAGTAGAAAACTTGAAAATCTATATTACTTAGTTTAATTTTCACCTGACCCTCATTAATCCTAAGAGTATTAGATATGGCATTATTTTCAGAACTATATCTACTCAAAATTTGCATTGTTATTGAATAGTGATCAGATATCTGTGTTTGAATAATACCTGTCAAAATATTCTCATGTACACCATAAACATAAAAATGGTCTAGACATGCACTGACAAAATGATCCCTGTAATAAGCTTCTCGTGTGACATTGTAAATACATTTATAAAACCCATTCTCACACAATAAATTTTCATATGCTTCAGTCTTATTATCAAAAATTAAACTTTCTGTATCAATATTTATATCACCACCATATATAACAGCATTGTTATTCCTATTCACATTTAATTGGACTTCGAATTCTGCTAGAAACTCAAGGATATTATTACTTGGTGGACGATATACAAATATAAGATTATAACATTTACCACAATTCAATTTTAACACTCCTTCTATGCATTCATACGAATATGTTGTGTAATTCAAATTTGTGAAAACCAAATTTTTATTAACATAAATCAATATACCTCCTCCTCTTTGTTGAACCCTTAATTTATAGTACATGTTATATCCCTCTAAATTGAACAGTGATATTTCATCTTCATTTATTCCCACCTCAATTAAAACTAGAATGTCAAAAACTATATTTGATAATTGAAGAAGCAATTCATCAAAATGACTTTTAATACCAGCTATATTAAAACAGAACAAAATTAACTCGCTAGATTTTTCTTCATTCTTTAAAAAATTAATTCTTGCTCTTTCCCAGTCATTAAATGAATTAAAACTTAAATTTTGAATATCATGATCGATATCTTCCATCATCTTAAGTGAAAAGGTAGATTAATAAAAAACTCAAATAAAACAAAGTTGATTAAACAAGAAAGAAAAAATCTTCCTATTATTCTAATCAGATTAATTTCATAGGGAAAATCCCAGAGCTTTCCTTGTATATTACGCATATTTTTAGTTGCCGATTTTTTCGATATCCCTTTCATTGTCTAACTTTAATACCAATGAATCGTCTGATTTCTTTGCAAAAACTTTTCCATATTTAACCCATACATATTTCCAGCCCTGATCCTTTGCCTTTTGCTTAGCATTCCAAAGCAATGATTTATTTAATTGAGTCAAGTTCTCACAAATGAATAACCTACGCTCATTCTTATTATTAAAAAGCATATCGTTTGTAACAGTTGTTTTCTTTTTATTCATTATGCTATCTCTTACGCTTTGAGACGAACACTTCACAATGACAGCAGTCAAAGCGTCCGGCCTTCGTCTAGGTAGGCGGTGTACGATTTCAATGTCACTATTGTTTACCGGAACTTCCAAGTGCTGAACGACAAGACGCCGCACGACTGTCGATAGGCCTCCCTCCTCTCTCTCACACGCCGCCAGGTCCATCCCATGAATCTCCAAGTTACAATTCCTACTACGTTGTTCCATAGTATTGACTCTCCCGATAAGAAATTCTATTTTCTTATCTTTAGCTCTATTTTCATCGATTACAGTGTTCAGTTTGTCTTTTAATTCACGATTTTCTTTTTGAAGCTCTGAAATTAAACTTTTCAGATCTTCATAAAAATTTGACAGTCCTTGAACGTCCCTTTTTAACTCATCGACAGAAGTTTTGTTTGTATCTAGTTTGTCATTAATCACTTGCAACAATTGTTTTACCTCAGAGTCCTCCGATTCTTCCTCCGATTGTACAGCCTCCGATGTTGAAGCAGATTCTCTACAACTTAAGCACTTCCATTGACCACGCTTTGATTTAGACATGCGAATATAAGACTGTTCTGACAAGCCAGAACAAGAATAATGCAAACCTTCTGCACAAACCGAACAAGAAACAAAATTTCCATCCTTGGGAAGAGATTTATCACATCGCTTGCACTTCATCTTTCTACAGGTTGAATACAGTTTAAAAAGTGAGAGCGTTCATAGAAGATAGAAAAAACTACTTTTCACTACTTAACAATGACTCCACTGACACAAGTACCGACCGGCAACAGCCGATAAACAATTACATCAACGGAGCTCGACAAACACGTCTACTCGGCTCGAGTGCTGAGCCGCAATAATAATAATAATAATAGTATTAATATTAATAATAATATTATTATTATTATTATTATTAATAATAATAGTATTAATATTAATATTAATATTAATATTAATAATAATAATAATAATAATAATAATTAATATTAGTGATCAATTATTATTACTATTATAATTATAAAATTTTACAGATTTAAAAAAATATTTTTTGAAAAATCGTATTGCTTGATCGGAGTAAAAAATATGTAATTTTATTCCTTGAGGTGTCTTTTCGTTACAGAAAATCTATAAACATTTCAAAATCATTCGTAGGTGAGATCAATTGCCCCACAAACCCGAAAAATTTCAACTTTGAAGTCTCATATTTCACAAAATAATTGATGAAAAAACTCTCACAGCAATATATAACATTTCAAAGCCCTTATAACATGCAATACAATAACCTTCTAAAAAAGTTATGAACAAAAACCCTGCGCACAGCCTTTATAAATGAAAGTACATACTTGTTCATACAAAGTACTCCATACTATACTTGAGTATACTCTATGTTGAATGAAAAGACGATGCTGACACAACCACATTGGTGTCAAATAAATGTGGTTGTGACAATTTGTCTTATTATTCGTTATGGATATCTTCCACAATATCACCTTCACTACTACAAAGAAAGTTATACTCCATGTGGTGTCCTCAAGATATAATCTAAAAAATACCCAAATTGTGGCGTTGGGAGTCTGACAGAAAATCAATTCAAAATTGGTGCGACAAAAGCTACATAATGTGAAAAAACATTTGTTGACAAAATCTAACTTATCAATCAGACTTTTATCTGTAGCTGTTATCAATCGTTATCTATTTGCAAATTCCGCCCAACACCTTTTTTACTCGACAATTCAATCGAAACTAACGTCCAATTCAGTAATTCAGACCTCAATTGACATTAAAGTACAATGAAGTGGTACTTCAACATGATAGGCCACTCTCAATAGCACCACCATTTGAATATTCGCCTGAAAAACTGGTTAATTCTATTGGCTGCACTGCTATTTCAGTAAAATAAGCTGAATGAGCGTCAAGTAGTGTTTTGTTGCCTTTAAGTAAGTCATCAAGTGTCACAATAGACCCTGTAAACCCCCCCAACCTATTCTCCCCCCCCCCCATTATTCATAACCTACAATCAAAAACTTGTACGTAACTGATTTGCGTTGGAGGTAATGCTTTTCTAATGATCTGTTTGCGTGGAAACCTGCTGACAACCGTAACTCTCTTTTTCTTTCTCTCTCTCTTACTCCGTCTCTCTTTTTTTACTCACTCTCGTACACTCTCTCTCTATTGCTTTTTCACTCACAAGACCCACTCACTCACTTTCTCTCACTCACTCCCTTCCTCTCACACACTCTCTCATTCTCTCTCTCTCTTTCACTAACACACTCTCTCTCTCTATTTATTTCAATAACTCTCTCTCTTTCACTAACTCTCTCATTCACGAAATCTCTCTTTCGCTAACTCTCTATCTTTTTTTCTCTTTCGCTAACTCTCTATTTTTCTCTCTCTTACGCTCTCTCTTTCTCTTTCGCTAACTCTCTCTCTCCCACTCACTTACTCTCTCTCGCTCTCTCTCTCTCTCGCTCTTTCTCTCTCAAATCTCCACCCACAATACCAACGACAACAACGCAATCAACTGCTGTTTTTCTCGGTTTTGTAGCACTGATTTATAGCATAAACGGTGGTTTTTTTTTGCTTTTTTTTTTAACTGACGCTTGTCGTATCAATTTAGTACGAGATTCGTAACGTTGACGTTGTTCACGACAGTTAATAGTTTTAGTTTTGACCGAGACTTCTTTTTTTACTGTTGATAATTTCACTTAATGTAATTTCCTCGATTGTTTGCGTGTGCATTCATCTTCATAACAAAGAAACATATCATCAGAAACATAAGAAATACATCTGAAATATACAAAATTAAATAGTAATTGATGCAAAAATTATACAATGGTTCAATTCAATGGAAAGAGAAAAAAATACCCACAAGACACAGAGTCTGAGCGTGGGCATGAGTTGTAAAAATTGTATGAAACAACAAAAATTCACTATGGCACGGATTAATTAGAAAAATATGAAATAGTAAAATGGAGAGAAATTTATTAATACAAGGTGGTTGAAAATTGAAGTATTACGAACAATAATTATTATAATTATTGATTTTATAAGAAGGTCTTATTTACATGTGAGATTGCTTCTACAGAAAAATCTGTGTGAACTCCAAATAACTGACCACTGACTGATTCATCACCGTTTCTCGATAACCACTCCGCTAAAAAGATAAATTGGGTACACATGTTTAGTTGAGGCTCTATTTCTTTCATTTACTTGATTCCTTTCGTGCATGTTGAACAATTTTAATTATTGATTTTATAAGAAGGTTTTATTTACATGTGAGATTGTTTCTACAAAAAATCTGTAGACTATGTATAGAATCCAAATAACTGACCACTGACTGACTCATCACCGTTTCTCGACAACCACTCGACGAAAAATATAAAATTTGGTACACATGTTGAGGTGTGCTAGATGGGTGCTAAAAATTGGGTTTATAAATATTTCTTACAATACTATCAAAATTGTCATTTAAATTTTGTCACAATAAATAATAGTAAGGACAGATTTGGGCATATAACAGCTACTTCTAAAAAGCCAATATAAATGTACTTTTGGTGTGAATCAACCTTAATGTTTTGGACAAATTAGCGTATTCCAAATTTGTAAAGAGAGCAGTTTTAGACTTTTGAGTCTGTTGCATCTTCACATTCATTGTAATTTTGTCAAAATAAATAAACAGTAAAAACAAATCTGGGCTCAAACATCTACTTCTGAATAGCCTGTTTTCAATATGGTCCAATGGCGGCGGGCTCACATAAGAGAATCAGATAATTCTTGTGTGAATATGAGAGAGGTTGATGAAGAAGGAGACGATGAGAGTGAGAGATTAGATTATCTTTCATTATTCACGTAAATTTACAAATTTTGAATAAAGTAGTTTAAAAAAAAATTATCAACATCACATAGATAATATAGTGAATTCAGATAATGCTATGTTTTAAAATGTAAGATATTACGTTAAATGATCTCATTTGTATGATCTTCATGATATTAATTTTGGTAATGACAATCTAAGTGATGCAATTACATGAAATGGCGAAGTTTGGTTCGTCCATTCTTGACACTTAACCAGTAGAGATTAGATTAGGTTATACAGGGGTACCCATCCCCCCCAAGTCTCATGACGAACCCTCCTAAATTTAGCACCAGCCCCCCCCCCCAATAAATTAGGTACCCCCCAGAAAAAATAAAAAAATAAGCCCCCCGTATTCTTTCTAAAACTAAAAGAAGATTTATATAGGTATTGAAAGAATCAAACCCAATCGATAATATACCAGGGTCCGGGGATCCTCCCCCGGGAAATGTTTGAAAATTACACTTGAATTGGTGCATTTTAAATGCATTTGAGCATGGTTAGTAATGCACAAATTACATTACATATAATATACAAAATAACAAGCTAGTTCATATCTGGTTTAGAATAAATAATTTTATTATTGATTTAGATAGCCGGAGCTCCGCTCCGGTGTGCTCCGGCTGAAATTAAGCCCTGGATTCTTTACATAGGTAACATTTTCTTGTAAAGGTAAAAAAGAAATAGCTTAATAACTTCCTGCACAAATCCTAAAAACATAACTATTTTAGCTAATTCATATTCAATAGTATAATAATAATTATAAATCTGTTGTCATTAATTGACATTCTATCTGGTGACGTCATAATATATTTTTGAATGTCGTCACGTTAAACACGGTTTCAATCAACTTTATCGCCCCCCAAACTTTTTCAGAACCCCCCCCCCCCCAAGAATTTCAATGACGCAGTCTACGTCATAGCCATCCCTGTGGGCACCCCTGCGTTATATTTCTTTATTCATGTAAATTTACAAATTATGCATATGAATGGTTAAAAACAAAATTATCAACATCACATAGCTGCAATAGGAAACACAGATAATGATAATTTTTATATTGCAGGATATTATGTACACTGATTATTTGTATGATCTTAGTGGTATTAACTATGGTAATGACAATCTAAGTGATGCAATTACATGAAATGGCGAAGTTTGGACAAAGATTCGTCCATTCTTGACACTTAACCAGTAGAGAAAGATAGATAGATAGATAGATAAAATGCTTTTATGTCGCACTTTACAATACAATAAGTGTGTGTGTGTGTGTGTGTGAGAGAGAGAGAGAGAGAGAGAGAGAGAGAGTGTGTGTGTGTGAGAGAGAGATAAAGATGAATAAAAGAGAAACAGAAGGAGGAAGCATCAATTTGTGTGGTGTGTAGTCTGTAGCCTATTCACTTCCTATTCGTATATTATGATGGTTAAAATGGTGGATGCCTAAAACCTAATTTGTAGCGGGCGTACTTCCTCTTATTGTATTTATCTTTCTATTTTCTATTTTCTCTTCCTCTCTTTCTATTATTTGATTCGCTTCAGCAATCGTCATAGGCTGCCGCCACGGCCGCCATATTTCAGGCTGGTAGACAATTCAATTCACAACTAAATTCAATGAATTTGTCACCCCAACTGGTTAAGTGTCAAGAATGGACGAATCTTTGTCCAAACTTCGCCATTTCATGTAATTGCATCACTTAGATTGTCAATATCATACAAATGAGATCATTGTACATAATACATTGCACTATAAAAATAGCATTATCTGAGTTCACTATTGTATATTATCTATGTGATGTTAATAATTTTGTTTTTAACCATTCATATGCAAAAATATATAAATTTACATGAATAAAGATAATCTAATCTTATTTAATCTAATCCCAGGTCCCAACTAGATGACAAGATGGCCAAACTTCGTGTTATTCAAATACTATGAGCAGATATTTTTAAGCTAGCAACTGCTATTACTTACTTTTAGAAATCCATAGGCTTAGCTTAGACTTAGGAGCACTCCTAGCTCGGGAGTTTGGGGGAGCCACACATGGGATCTAGTTGACCATTTCTGCCCTCTTTCTACCCCTTCTCAAGTGAATTCCCAAGCTCATTTCAGCTTGCTACGCTTGTTAATTTATTTAAAAAATGCATTTTTTTTAAATTTCAAACTCAAAAATATATCCCTCTTCAATGGTACGTAATGGTTTATTCAAGAAAGAATTTCCCAACGTTTAAAGTCAGTACCGCATTTGTCTGATAGTCTGTACTTGCTAGCCTATTTTAAAAACTATTTCAGTTTATGTATCACAAAAATTATTATAGAATAAGCTAGAATATATTTTTAAAATTTCAAGATCGTAATGAGAAATTTACCCCGCTTGAAACGCTCTCTGAAGGTGAAGGCATATTCAAAAGTTCAAGTTCATTTCAAGTTTTCAACTTTTGAAGTCAGGAGAGCATTTTTCTGATATGTCTGTACACTTGTTAGCTTATTTTTAAGACTATTTTAAATTATTAAACACAAAAATTTCAATAAAATAAACTGGGTTACATTTTTATTTTTATTTCATACCCACCATGAGAAAAATACCCCTCCTGAATGTGTATGGTATATTAAAAAATCAAAGTCCTGACTTCCAAAGTCAGCAGAGCATTGTCTGATAGTCTGTACTTGCTATCTGTGGCTATCTGTACTAGCATATTTTTTAGAACTATTTTAGCTCATTTAAATGATTATAAAAAATAGATGTATTTTTCCAATTACAAACTCACCATGAGAAATATACCGCTCTTAAGTAGTAAAGGCACATTCAAAATAAAGTAAAATGCAAGTTCTTAAACTCTGTCAGGAGAGCGTTTGTCTGATGTTGTGTACCAATGAATACAGATACTATAGTATCTGTATTCCTTGTGTGTACTTGCTAGCTTCTTTTAATTATTTATTATTAATTAATCGATTAATTTATTTCTCTTTTTGCTTATTCATTAATTTATTTATCCCTTTATTTGTTTATTCAATCATAAACACAATTAATTAAGCAAAAAAGAGTAATTATTATTAATTAGGCAACAGGCTTAGCCCACTATTGTTTACTTTACAAATTCATTCAATTATTTTCCTACAGCGGCTATTTATGTACTCATAGTACACAAAACAGCTGATTCCTGCACTATTCTACTCAGCCGCACTCCAGCTGACTTTGCCGCACTCATTTTACTTTATCGCACTCCAGGTGTGCCAACTGTAGGAGAAATTTAATGTGTAACTTGTGCTGAAAGTATCTCTCGAGAAACTATTCAGCACTCGCCTTCAGCTCGTCCGTAATGCATTTCTTTCGTGCAGCAAATAGCTACTTTGCGCACTAGTTACACAAATAACTATTACCTATTGAGTCAAATCATTTTAATCACATTAGTGTATTATTCCAATTTAGCTGATTCAGCACAACATTTTTAATAGAATGAGCAGGATTAAAGTTTTTAAATACTCTTTTATCTTATTTAGCACACAAATTTCAATAGAATGAGCAAGATTACATTTTTTTTCAATTTCAAACCCACCATGAGAAATATCCTTCCCTTAAAACCCATACACGCACATCTGGCAACTGTTCAATGTAGTATAACGATGTCGATATTAACCGTTACCATCCTGTGTACTAGCTAATTGCTTATTAATTGTGGCATGCCTAATAGCACATAACGAAAAGATAACAGATCTTTATTGCTCACGAAATAAAGTTGGTTACAGAAATAAAAAATCAACCTAACAACATAGTGTTGATGGTTTTCAATGTAGACAACATGGTGAAAAAAAATTATATGAACATAGGACAGCGATAATCTAATTCCATCAAGTTATAATCTAAGTGTGCCTTGGGGCCAAGAAGGGAGGACACAATGTCTCAATCTTGTTTGGATCGATGTTGTGGGGGGGGGGGGAGGAATCGGAAAGGGAAGGGGTGGGATAGAAGGGTAGATGAGTGGATCAAAGAATGGTTCAGGTTAGGTTAGGTATCAAGGCATACTGAACAGCTGATAGGGAGGTTGTACCCTACTATCCTCCGCCCCCCCTGCGGTATTAATAAGGTGGGGGGGGGGGGGGGCGTACAAGGGAAACATTGATGTTCTTCCTTTCTGACCCTATAATATAATATACAGCTTATCTCAATTAACAATCGTACCGACAACCTTATCAAAACTCATCAATCTACAGACCCCCCCCCCCACCCATAACAACTCATCATCACTCAATTAAAATGTCAAAGCTTACCCTTCCCAACCTCATCATACTCTTTTATTCCTTATGTCTGTTCTTCTCGTTTCTTCTTCCTCTTTTTCTACGTCTTCCTGTTTTTTTCTTGTCCTTCTTCTCCTCCTTTTCTTTTTCTTCTTCTTTTTCTTCTATTACATCATTTTCTTCATCATTGTCTTCTTCTTCTTATCCTTCTCCTTCTCCTTTTCCTTCTCCTTCTCCTTCTTCTCCTCCTCCTCCTCCTCCTTCATCTCTATCTACTTCTTCTTCTTTTCTTCTTCTTCACCATCTTCTTTTCCCCAACCCGGCTGCCGTGTTTTCGTTTTATTTTTATCAAACTCTAGGGTTTTTTATTATAATTTTAATCGTTTTACTTTAATGTGTTTGTCTAGCTATTGAATTTTGTTCATTGTATTATGTCGGTTACGGTTATTAAGCGTGAGAAATTAGGCCGGATGCTTGGGTCGATATTGAGGTTAATCGATAGCATATATATCGATAGTATATATCGATAGTATATATCGATAGTAACTTCCATTGTGTTAGTGTCCGTTAATGGAAATTGATGTTTTTGCTATTGATGCTTGATACAATTTCCAGTAAGTGCCTCTTTAAATGTTCGATATCAATTTAAAATAATGATAAATAATATAAGTTAATAATAAGTTTTAAGTTAAATAATAATAATAAGTTAATCAGCTAAAGTATTGAAATCCAAATCTCTGAGCTCAGGGGAAGAAAAGGAATATAATCTTTGATAGTTGAAATTAATTGAATTGTTTGTTTATTTTATCGATTTCTTGAGTGATTATTATCAATGAATACAGAAACTATTTTCTGTATTTATAGTTTCTGTATTCATTGTTATTACTATTTATTAGTGTCGAGTTAATTGTGTAAATAGAGTTAGTGTTAATTTTAAGTGTTGACATAATTATTTTAGTGTTAGAACTCGTAACAATACAATAGTTTTTTCGAAATTCTATTATTAAAAACTCGACAGGACCTTATCGAAATCGCGCTTTTGTCCGTCCGTCCGTTTGTGCTCTACGCTTGAAAGAAAGGTTTTTGACTCTTGGAAACTTGGTATATAGTTTGCTTATAGTCCAAGTGAGATCGCTATTGATTTTCGAGTTTTGGACTGGAATATAAAAATAATTATGATGTAAAAAAGATTTATTTATTAATTAAAAAAAATTTCACAACACATCATAATCTGGGATATTTCCCATTTGACATGTGATTTGTCAAAGTTCTATTTCTAAAATTATTTAATTTAATTTAATTATTTAAATTATTATTTCATTAATTAGTACATAAATTTAACAATTGAATAGAAGCTACAGTATAAATTAATCTAATTTACAATAACACCTTGTGTTAAGTCAAATTATCACATAATAAACACATAACTACAATGCTCTACATTGTAGATTTCCACCACAGGAAATAGGTTAGTTTTGGCTACTGAAAATCAAAACATTGAACAGCTGATTAATTTCAAATACAAAAAATTGCAGAATACCACAGAGGCTGATGCTTAATCCAATTGCTCACTTTATTTTTACAATGCAAGCGTTGACGTGTTCATTTTGATTGTGTTGAAATTTTTTCTTAAATTATTTTAATCGTCAAATTTAGAAAAAACAAAAACAGAGAAAGTATTGAGGTATGATCTATTATGGAATCTGTTGAACAAGAAGAAGAAGAAGAAGAAGAAGAAGAAGAAAAAACAAAACTCTTTTTCAAAAACTGCTGATGTGTATGTTATTGTGAATTGGGAAGCATTTGATGTTTGTAGAAATCAAAAAAGTTAAATGGTGCATGTCACTATCAGCACAATAGTTATTTATGTATTAAGAGCGTGAAGCGCGACTTTATCGCTCGAGCTAAAACATTTACTGCGTGACGCATAGCGGAGCGCAGTAATTTTGCGAGAGCGATAAAGAAGCTTCACGCGCGAATTGCATACAATATTTTTCCTAAAACTGCAGTTCTGGATTCCAACACAATAAAATCTTGTAGTTTGTAACATCACAGACCGTGCGCGGATTTGGTCAGCGTTCGCCATTGTTGAGGCTATGTGAATTTCATGGATTCCGTGATCCACCAATGAGAAGACATCAAAATCAAAACAGAAGCGTAAAGAAAACAGCTGGCGAGCGTAAAGTACTTTACCGCTTGTGGAGCAGTAAAGAGGTATTTTACAATTAGTTTTCAGTACGTAAAGAACTACTTTACGAGCAATTTCTAGGAAAATATAATTTTTACTATATTTAAATTCGTTGGTTTCTTGGATAACCCGTTAGATGGGTTTACATTTTTTGAAAACCCTTCCAAAAATATTTCTTTCACACTATATAACCCACTTTCAGCTTACAACTCAATAGAGATTTAATTCCCGCTGGGCTATAATAATAGATAAGTGAGACATCACACCATAGTGCGTGAGGTGTGAGGAAGAAGAAGATGGAGGAAGAAAAAGAAGAAGAAGAAGGAGAAGAGGAAGAAGACTAAACTAAACAGTATAATAGGAAAATGATTCGTTCAAAACACGTAATAAACGAATAACTACTGTGGAAGGGGAGAAAGAAATTATTAACGTTTAGTTGCCACTCTACTAGCTGACGAAAAAACACAACAACAACAACTGTGAATCCTCCTTTGCAACAATGAATCCCGTTAGATCGTGATTATCATCAAGAAGAAGATGAGGACGATGGAGGAGAAGGAGGAGAAGGAGGAGATAGGAGGAGAAGGAGGAGAAGAAGCAGAAGGAGGAGAAGGAGGAGAAGGAGGAGAAAGGAGGAGAAGGAGAAGAAGGAAGAGAAAGAGGAGAAGGAGGAGAAGGAGGAGAAAAAGGTGAAGGAGGAGAAGGAGGAGAAGGAAGAGAAGGAGGAGAAGGAGGGGAAAGAGGAGAAGGAGGAGAAGGAGGAGAAGGAGGTGAAGGAGGTGAAGGAGGACAAGGAGGAGAAGAAGAAGGAGAAAGAGGAGAAAAAAGAGATAGGAGGAGAAGGAGGAAAAGGAGGAGAAGGAGGAGAAGGAGGTGAAGGAGGAGAAGGAGGAGAAGGAGGAGAATAATTAGGGTGAGAAGAAGAGAGAAATGAGGAGGAGGAGGAGCAGGCGGAGAAGAAAAAGAAGGAGAAAAAGGAGGAGAAGAATAAGATGAAGAAGGAGAAGGAGAAAAAGAGAAAGGAAAAACGAATTTGACGACAGAAGAAGAAGAAGAAAAAGGAAAGAAAGAAGAAGGAGAAGGAGAATGTAAAAAGAGAAATAACGAGAAGAAGAAGGAAGAGAATAATTAGGGTGAGAAGAAGAGAATAATGAGGAGGAGTAGGAGGAGTGAAATAAGGAGAAAACGAGTACGACAACAGGAGAAGAAGAAGAAAAAGAAAAGAAAGAAGAAGGAAAAGGATGAGAATAATAATTAGGGTGAGGAGAAGGAGAAGAAGATAATAATGATGAGGAGTAGGAGGAGGAGGAAGAGAGAGAAGACAAAAGACAGAAGATAGAAAATAAAGAAGAAAAAGAAGGAGACGGTGGTGGGGGATGTGGAGGAAGAGGACGAGGATTAGATTAGATTAGATTAGATTATTTACTTTATTCATGTAGATTACAAAATGCACAGTCTTAGATTCTAGATTATGATAGTTAAAAATATATAAGTACTGTAATTATTGTTCTATGAATTTTACAAATCTAAACTAAAGAATTAATCAACGATATGTATACAGTATAAGATGCAATTTGATAACGATAATATGATTGTGATGTATCTACATGAAACGGCGAAGTTTGAACATATAAATGTCCATTCTTGGAAGAGGATATTCAAGAATATCCTTCTCATCAACACTTGACCGTATGGAGAGAACCGAGGATGGAGAGAACAAGGAGGGAGAGAAGTAGCGAAGGAGAAGAGAGGAGAAGAAGGAGGAGGAGGAGGAGAAGAAGGAGAAGAAGAAAAGGGTGGAGAAAGAACAGAAGAAGAAAAAGGAGGAGAAATAGAAGAAGGAGAAGGAGAAGGGAAAAGGAGAACAAGACATGAGAAGAAAGAGAAGGAGGAGAAAGAAAAGGGGAAGTATTAGGAGAAAGAGAAAGGCAAGAGGAGGGGGTAAGGGAGAAATAATAGAGGAAGAAAAGTAGCATAAGAATGTGGAGGTGGAAGAAGGGAAGGACGGGGAGGAAAAGAAGGAGGAGGAGGTGGAGAAGAAAAAGGCGATGACGACAATGACGATGACGACTTAAGAAAAAAGAAGAAGATGAAAAAGAAGGCAAGATGAAGAGAAGAAGAGAAAATGAGGGTGAGGATGAGAAGGAGGAGGAGGAGGAGTGGAGGAAAAAAGAAGAGAAGTAAAAGGAGGAGAAGGAAGAGGATGAGGTTGTGGAGGAGGCGGAGCAAGTGGATGGGCTGGTGGCGATGAATGTATTGGAGGATGAGGAGGAGGAGAAGAAGAAGCAGAAAAAAGATGAAGTAGAAGAAGAAATAGATGAAAAAGTAAAAGACAACATCATCATCATCATATTGGTCGACTTCAGGGGGATAGCATCCTCCCCTCGTCAATAAAGACAGCATAAATTGGAGTTAGTTAATCAACCGACACCTTAGTCTGATACCCTTCACACAAACTATCAGCCAGCACGCAAGGGAGGTCTCTAGCAGACTTCGTGAACGTCTTTTCTACCTAACTGTGATACCTCTATTAAAACCCATTCCATAATCACAACCCCCAACCATGGCACGAAATCAAACCCTAAAAAAAAGATAAAACTACCCTCGAGAAAAACGAGCAGCCTGGACTGACATGACAGTTATATTGATCGTGTTTTACGTGTTAATTTGGAAGGTTACTTGATAGCGTTATTCTATTCGCCAACCCGCAACTGTAATGTAGAACAATCCCGGGAAAAGTTTCTCACGAAACTGTTTGTCGGACGTTTTGTGAAGGAAGCTAATCACTCAGCTTGGTTGCTTCTGCAATTTGAATTTATTAATTTTAAGGGTCGCTACAAATCATTTTACCTCTGTTTTTTTTCACCCGCTAGGAGATTGATATTTGACAAGACTACAAGACTATGTTTGGCGTGAGAGCCTAAACTATAGTATCTCGTTTATTGATTTTTTATTTTTGATATTATTTATTGATTTTTTTTCAGAATACGTCTTGAAGGCTCCGGGTAAGGAGTATAAGTAATAAAAATAAGCGTATGGTTTTTATTGGTGGGAAGACCCTTTCGGGTAGTTTCACCTCGCCGGTGATGGTTTGCTAGCCCAAAGGTCCCGGCATGGTGGAATGATACATGGTGGAATGTATCGTTCCACCATGAGGTCCCGGGTTCGATCCCAGCTCAGACCGAAAGTTTTTACCTCGGGCCACTCCCGTGTTTCGGAGGACACGTTAAGCTGTCGGCTGTCTAAAAAACAGTCGTTAAGTCACGTCAGAGGCCCCGAACTTATTCAGGTGCGACCTGATAACTCTGACACCAGACCTGAGCCAGCCAGGTCACACGATATTATTATTATTATTATTATTATTACCTCGCCGTTCGAGCCATGTTATTGAAAATATTGCCTACTATTTCAGGTGCGTTCCGAACCGACGGGTAAGTGATAATAAGGCTCAAGAACAAGATCTTCAGAACAATAATATTGTTAGGACAAGGTACTAAATTCAACAATTACAGTAGTTTAGGGAGCAAACAAGCAGAACTTCTAGCATGCAGCATTGATAGGAATTGGAGAGTGTCACAGAATGGTATTTCAACTAACAGATGTGCTGACATAATTTTGCAAGAACAGGCAAGACAAGTTTTACCCAATATCCAACCAACAGAAGACATCGTGAAGAAGATTAAGAAGAAAGTAAAAGACAACGACCTGATCATAGTAAAAGCTGACAAAGGAGGCACCACGGTTATATTAGAGGAAACTGAATACATAGGCAAAGTTAACGAATTCATTTCAGATAATAATTTCATTGAGATTAACTCCAATCCAACCAACAACATTAATAAAGTAGTTAAAAGTAAGCTGGCAGGTATCACAAAGTTAATTGATAAGCAGGAAATCAAATATTTAACAGTTATGAACCCATAACCACTCAGATTATTTGGCCAGCCCAAACTCCACAAGAATAATATTCCGATAAGACCAGAAGTGTCATTTATTAATTCACCATGTTCAAAATTGGCCCACAAACTTAACAGTAGCTTCAGATCGTTAACGGGATTCCAACCCAAATTTGGAATAAAAAATTCATTGGAGTTAGTCAATAAAATAAAACATATTCCTGTTCATTCGTCTTATAAACTTGTTTCTTTTGATGTAACTAATCTCTTTACAAATATATCAAACCGAAGAAAGCCTTAACAGAGCTGAAGAGATCATGGAAACTACAATTAACGATCCTATTATTAGAACTGAGCTGTTAGGATTCATGAAGTTATGTACTGAATATAACTGTTTTAAGTTTGACAATAAATTTTATGAACAGAAAGATGGGTTAGTTTCACTACTACCAGCTGAATTATTTATAGATAGCCTTGAACGTAGAATTATTGAAAATAATAACTTTAAGAACAGGATTGCTTATTGGTTCAGACATGTAGATGATATTATTTATTTGTGGAAGGGTAGTAGTAGACAATTAGATACTTTCCTTAGCTATTTGAATAGTTTACACCGTAAGATTAAATTCACCATAGAGTTAGAAGAGGATAGTGTTTTAAACCTTCTAGATTTAAGAATAGACCATAGCACAGGAGCCCACAATAATTTCTCTATTTTCAGAAAAGTAACTCATACCGATGTAATCATACCTCATCACTCATTTCACCCTATATCGCACAAACTTTCTGCTTTCTAGAGTATGATTTATAGAGCTTTAACTATTCCAATGAGCAAACATCACTTTGAAAAAGAGATTAATACAATTAAACAGACAGCTATTGCAAATGGATATGAGGAGATCATTGTCGATATAATCTTAAATAAAATAAGTAGGAGACTAGCGATCAGTGCTAGCATTGCTGTAACTGATACTGGCGAAAGGTCATAACGGTATCTGATAAATTAGAAAAAGAATTGAAAAAGAACGGTTATGATGTAGATTTTCAAACCAAACCTATTTTAAAGAGTTTATTCGGGTGTATAAGACAAAATTGATATCTGGGATAAAAGTGGGGTTTATAAATCGAATTGCGGTGATTGTAATGCTTGTTATGTGGGTCAGACCGGTAGAAGTTTCAAATGTACAATAAATGAACATATCAGGGATTAGAAAACCCAAAAAGGAGATTCAAATTTTGCAGAGCATCTCATTAATAATGGGCACAAGTTCAAGGCTGAAGAAAATTTTGAATTTCTGCATTTGTTTGGCAATTGAACATTTTAGAAGCTTTGGAGATAACTAGGTTGGTAAAAAACGATTCTAATACTAGTTTAAATGACCAAATTTATTTTAACCAATTCAATACAACTAACTTTGTTTCATCATAATTTCAGCCTACATTTTTAAAAACGGTTCTTTCCTGTATTTCTCGTTTGACCTTGACTGCAGTTCAGTGAGCTTCTTATTTTTTAGTTTTAATTTGATTCAATTCTAACCTTATTTCGTATTTTTCTTCTTTGTTGCTTTCTAGATGTTCACAGTTTCTAGTCATTGATTTGACTCTTATTTTTTGCTTGTTACTCCTCCCACCGGGGGGCGTGACTTGT
>OX418225.1:3738880-3841337 GCA_948455865.1 Conomelus anceps
CCTCCTTCTCCTTCTACTCTTCCTCCTGCTCCTTTTCCTCCTCATCCTCGTTCTCCTAATACCAATACTACTTCATCTCCTCCTTTTCCATTTGCTTCTCTTCCTCCTTCCTCTCTTCCTTCTTCTCTTTCTCCTCCTCCTCCTCCTCCTCCTCTTTCTCCTACTTTAACATCTAATTCTCTCCATTATTTTTCTCTTTTTATTCTCTGCCTATTACAAACAATCACGTAGTTCCGGCTACGGTAGTAATTTTAATAACATTCAATTAAAACATCGGCTTATCGTGTCCTCCCATTCACTTCCTCCTCAACCACCATCACTTACTTCTCATGCACCTCCTCCTCCTCTTCCTCCTCTATCTCCTGAGACACTTCCTCCTCCTTATCCTCCTTCACTTCCTCCTCTTCCTTCTTCTCCACCGCTACTTCCATCATCACCTTTTCACCTCTTCCACCACTTCTATCGCCACATCCTTACCCTCTTTCACCTTCTTCACCACCTCCTCTTCCTCCTCTTCCTCCTCCTCATCCTCCTCATCCTGATCCTCTTCCTCCTCCAATTCATCCTCCACCTCCTCCACATAATCCTCCTCCTCATCATAATACTTCTCTGTTTTCTTCCTTCCACCCTTTCGCAGACCTCAAGTTGACCTTTCCATTATGATCGGCTCTGTCCTCCCCCCCTCCCTAACAAAGGAGGCCCCCGAAAATAACTAACTACCTCAGGCTAGATACGGCTAATTAGAGACCTTCAAAATTTAATTCCACCTCTTATGAAGTTGTCGTATCGTAGACAGGACCAAACTATTTAGTAAGGAAATTCGAATATTAATGGTTCACGTTGTTTTTTTTACATAATCACTCGTTGACTTTTTCTGATGTAATAGCCCCGTTTACATTCAGGTCAGGTATAAAATAATACGAAGAATTGAATTAGAATATAGGGCTTGGATGCTTGGAGCGGAATTTTTGACAAATTATTTCATTTAAAATTATTATAAAGGTTGGAATTGAATTCCATTTACTGATAGAATTGAACATTCAGGACTCATGGAGAGCCTTCATTGAATAATTATAATATATGGCTGGCAAAATATTTAATTCTTCTTTTTCAATTTCTTTTTTGAGGATGAAGCCCACATAGATCTGAGACCTGTGCGTGGGTAATGAATTGGATGATGGTGATTGAAGAGTTGGACCTACAGTTTTAGGTGGGTTCCGAACCACCGGGAAGTGATTTTACAGCAGAGAACAGTCTTTTTTGCTGGCCAATCCAATCGCTCACCCTTACAAAGAGCGCACAGGAGTTTCGTAGCTTATCTCTGATTGAACAGATACCTGCTACGGCACTCGGCTATCGCAGATAACTCTGTGTTGTTTTCCATGACGATATATTGATGAAACAAGATAAGTAGTAGCTCTGTGAACAGTAGTCCTCACGCCCAAGAATAAGAGTATTTTTTTCTCTTATAATAATTTCACATCTGCACCTGTCGTATCATTTTGTGGACTTATTGTTTGAGGTTGATGTTACAATGTAGAGCTTTGTAGATATGTGTTTTTTTATTGTGATAATTGGACTTGAGCTATCAATTTATAGCTTCAATTCAATCGTTCAATTTATATACTTTATGTTTAAATTTTAATTTTGGAAATAGAACTTTGACAAATCACATGTCAAATGGGAAACGTCCCAGATTATGATGTACTGTGACGATTTCTTGATAAATAAATTTAAAAAAATCTCAATAATTTCCTAACAATATCTATTAAAAAAATTAATAATATTTCACCTTATTACCCACGCACAAGTCTTAGACTCCATTAGCAAGAAAGAAATTCACCTAAATTAGGGCCTACGTAGGAGTGAAGAGCCTAAAGTGTGTCAATTGTTTCAAAACTAAAGAGCCATAATCAAATTGTCATACACCTCAAAATTTTAGAAGAAAAAAGTATTGTTTGAGTTGTTGTATGCTTTTTCAGATCTGTACAGAAACAGAGTATCAACTGGAATGCTATTTTCATCACATTTTCACAGTTGAAAACGCAGAAGGGAAGTAGAAGATTGAAAATGTGTCTGAAATTATAAATTCAATTTGTATGCAAATCAAGTATATCGATAAATATCAAATTACAGTGCGGAGATTGAATAATTGTTCCAACTAAAAATGAAAACTTCTCCCCCACATCTACTGCTGTACTAGATATAGATATAATCCTACTATAAGAGTATATATATATTCGAGATTCTAGACATATACATTGTATATGCATATGGATTGTATGTCTATATAAACTCAATGAAATGCTCTATAAAAATGCAAGAAAACTTCTTCTCCACATCTACTGCTGTACTAGATATAGATATAATCCTACTATAAGAGTATATATAATTATTATTCAAGATTCTAGACATATACATCTATATAAACTCAATGAAAAGTTCTATACTTACGTCTCATCTAATAAACAATCCACGGGTCTATTGTTAGCCTGAAATAATTTAGTTTCAATTTTTTGTTTTTTCTTAAGCCTTGTAATCAGATTCCAATTAGGCCTTGTTAATTAAAAGGTCTCTATCACACGGTGTAAATTTCAAGAGCGTTTTAAACGCTTGGGTTGCGAATGCTCTGTCTGTATAATACTTTACTAGCATTTTACCTGGTCTTGCCCAGGAATCCAGTTTGGATATTTCTTTTCTGGTAAATAATTTATGGCAGTGGTCACAAAATTGGGAAGGATAAGTAAATACCATACAGTGTTTATGCCATTATTTTTATAGTTCATGTGTTTGAAAAGAGAAGCACACAAATAAACTGTTTTTTGCACTGATGATGTAAATTTTTAGTGTTTTTTAATTAAAATACTTTTATAGCAACTTTGCAGCTCTACCCACCAGCATAAACTTGTGTTTTTTTGATTAATGTATTACAAGAAAAGCTCAATACACACAATAAGTGAGTTCGCACGACGCTGGGTAATTAGCAGCAGTAATATTGATACAGAGCTAATCTGTTGCTTTAGATTGACATATCAGTGTATTATCTACATACTGACGTATCATGCTATTATATGAGCTTCCTGCATGTAAACACATGTTGAAATTTTCTTTGTAGTGGTGAAGGTGATATTGTGGAAGGTATCCATAATAAATACTAAGACGAAATTGTCACAACCACATTGATTAAAACTTTGAGAAACTAGTTTCAGTTGTTATACCATTATAAACCTCAATCAAACTAAAAATAAAGCACAGAGAAGCTTAATATATACTGATCATGGAATGATACTATTGGCTAAGCGAGAAAGAGGCTGACCTTCATCGGAGGTTGTGATTGGCTGACAAGTCACGCCCCCTGTTGGGAGGAGTAACAAGCAAAAATACGAGTCAAATCAATAGCTAAAAACTGTGAACATCTAGAAAGCAACAAAGAAGAAAAATACATAATAAGGCCTAACCTAACATTGAATCAAATTAAAACTAAAAAATTAGAAGCTCACTGAAATGCAGTCAAGGTCAACCGAGAAATACACGAAAGAACCGTTTTTTAAATGTATGTTGAAATTATGATAAAACCAAGTTAGTTGTATTGAATCACAGTTTTTTAGTTATTGATTTGACTCGTATTTTTGCTTGTTACTACTCCCACCAGGGGGCGTGACTTGTCAGCCAATCACAACCTTCGTTGAAGGTCAGCCTCTTTCTCACTTAGCCAATAGTATCATTTCATGTTCAGTATATATTAAGCTTCTCTGTACTTTGGTTTTAGTTTGATTGAGATTGATAATGGTATAACAACCGAAACTAGTTTCTCAAAGTTTTAATAAATGTGGTTGTGACAATTTCGTCTTATTATTCATTACATTTTGAAATAGTAATAGTGCCCACGAGTGAAATTTGAACATTAATTTTGAAAAGTCTGAAAGGAAAATGAAAAATTGGGCTTTGAGGTGCACTGAATCAAGTTTAGAGGAAGCTTTGTGCCAAATTTAGTGTTCCAAATTGTTGCTGTTTATGTGGAATCCTTGACACACACACACACTCTCTTAAAAATAGGTAGGTTGGCATTAGAACAACGTTGACCTCAAAAAGATTTAATTCAAATACCAAATCAAAAACTTATTCTCCATTCCATTTCAAAATATCAATTTATATAAACATCAGCTCCTCCCGGGGCCTACGGTAGCTATTAAAGAAATTCCCCCCCCCCCCCATGTCATAATTTAGGGCAAGGGGGAATTCAGACGGAAGGGGGGCAACACAGGGGGGAAAGAGGGCAATACGAAGGAAAAATTGAGGGGAAGGGAAACATAATGACACATGCTGCAAGCATTCCCTCTCATGATAATCCAGGGGGGGAGTTCAGAGGGAAAGGGGGCAATACAGGGGCAAAATACAGGGGAAGGGGGAACGAAATGACACATGCCGTAAGCAAAAACATGTAAGTGAGCACAAACACGCAAGTAGATTACAATATTTTAACAATTTAGCAAGCCATGTAATGGCCCAAGTAATTGATATAGACGCTTCATGCATTCAGTGTGTGCTATGCTCTGTAGTGAAAACATTATTACTTGAACAACTTGAGCATTATATCTATAAACACAGTATATATATGTATAATTCAGGTGAGCATTAAGAGTCCACTTTGTTATTATAGGTTAGCGAAGGGGTGTTACCACTGTAGCATAGTAATAGTATACTGATTGTAAGCTTGACCACAAATAAACCCCAAGAAACGCATTCAAAGTGGGGTCTAATACCGCTGTTGAGCAGGGTTTGGGGTTTGATTCGACTCCTTATTCTTCTTCCTCCTCCTCTTCTTGTTCTTGTTCTTCTTCCTCTTCTACTTCTTCTTCGTCTTCTACTTCTTATTATTCTTTTACATCTTTTTCTTCTCCTTATCCCTCTTTCCTCCTTCCTTCTTTACGTTTTTCCTGACCTCCTCCACTTCCTTCCTTCTCCTTCTTCTCTTCCTCCTCCTCCTCTTCCTTCCTTCTCCTCCTTCTCTTCCTCCTCCTCTTCCTCTTCTTCTTCTTCTTCCTCTTCTCCCTCTTCTCCATCCACTTCCTCTTCCTCCTCTTCCTCCTCCTCATCCTCCTCATCCTTTACCTCTTCCTCTTCTCCTTCTTCTTCTTCCTCTTCTACCTCCTCTTCATCCTCCTCTTCCTCCTCCTCATCTCACTCTTCTTCCTCCTACACCTCCTCCACCCGTATCAATATCAACCTCATCCTCCTCTTCCACTTCATTCTCTTCCTCCTCGTCTTTTTCCTTCTCATCTTCAATCACCTTCTCTTTCTCATTATAATCATCCTCCTACACCTCCCCCTCTACAATCTCCTCCTCCTCATCTCCCTCACACTCTTTAATTTCCACCTCCTACTCACCATCTGATCCTCCTTCGTCTCCGCCTCTTTCTTTACTTTGCCTCCTTCTTTACTTCTCCTCCTCCACCTCCTCTTCCTCCTCCTCCTCCTCCTTCTCCTCCTTCTCCTCCTTCTCCTCCTTCTCCTCCTTCTCCTCCTTCTCCTCCTTCTCCTCCTTCTCCTCCTTCTCCTCCTTCTCCTCCTTCTCCTCCTTCTCCTCCTTCTCCTCCTTCTCCTCCTTCTCCTCCTTCTCCTCCTTCTCCTCCTTCTCCTCCTTCTCCTCCGCCTCCTTCTTCTCCTCTTCATTCCTTCATCTTCTTCTCTTACATTTTCTTTATGTTCATCATCTTCTTCGTCTTATTCTTCCTGTTCTCCTCCTCCTTCTTCCCTTCTTGAATTTTTTCTACTCCTTCCATTCTTCAATTTTTTTCTCCTCCTGCTCTCAACTTTTTTCCTCGTCCTCTACTCTTCTCCACCTATTCTTCCTCCTCCTCCTTCCCCCCTCTCCCTCCTCCTCCTCCCCCTCTCCCTCCTCCTCCACTTCCTTCTACTCATCTTCCTCCTCCTCACCTTCATCATCACTCTCCTCCTCCTTGCTATCTTTCTCCTCTTCCTCCTCGTTCTCCTCCTCCTCATCCGCCACCATTTCCTTCTTCTCCTTCTCCACTGCCTCCTGTTCCTCCTCCTCCTCCTCCTCCTCCTGCTTCTTCACCTCCTCCACCTACCATCACCTCCCTCTTCTCCTCCTCCAACACTTCCTCCGCCTCCTCCACCCTCTCCACCGGCTCCTCTTACTCCTCCTCCGCCACCATCTCCCTCTCTCATCCTCCTCATCCTCCTTCGTCACCACCTCCTCCTACTCTTCCTCCTCCTCAACCTCCTCCTCCTTCTTCTTCTTCTTATTCCTCCATCTTCTTTTTCTTCTTCCTCTTTTCAAACTCATGCCAACCCCGTAAAAAGTGAACACAATGTCGCATGCCAGCACTTGAGTGTCGCTTATCTTGCGTGGTTTGCATCTGTTATTTATAACATTAAGAGTGTAGACCTACGTTTCGGGTGGTTTAGGAAGTACAAGCCTGTGATATTTAAAAGCGGTTCAACTGTTTTTTAACATCTACTCTAAAACACATAAAATGTTCACTTCTTATGGCTTCTGTAACACCAGTACATGCGGTGGATTGCCACCTGGCATGGAAGGCATTTTACAAGACGTTCAAACATAAGTTTTTCAACTAATGTTATTCTCGTATTTCCTCTCAGTTTTCTTTATCTCGTTCATTGCCTTTTTCTTATTCCACTCTGCCTTCTCCGTCTCTTTCTCTTCTTCCTTTCATTCTATATCATTCTCCTCTATCTCCTTCTCCTTACGTTTTCATACTTCCATACGTTTTCATACAAAACTATACATATAAACACAGTTTTTCTACTACTTCCTCTAAGCTTCTCTTTTTTTCTTATTTCCCTTCTTTTAGTTTATCATTTTTTACTATTCCCACTTTGTTTTCTCCGACCTCTCCTCATCTTTGTGCTCTCATTCTATATCAGTCTCCTCTTTGACCTTCTTCTCCTTCACGTTTTCACACTAAACAAGACATAAAAACACAATTTTTTGTACTACTTAATCTAATTTTCCCCTCATTTTTCATTTTTCTAGTTCATCATATTCATCTATTTCCACTTTCCCATCTCCGTCTTTCCTATATTCCCTCAATTTCATATCATTTCATCTTTCTTCTCCACGTTTTCATACTAAACAAGACATACAAACAAAAAATTTTCAACAACCTTCACTAATTTTTCTTTTCCCATTTTTCTAGTTCATCATTTTCTTCTATTTCAACTTTGTATTCTTCGTGCTTCCTCCTCGCATTCTTTATCGTTCTCCTCTTCCTCCTTTTCTCCACCATGTTTTCTTATACATCTTCTCATTCCGCACCTTTTCCCTCCTTTTCCATCTCTTCCTCTATTTCTTTTTTTTCTTCTTCTTCACCGCCTCGTTTGCCTAGTCCTCCTCAGCACATTTATTTTCTTTTGCTTCTGTTTCTTCTAGTACAGATTTCAAATTTATTCCACATAACTATCCAATTTAAAACTTAAATGAAAATAATCATCTTCTCCTTCTTCTCTTTCGCCCTTCTTCTCTTTCCCCCTTCTTCTACTTTATCTTCTTCTTTTCCTCCTTCGTCTTCTTTTTCTCTACCCTCTTCTCTTCTTCTTCTTCTCTTTTCTCTCTCCTCTTTTTTGCCTTTCTGCAAGTCATCCATTTCTTCTTCTACCCTTTGTTATCCTTCTTCTCTTTTCTTCTTTTCTCATATTCTTCTTCTTCCTATTCATCTATCATCATCATTATCTTCTTATTCTTCTTCTTCTCCTTCTCCTCCTCCTCATCAGCTTCTCCTCTTTCTCATCCTTCTTTGTATTATTCTTCTTCTTCTCCTCATTCCAATTCAGTTCCCCCTCTTCCTCTTCCTCCTTCTCCTCCTCATTCTTCTCAACCGATCTTTTCTTTTTCTCCCCCTTCTACTCCTTTTTCTTCTTCACCTTTCTCTTCTCCTTCACCCCTTCTTCTCCACCTCTATCACCTCCTCCTCCTCCTCTTTCTTCTTCTTGTCCACCACCCACTTCTCCACCTCCCCCTCCTCCTCCTCATTCTTCTACTCCTTCTCCTTCTCCTTCTTTTTCTTCTCCTCATTCCTCTTCTCCACTTCCATCCCTTCTTCACCACCTCCTCCTCCTCTTCCTCCTCCTCCTACTCCTTCTTCTCCTCCTTCTTCTTCTTCTCCTCCTCCTCCTCCTTCTTCTTCTCCACTACCCTTCCTTCTCCACCACCTCCTCCTCCTTCTCCTCCTCCTCCTCCTCCTCCTCCTCCACTTCTTCCTCTTCTTCTCCTTATTCTAATCTAATCTAATCATTCTTCTTAACCTTTCTTTTCTTCTACTCCCCCCCTACCCCTCTTCTTTCTTCTTCTCTATCTTTATCTTCTCCTTCCCCCCTCCTGGTCCCACTCTTCCTCCTCCTCACCTCTTCCTCTTCCCTTCCTCGTCCTCCTTCTCCTCCTCATTCTTCTCAACCTTTCTTTTCTTTTTCTCCCCCTTCTACTTCTTACTTTTCTTCTTCACCTTTCTCTTCTCCTTTCCCTCCTCCTACTCCTCCTACTCCTCCTCCTCCTGCTCCTCCTTCTGCTCCTCCTCCCTCTCACGTCTTAATCCTCCTTCAAATATATTGTACCTTGCTCTTGCTGATTTTAATAAAAACCTCTCTATCTTCAAATCCCTTATTTCTTAGTCTTTCTCTCTTGCTCCTTTCTTATGCTTCTTCTCCTCCTCCTCCAACCTCTTCTCTTTCTCCTTCTTTTTCCAACCTTTTTACGTCTTCATCTTTCTTCAAACACTTTTTTCCTTGCTCTCCCTGATGTTAACAGAAACCTCTCCATCTTCAAATCCCTCATTGCTTAGTCTTTTTCTCCTTCTCCCCTCTACTCCTTCTCCTTCGCCACCAACCCCTCCTTCTCCACATTCTTTTTTCTACCTTTTCTACACTTCTTCATCCGCCCCTAAACACTAATCTCTCTGTACGCACATAGCAGGTGTGTTCTACTGTGAGTGAGTACTGAGCTCGGCTGGTGTTTCAATGTCCATAATAACAGACAGCGCAGCGGCGGTAGCTTTGATGGCTTCATTACATGGCAAATTCTCTTTAGGGCACAATCTGAAAGTAGTTAAACTCACTTTTATGCTGTCTTTAAAATGTACTTCGCCACTTTTTCAAGCGTTTCAAGGTGAAGAGGTGTGACTTAAAATATTCTCTGCTAAATCCTATTGGTGTCTCCTTTTCTACTCCAAGTGATGAAAAAATAAGGTTTTTTTTACAAAAAAAGATTAAAATCTCCCATTTTTACGACCTGAATCAGGCCCAAAAGTACATTTCTTCAATAATAAGACGGAGTTGTCACAACCACATTTATTGAAAATACTGAACCGTTTGTTTGAGATTGATAATGGTATAACAACCGAAACTAGTATCTCACTATTTTTAATAAATGTGGCTGTGACAACTTCGTCTTATTATTCATTATGGATATCTTCCACAATATCACCTTCACCACTACAAAGAAAGTCACAATACTTCATCGAATGTGGCGTCCTACAACACATTCCTCAAAAATACAACAAATTCTTCAACTGAACAATAACAAGAGTATTTTGTTATATTATTACATTATTGAAAATTATTACTTTTTTTCTTTTCAAGAGTATTTTGGTTTTATGTGTCATGGAAGCTTTAGAAATTGAATTTTTTTCCTGCTTTTTTCAGTGCGATTTTGAGTCAACTTATAAGAACTTGTAATTTAAATCTAGATTTTGTGAAAAAACTTGTAGCCAAAGTTTTTTGTATTTTTACGTTCAACTGTATTGATTGAGTCTTGATAAATAGTAAAAACTTATTTTCTAATATTTCTTGTAATTAAAATATTTGTATTAATATAATTAAATTATGTGAACGCCTTAATCAGATAGATAAGCTGCGTTCTCGTAGGTCCTGTTTGTAACGGTGACCGATTAGATTGGCCAGCAAAAAAGACAATGTTCTCTGCTGAAAATCACTTCCCGGTGGTTCGGAACCCACCTAAAACTGTAGGTCCAACTCATCAATCACCATCATCCAACTCATTACCCACGCACAGGTCTCAGACCTATGTGGGCTTCATCCTCAAAAAAAAAATATATATATAATTCCACACAGCAATAACGTGTAAATTGGACTCATTATCCATAGCTCAATTTTCTTTAAAACTTTTATGTATAAAAACCATTTTGATTTTTTTAAGATAACTAGTAGACTGTGTTTTTTAAAGATAACTACTAGATATTCTAGTAATTTAAGATAACTAATAGTTTTGTGTGCAGTAGACCTCACGCCCAAGAATAAGGGTGCTTGCGCAGAGGTACATACTCCATGTACTCAATGATAATCACCATCGCAAAATGAAACACAGTCATCAGACTTAACCCTTGATTAAATTCGCGTAGTCTATTTGATGTCTGTTTTTCACAAAAGGTCAATCTGTATCACATCAACAAGGCTGTGCTCTTTATTTGCGAGACAGCTGATTGTTCAAATTAGATTTCAGATGTTTGATGAATGAGTTCATAAAACAATAATAATTAAATTTGTAAGTTATATAATTTACTTTGGAATCAATTGTTATAATACGTTATGGAAACATTATAAATGAAAAAACAAATATGTTACTCTTATGATTGATTCAAAGATTAGGTCTGATGATTGTGTTCAACATTGATATGAATATTATGATTATTATAAATATTATGATATTATTATGATTATTATGAAATATACTACAAGATGAGTGACTATATCATATTCGGTGAAGCCACTTTAAATTGGACAAAACTGTATTGAGTAAATAGGAAAGAAACATATTATGTTTCAAGATATTTCTAATTTTTTCACATAAGAATTTGTAATGGCACTGGCATTTGTCTGATTTTGTCTGGCTTCACAATTCCATAGCCTTGAAGGTTAGAGTTACTCTTCTTGTAGTGTATGACGATTGAGAAAATATGTTGTAAAATTTCATCTGAGGTATTTGTCCTGCGACAGCTCGCTAGATTGATTGACAAAAAGTTACTTTTTACAGCTTACTATGGGCTCTTACTGTCACATATTAGGTATGCTATCTTAGTAAGGGGTAATTCATCAAAACAAAACCTTGATAGGATGTTTAAGATCCAACAGAAATATGTTAGTTGTATGGAAAGAGTAAATAGATTAGATTCATGTAGGCCGTTGTCCAAGAGACTTGGTCTCCTAACAGTACCCTGCTTATATGTGTATGAAGCTACTTTATATGTAAAAACGAATACTATTAACCAAAATCTTGACATACACGATTATAACAAAAGAAACCGAGGAGATTATCACTTGGTGAGTCACAATAGTAGCTTATTCAAACAAAAACCTAGTTATATTGGTAGGAAACTACAACGAGCTACCACATTATTTAAAGAGTCTTGAAAATATAGAAATATTAATAAAACAATTGAAAAAATATTTAGTTGATAAAGCGTTTTATAGTGTACAAGAGTTCCTTTCAATTCAATTCAATTCAATTTATTTATTGTCAACAATACATAATAAAACATTCATATATTCAAACAAAAATCACATCACTTCTTATCATAATAATGAATATCTACATAAAACATCATAAATGAAATAATTGTTACATCCCTCTTTAAGCAAAGCTTGTGCTGAGGGATGGTGCTTCTCTAAAATGCCAATATCATATAAGACATTGAATTAAAAAATAACATGTATAGGCTACTACAAGAAACCTGAAAAAAAAACATATCTGTTCTGCTCATTATACAAATGTTAGTATATTAAAATAAATGTTAGTATAGGCTATTGGTTTAAAAGATACAATTGAATATTTAAAGCAAAATAATTATAATACATTATACATTATAATACAAAATTGTGAAAATATAAATTTTAACACAATAATATTATAGGAATTAATTACAGTATGTACTTTTCCATTACCTGCCTGCACTATAAATCTTGCTATTTATAATTAAAATTGTGTCCACTTTGAACTAGTCTCTTTGATAAAACAATCGAAGGCACTGTCTAAATGATTTCACATCAAAATTAAGCCTCACATAAACTAATTGATATAGTAATTATGGTATCAAGTGTATATGACTAGTGTTAATCTGAATTGTCTTATACTCCTTAACTGGAGTCACCAAGACGTAATCTACAAAATATATATATATATATATAAACCTGCAATTTCCAGACTAGTTTATTTGGATATGCGCGACTTGATGAACTGTATATTTATATCAATGATTTTTAATTTTTTGGTGATTGTCATTCAGTACATGGAGTAAGTTTCTCTATGCAAGCACTCTTATTCTTTTTTTTTGTAGATTACGTCTTGGAGACTCCAGTTAAGGAGTATAAGACAAGTCAAATCAACAATTATACACTAGATACCATAATTACTGTATCAATTAGATGAGGTGAGGCTTAATTTTGATGTGAAAGGAACTCTTGTACACTTAATAAGCTTTATCAACTAAATATTCTGGGGCGTGAGGTCTACTGTTCACAGAACTACTAGTTTTAAGAGCTAGAGCACGGACGGACTGACGGACGGGCAATTGCATGATTTCAATAAGGCTCTGTTGGGTGCTTAATAATATGGTGAAATCTATCTACGGTAAATTCTTTCTAGAAAATTCTCCTATACACTCTCATTCTATTCAATAGCTACTTGTATTCCCAGAGAGCCTAGTATCATCCTGGTAGTTTACTTAGAGGTCCTAATGACTCTACATGTCCAAGATCGTGCATATCGTGAGCAAAGTCGATCGAGCTCAGAAACTGACAGTTAAAAATCGACATCGGATAATCGACGTTGAAAAATACGTTTGAAATTGGCGCCTCATTGCCGTCTGATTACAAGCCTGAGAAGCCGCCACTCGAGAAGACTGAATATCAATCAGTGTCAATCAGTGGCCTGAAAAATTGCAGCAAAATTGAATAGAAAAATAAGAGAAAATCAACAAAAACAACGGATAGAGAGAGTGGGTGAGAGACATTAAGGAAGAGAGAGAGTGGGTGAGAGAGAATGAGGAAGAGAGTGAGAGTGAGAGAGAGTGAAATGACTGAGGAGGGAAGACAGGAGTGATAAAGAAAGATTGAAAATTATTAACTAGTCTTAGAAATAGATAGTGAGCGACAGAGTGAGAGGGAATGCGCGAAAGAGAGAAAGAAAGAGTGATAGAGAAAGAGAGAAAGAGATAGAAAGAGTGAGAGAGAGGGTGGGTGAGAGGAGAAGAGGAATAGTAAGAAAGCAAGAGAGAGTGATTGAGTGGGGGGAAGTGAGAGAGACTGAGCAAAAGAGGAAGAGAGAATGAGTGCGAGGGGGAGAAAGTGAGAAAGTAAGAGATAAAGAGTGTAAAAGAGAGAAGAGTGGGTGGGTGAGAAATGAAGGGTGAGAATGAGCGTGAGTAAGAGAGAGATAGACTCAGAAAGAGCGAAACTGAGAGAGAGAGTGAGAGAGAGAGAGTCTGAGCGAGAGAAGCATAGGGAGAGAGAACCAGTGAGAAACATAGAAAGAGAGAGTGTGAGGTAGAAACATAGAGAAAGAGAGAGAGAGAGTGAAAGAGTGAGAGTCAGAGAGTGCGAAACATGGAGAGAGAGAGAGAGAGTCTGAGCGAGAGAAGCAAAGGGAGAGAGCGAATGAGAGAGAGAGAAACATAGAGAAAGAGAGAGTTAGTGGGAGAAGAATAGAAAGAGAGAGAAAACCAGTGAGAAACATAGAGAGAGAGAGAGAGAGTGATAGAGTGTGTGAGTGACTAAGTGGAAGAGAGAGAAAAAGAGTGAGTGAGAGAGTATGAGTGACAGAGTGAGAAAGAGAAAAGACGAGAGAGTGAATGAGAGAGTGGAGAAGAAATAAAGGGAGAGAGAGCGTGAATAAGAGAAAGAGAGAGTGATAGTGAGAGAGAGAAACCGAGAAAGAGAAAGAGAATAGAGATGGGAGAGAATATGAGAGAGCATGGGAAAGAGGTGGAAAGAGATAGAGAGATGGTATGAGAGAGATAGACTGAGAGAATGAGAGTGTAAGTGTCAGAGAGAGAGAGAGCGAGTGCTTGTAGGAGAGAGGGTGGGAGAGATTGAGCATGTAAGAGAAAGAGAGAGTGAGTGAGAGAGAGTGGGAAGTAGATTGTAAGATAAACTAGTAGGCCTCAAATTAATAACTAGTCTTTTTTGGGGGAAAAACAGGCCCAGAAGGTTCCTAGTTATTTTTTTTCTAAAACGGTCGATAGAGCTGTTGTACATGTGTGTGTTAGTTTGAATCGGGTGCTCCTAACCTATAATTTTAACTTCGCCATACCAGTCTTTGGGTTTTTAAAATTCAATCACGCTACACTGAAATTCCTTCTCCCTCCCATCCTCCCCCCTAATTCACCTACCACCATCATTACAGTATAACTGCCTTAAGCCCCCCCTCCCCCCCCCCCCTCCTGACAGTGGTCAATGGGCTTACACCCCACGGCCAAACTATATAATAACTTATTTTGTTCGAAAAACTAGCCTATAATTTTCAGAACGGTGAACACGGTATGATGTTGGAAGGCTGTACATATATATATATATATATATAGAGAGAGAGAGAGAGGGAGTTAGAGAGAGAGGGAAAAAAGACTGCTAGAGAGAGTGTGAGAGAGAGCTAGAGTAAGAGAAAAAAGTGGGTGATAGAGACCTAGGCTGCTATAATGGTTATACCGGCAGTAGTGAGACCCATATTAGCCTAGGGCTTTGTTGGACAGTGAGTATTATCCCCTGTATGAATAGACGTATCTGAGCTAAGGTTTTACATGATATCACCATACTATAGTATACAACAAGATGTGTACTGAATAGATATCTTAACAATCTAATATTAAAACTGACACTGTATTTCACTTTTAAATAATGTTTTACTCACATATATTGGAGATGCTTGAGGAATGCATTTCACTTCTGAAAAGAAGCTTTAGCCTGATTCTTTTCAGAAGTGAAATGCATTCCTCAAACATCTCCAATATATGTGAGTAAAACATTATTTAAAAGTGAAATACAGTGTCAGTTTTAATATTAGATTGTTCATTAAGTATTTCGTCATGGAAAACATTAGACATATCTGAGCTAAGGTTTTACATGATATCACCTTATAAGTTTATTACAAAGTGTGTACTTTGTTTTGTAATATATATATATATATATTTGTAATATTATATGTAATAAGTAATGTGTTTGGGAAGGTATAGCATATATATACTGTTTTTTATGTATATAATAATATATAATAACTGTGTTAAGAAGATATGAGTAGAAACATGCTAGATTTAGTTTGAGATCTATTTAGAGCTGCCACACGCACAGTAGTTTGAAAAGTTGTTCACTGATGTCTTTTTTACTTAATTAAATGTGATTGGAGTTAAATGTGAAAGAGGAACGAAAGTAAGAGGTATAGAGACAACGAGAAGAAGTTGGAGAAGCAGTACATGAAAGAGAAGTAGAGTAGGGGAAGGGGAGAAGTGGAAGGAGTAAGGGAGAAGAGGGAGGTGAATAAAAAGATTGAAAAGAAGAAAATGAAGTCTTTTTTACTAAATTGAATGTGGTTGAGATTGAAAGAGGAATGGAAGAGGAAATGGAATAAAAAAGCAGAAAGATGAAGAGAAAAAGAAGGAGAGTAGTGGAAGGGGAGGGGTAGAAGGAGAAGTGGAATTGGAAGACAATGAGGGAGTGGAAGGGGAGGAAGATGGAGAAAAGGCAGGGAAAAAGAGGAGAAAATAGGAATAAAAAGAATGGGACAGGAAAGGAAAGAGAGTAGTTAGAGGGGGTGAAGAGAGAAATGGAAGGAAAAGAAGAACAAGAAGTAGAGAAAGAAGATGTGGAAAAGCAGGGAGTAAAAGAAGGAATTAAGAATGAAAAGAGTACAACAAAAAAGAAGAATGAAATAAAAAAGATAAAAGTTAAGATAAGAGAATCATTGGGAAAGAAGTTGTGGGGTAAAAGGAGAAGAAGAAGAAGAAAATGGAGGATGTAGAAATGAGGAGTAGAGGACGAAAAAGAAGTTGAGAATGAAGAAATAAGGAGGAGAATGAGTAGGGGACGGAGGAAAAGAAATGGTAAAAATAGGAAATGAATAAGAAGATAAAGAAAGAGGAGAGTGGAGAATGTGAATTGAGGTGGGAAATTATGAAAAGGTAGCCAAAAATGGAGAAAAAAGGGGGAGTTGAAATAGGATGGGAAAGATAAGAGGAAGAAAAAAGAAAATAAAGTAAATAATGAGAAAAAGGAAAAGGATAGCGAAGAGGAAGGAATTATGGAGTAAAGAAAAAGGAGGTGATCGAAATAGAAGAAGAGAGTGGAGAAAAAAGAAAAGAAGCAGAAGAAGGAGAAGAAGCAGAAGTAGAAGAAGAAGGAGATGAATGAGAAGACGGGGAAGAAGCAGAAGAAGGAGAAGAAGGTGAAGACGCAGAAGAAGGAGAAGAAGCAGAAGAAGGAAAAGAAGCAGAAGAAGGAGAAGAAGGAAAAGAAGGAAAAGAAGGAGAAGAAGGAGAAGAAGGAGAAGAAGGAGAAGCCGAAGAAGTTGAAGAAGGAGAAGAAGCAGATGAAGGAGAAGACGCAGAAGAAGGAGAAGACGCAGAAGAAGGAGAAGAAGCAGAAGAAGGAAATGAAGCAGAAGAAGGAAAAGAAGCTGAAGAAGAAAAAGAAGCTGAGAAGGAGAAGAAGCTGAAGAAGGAGAAGAAGGAGAAGAAGGAGAAGCCGAAGAAGTTGAAGAAGGAGAAGAAGCAGATGAAGGAGAAGACGCAAAAGAAGGAGAAGAAGCAGAAGAAGGAAAAGAAGCAGAAGAAGGAAAAGAAGCTGAGAAGGAGAAGAAGCTGAAGAAGGAGAAGAAGGAAGAGAAGGAGAAGAAGGTGAAGAAAGAGAAGAAGGAGAAGAAGGAGAAGAAGGAGAAGCCGTAGAAACTGAAGAAGGAGAAGAAGCAGATGAAGGAGAAGACGCAGAAGAAGGAGAAGACGCAGAAGAAGGAGAAGAAGCAGAAGAAGGAAATGAAGCAGAAGAAGGAAAAGAAGCTGAAGAAGAAAAAGAAGCTGAGAAGGAGAAGAAGCTGAAGAAGGAGAAGAAGGAGAAGAAGGAGAAGCCGAAGAAGTTGAAGAAGGAGAAGAAGCAGATGAAGGAGAAGACGCAAAAGAAGGAGAAGAAGCAGAAGAAGGAAAAGAAGCAGAAGAAGGAAAAGAAGCTGAGAAGGAGAAGAAGCTGAAGAAGGAGAAGAAGGAAGAGAAGGAGAAGAAGGTGAAGAAAGAGAAGAAGGAGAAGAAGGAGAAGAAGGAGAAGCCGTAGAAACTGAAGAAGGAGAAGAAGCAGATGAAGGAGAAGACGCAGAAGAAGGAGAAGACGCAGAAGAAGGAGAAGAAGCAGAAGAAGGAAATGAAGCAGAAGAAGGAAAAGAAGCTGAAGAAGGAGAAGAAGCTGAAAAAAAAGAAGAAGGAAAAGAAGGAGAAGAAGGAGAAGAAGGATAAGAAGGAGAAGAAGGATAAGAAGGATAAGAAGGAGAAGAAGGAGAACAAGGAGAAGAAGGAGAAGAAGGAGAAGAAGAAGGATAACAAGGAGAAGAAGAAGGAGAACAAGGAGAAGAAGGAGGAGAAGGAGAAGCCGAAGAAGCTGAAGAAGGAGAAGACGCAGAAGAAGGAGAAGACGCAGAAGAAGGAGAAAACTTAGGAGAATAAGGAATTGAGAAGAAAAAAGGTGGTTGAAGATGAGTTTGAAGAAAAGAGGAGAAGATAAGGAAGGACGTAATAAAAAAAGAGAAAAAAATAGATGAAAAAACTAAGTAAAATAGATTTAAAAAAAGGGGGAACAAGCAGGAGCGGGGAATAACAAAAATAAATTTCGTAGAAATAGAAGTGAGATAAAAATGATCGTGTTTAGAGTTGAAAATGTTCTACTTTAGTTGAGATTTGTAGCTTGTATCGATAGCTTCTTGTTCTAAGAGATCAATGCTTTCGTTTGCTTCATTCTCGAGTCAAATCCAGAAGATAACTGTCTTTCTTGCTTCTCCAGTAGCTTGTTACTATTCAAATTGTTAAACACATTCCCGAGCTCAAATAGATAACTACTTGTACCGACCTCTAAAACAAGCGGTAGTTCTTCACTGAAATGAAAGAAAGCAGTATTATTACGGTGAGGCTTGAGGCTTGGATGATTGGATGTGCAGTTAGTCCAACATGAAAGATTGTTAAAATAAAGGACCTTATAATTGTAAAGTGGGTTTAAACCTTTTGAACTTCGTTTAAATCAGACAGACTCAGAAACAAAAATTTTTTGGAATTTTAACAAGTTCTGATAGACAATAATTAATTCTTGGCAAACGAGTCAAAAAAGACTACTGGTGTAACAACCGAAACTAGTATCCCACTATTTTCAATAAATGTAGTTGTAACAACTTCATATCTTATTATTCATTATGGATATCTTACAAAATATCACCTTCGATACTACAAAGAAAATAAAAAAAGACTTGAATTGTTGAAAATGTGGTTTTGGAGGGATTATTTTCAAAAGAATTTCCAGAGGTGTACCCCAGACCCCTCTCTTGAGTTGACAAGCTACAAAAAGTCTCGATTTATTGTGGATAAATTAAAGCACTGTTTCACAAAACGATCTTTCAAATTATAAAAATAACTTCTTGGACTGAAAATTAAAACAAAATAATTCGTACATCATATAAAAATTAGGTCGACACATCATATAAATATGACAAAATCAATCTCTAAAATAATATTTTGATGCAAAAAAATATCTTGGAGAGGGTAAAATAGTGAAATATCACATTATTTTGTTACTCTTCATCATTTAAATTGAACTTGGTAATTGTGTTTTCCAGAATATTTAAGTTGTATTCTTATCAAAACGTAAGCCTAAACTATATTATCTTAAAAAGAACTTGTAATTTAAATCTAGATTTTGTGAAAAAACTTGTAGCCAAAGTTTTCTGTATTTTTACGTTCAACTGTATTGATTGAGTCTTGATAAATAGTAAAAATTTATTTTCTAATATTTCTTGTAATTAAAATATTTGTATTAATATAATTAAATTATGTGAACGCCTTAATCAGATAGATAAGCTGCGTTCTCGTAGGTCCTGTTTGTAACGGTGACCGATTAGATTGGCCAGCAAAAAAGACAATGTTCTCTGGTGTAAAATCACTTCCCGGTGGTTCGGAACCCACCTAAAACTGTAGGTCCGACTCATCAATCAACATCATCCAACTCATTACCCACGCACAGGTCTCAGACCTATGTGGGCTTCATCCTCCAAAAAAAAAAATGCTTACAAATATTTGGAATCTGGTAAAATTTTAGTCATAGAAACGGTTTTGAGCTAAAAGCCTGTTGTTTCTTTTCAATAAGTTCTATTTTGACTGTATCAATAAATAAGTGAATAAATGGTTAAAAAATATTTTTATATGAATTCAGCCCTATATAGAGGTATATAATTCAATCATAATTAAAAGTTTTCAATTTAATTCTATTTACAATCTACCACTACATTTTCTAATTAGAAATGTTTTTGTGACCTAAATTACATGTTTATTACAAAGGCATTAGCTTTCACCACGAGATACGTCTACAACATCCTCAGATTTGTAAAAAAAATTCTATATTTTGCTACTCTGAATCGCTCCAATATATTTTCCTAACTAACAGTATAATTCAAAAATTCAACAGATCAGGAATAATTTTATAAACTCAAATGCAACACATTTCCCAAATACAGGACAAACAGGCAGATCATTCAATAAACGATACAAAGACCACATCAAAACACAACATTCCAACACTGACTCAAAATTGGCAAATCACTTAATCAAAATACACAAGCATCCAAACTTACTTGGAAATTCTAGACACTATTCAAAAAAGCGATAAACAAAATACGCTGGAACAATATGAAATATCAGACTATCCAAACTGACTTGAAAATTCTACACACTTTTCAAAAAATCCACAAACTTAATCTCCCTGGAACAATATGAAATATTCAAACACCATAAACAAGACAGAATCAATGACCAAACACAAAAATCTAAGACACCTTCTGTTACATAATAGCCGATCATCCTAACCTGAGCTAAACACGACCACTTACGAAGCTTCTCTTTAGAAGTGAAATGCGTCCCTCCAGTATAAGTGAGTGAAAATCATTTATTAAATAGAAATACAGTGTCAGTTTTGATATTAGGTTGTTCCAATATATTTTCCAACAGATTATGTTTTTGTAATTGCTACATATTCGATTATAATACAAGAAGCCGAAGAGATTATCACTTGGTGAGTCACAATAGTAGCTTATTCAAACGAAAACCTAGTTATATTGGTAGGAAACTCTATAACAAGCTACCGCAGTTATTAGAGTCTTGAAAATATAGAAATATTTAAAAAACAATTGAAAAAATATTTAGTTGATACGGCTTTTTATAGTGTACAAGAGTTCCTTTCAAATCAAATTTAAGCCTCACCTCAAGTAATTAATATAGTAATTATGGTAACTAGTGTATAAGATAGCATAATTGTTAATCTGACTTGTCTTATACTCCTTAACTGGAGTCTCCAAGATGCAATCAACAAAAAAAAAAGAATTCACTTCTTACCCAATTTTCTTCTTAACATCATTTTACTGTGCAGTATTAAAATTATAATTCAATCTGTGAATGTTACAGCCTATTTACCAAATTTCCAAAGCTCATAATAGGTTTTATAGATTGTACGTTGTACTATTGTTGAGACAGGTTGTATAACCATGTTTCAATATTATTTTCGAACCACAATAAATCTTGAACAATGGTTGCTTCAGAGTTAACCTAGTCGCCTCGTTCATCGTAACTTAATAGGTACAAGCAGTGTCTCATGCAATCCCTAGCATCGCCCACCTTACATCAACAAATTAAAAACTAAGATGTAACAATTTCAATACCTCCAAACCCGATTGAGGTCTCAATTATTGTAGACAAACTTTATTATCCCATGAATCTACAGATTAGGATCTAGGCAGGACCTCTAGAAAGGGGGCCCCATTGAAAAACAATATAATGGCTAATAAACTAAGGTTCTAGTTGTTGTTGAAAGTAAATTTATTAGTGCTAATAAATTTATTAAGATTGCCGCCGCTGTTAATAGAAGTTGAAAAGATTTAATAAAGTTTACATCACCCGTTGAATAGAAATTTAATTGGTTATTCAGGATAGACACCAATAAAACCAATTACTGGTACTGAGTTAGGTGACCGAATAATGTATCGATACAGGACACATAATGTGTTGCATAATTTTTTTGTATCAAAGAAAGTGGTAGCGTGTCTTTTTTATGAAGGGGAAGCACTCAAGTGGGGCCCCAACTTGCCTGGGGGCAGCCGGACGTAAATGGGGAGCTAGGCTTTTATTTTCGGATGTGTTATTGGCTTATCAGTGCCTAGGAACTGGGACAGAGGTCTGGTTGCCTGGGGGACAACACCCAATGCGCATGCGCGGGTTTGTCTTGATTGAGATGTCAGCTGGACCGGTTTCAACTAAAGATACATATATAGGCCTACTATAAATATTTATATATGTATGGGTTCAACTGGTTAAAGACTAGGGTGTTGTGAAGGGGAAAGGTTGGAGAGTAAAAAAGCACTTCATGCAGCTATTGTATTATATGAATGCTTTTAAGCCACAAGTGTCCTAAACATCTCACGAGTGGCTAAAAGGCAAAATACAATGGTTGCATACAATATTTTATCTACAATTATCAATATATTACGTTTAACTTAACTAACCAAACAATTAAGGGAAGTGATAGCCGCGAGCCGTAGAAGGTATTTGTTCAATCAGATAGAGATAAGCTGCGTTCTCGTAGGTCCTGTTTGTAACGGTGACCGATTAGATTGGTAGCTTGTTGTAGGGTTTCCTACCAATATAACTAGGTTTTTGTTGGAATAAGCTACTAAATTTGTGACTCACCAAGTGATAATCTCCTCTGCTTCTTGAATTATAATTGTGAACGACAAGATTTTGGTTAATATCACTTTTTTTTACATATAAAGTAGCTTCATAAACATATAAGCAGGGTACAGTTAGGAGACTCTTGAACAACGGCCTAAAGAATCTAATCTATTTACTCTTTCTATACACCTAACAGCTTTCTTTTGGATCTTAATATAAACAATAAAATAAGTTAAACAATAAAAGAAAATAAACAATAAAAGAAGATAAACAATAAAAGAAAATAAACAATAAAAAAAGATAGACAATATAAAAGATAAACAATAAAAGAAGATAAACAATAAAAGAAGATAGACAATGAAAGAAGATAAACAATAAAAGAAGATAGACAATATAAAAGATAAACAATAAAAGAAGATAGACAATAAAAAAGATAAACAATAAAAGAAGATAAACAATAAAAGACGATAAACAATAGAATAAGATAAACAATAAAAGAAGATAGACAATAAAAGGAGATAGACAATAAAAGGAGATAAACAATAAAAGAAGATGAACAATAAAAGGAAATAAACAATAAAAAAAGATAGACAATAATAAAGATAAACAATAAAAGAAAATAAACAATAAAAAAAGATAGACAATAAAAAAGATAAACAATAAAAGAAGATAAACAATAAAAGACGATAAACAATAAAATAAGATAAACAATAAAAGAAGATAAACAATAAAAAAAGATATACAATAAAAGAAGATAAACAATAAAAGAAGATAAACAATATAAGAAAATAAACAATAAAATAAGATAAACAATAAAAGACGATAAACAATAAAATAAGATGAACAATAAAAGAAGATAAAGAATAAAATAAGATAAACAATAAAAGAAGATAAACAATAAAAGAAGATAGACAATAAAAGAAGATGAACAATAAAAGAAGATAGAAAATAGAAGAAGATGAACAATAAAAGAAGATAGACACTAAAAAAAGATAAACAATAAAATAAAATAAACAATAAAAGAAGATAGACAATAAAAGAAGATAGACACTAAAAAAAGATAAACACTAAAAAAAGATAAACAATAAAAGAAAATAAACAATAAAAGAAGATAAACAATAAAATAAGATAACAATAAAAGAAGATAAACAATAAAAGACGATAGAGAATAAAATAAGATAAACAATAAAAGAAGATAAACAATAAAAGATGATAGACAATAAAAGAAGATGAACAATAAAAGAAGATAGAAAATAGAAGAAGATGAACAATAAAAGAAGATAGACACTAAAAAAAGATAAACAATAAAATAAAATAAACAATAAAAGAAGATAAACAATAAAAGAAGATAACAATAAAAGAAAGATAAACAATAAAAAAAGATAAATAATAAAAGAAGATAAAGAAGATGTAATATAGAAACTAGCTGAAGAAAGAATTGAGACTCAGAGAAGGAACGATCCCAAACCAGAGGCAATATCCAAATTACAGGTTTCGCCCGTAAGAGCAGACGGTTTTGGCTCTCCGATTGCCATTCTAAAGCCAAGGCTAAATGATTTTTCATACAAACGCGCACACGCACGCACACACTCACCTAGACCGGCTACTTTGTTTTCAATCAGTATGGCATTGTTTTTAAGTCCCTAATCATAGTGTTTTAAAAAGCAATTATTATTAGCATCGAGAAAACGCGTTGATTTCGAGATTTTGCTGTTTGCAGCATTCAATTACTGGCCAATTCTGATGCTTTAATAAGCGGGTAGTCTTTCTGCACAAGTTTTTTACCATTTTTTCTCTCTTTGATTTTTAAACTTTTCTCATTCATTTCTTGTCCGTCTTTCATTACCAACTTCCTTCTTACACTTCCTTCCCATATCTTTGTCCTTTATCACTCTCTCTTTCTCATTATAATCGTAGCCGTGGTGGTGGTGGTTAGGGGCGTAGCCAGGGAATATAAATAAATAAAGTGAAGTGACAGCCGTGAGCCGTAGCAGGTATCTGTTCAATCAGATTGATTATATTGATTATTTTATTGTCTACCAGGGAGGTGATATCGGGATACATCCTCCCCCCCGAAATGCTGTTGTCATCTTTTACAATACTAATAACTTACGGATTAAATTAAAACAGTTGATACAAAAATAAACCTTAGTTTTATCTAAATAAGAGTTTGTCACGGGAATCATAAAAAGTATACAATGTTATTATGGTACTCTAACTCTGCTGCGGCATGTACAGTTTTGTGAGCAATGTGGCAATGCAGTGTTTTCGAGTGGTGTCTGTCACTGACTCTTCCGGATCGGAGATATATTTTATTTAAATTAACAGTAGTTACATTTTAAGAGATCTTGAACAACCTTGAAAAAAGCTGGGACAACCTTGACCTTGACAGTGACCTTGACCTTGAAAAACAAATTAAAAAAATAAATAAAAATTAAAAAAGATTTTCATCAATTAATTTTTTTAATTTTTGTTTTTAATTTTTATTTTATTTTTTTATTGAATTTTTTTTTCAAGGTCACTGTCAAGGTCAAGGTTGTCCCAGCTTTCTTCAAGGTTGTCCCAGATCTCTTAAAATGTAACTACTATTAACAATTGCTTTAATTGAAATATCCAAGTAAAAATCACTTAAAATGCTCAAAAAATCATTATAAAAATGATAAATATTGAACAAATTTTAGGGGGAGGACCCCCGGACCACCAATTAGCTGGGGGGGGGAATTGGATTCCCCCCTCCCGCCGGTATCCCCCTCCCCCCGGTATCACCCCCCCCCCCCCCCGAAGTTCAATCCTGGCTACGCCACTGAAAATAAATGATAGTTGCTTAGTAGTAGTGGTGGTAATTGTAGTACTGAATTCAGCACTATATTCATAGTTTGTGTTGGATTTCTGGACTGTTCACCCTGATGCATATTTTTTATAGTGGGGTGATCATTTTTTTAAATATTGCTTAATATAGAAACTGAAAAATTGTACAGTATTCTCAATTTTTTACATGCTTTTGTTTTTGTTTTATTTCAATAAACTCCCCTGGGCAATTGGAATTTGCTCAGAGAAATTATTATTATTATTAAAAATCTTCCACATAATTATGCTCTAAAAATCTTTTTTCTCTTTAATTTTTATACCTTTTTCATTAATTTTTTGCCCATCTTTCTCTACCAACTCTACTCACACACCTTACATCTATGCCTCACCCCTTTACCATCATTCTCTTTAATTCCAATTTTTCTGTAACTCCTTTCTTCCCCATTCTCTTTGTGTTTGAACTTCTTTTATTCATTTCTTGCCCATCTTTCTTCTCAAGTTTCTCTTCTTGCATTTTCTTTCACGTTTTACCACTCTATTTTTCATTCTAATCTTTCTGTAATTCCTTTTCTTTCTCATCGACTCTAAAAAATTGAGGAAATATTTCGTTGATAAGGCTCGTTAAACTTTTATTTCCTTTTGTTGCTTTCCAGACATTTTTGCATTATTTTAAAGTCAAAGAAGTTAAAATATTGGGCGACAGAGCTAGAACAGTTTTCAGTCTTATTAATCAATTATAATGTTCTCAATTTTCATGATACTTATGGTTTAAAGGCAAAGAGATGTTCTCTTGGTGAGTTACAAGAGTAGGCATAGGCGTAACGAGGAGGGGTTATTGGGGACGTAGCCCTCTCATTGCCAAGAAGAAATTAAAAAAGTTTTCGATTAGATTGGCCAGCAAAAAAGACACTGTTCTCTGCTGTAAAATCACTTCCCGGTGGTTCAGAACTCACCTAAAACTGTAGGTCCAACTCATCAATCACCATCATCCAACTCATTACCTACGCACAGGTCTCAGACCTATGTGGACTTCATCCTCAAAAAAAAAATTAAGAAATATTTTTTTGAAGCGAGTAATATGTGAAAGTGGTTGTCTGGTGGGGGTAAACCCCCCTCCGTATAAGTTAACCTCACCGTATAAGTCAACTCTAGCATTATGCCACTTTTCGAACAAAATCCTAGTTATAATGGTAGGAAATTCTACAACAAACTACCGCAGTTTAAAGAGTCTTGGAAATATCGAAGTATTAAAAAATTTGAGAAAATATTTTGTTGATAAAGCTTTTTATATTGTACAAGAGATCCTTTCAGATGAGAATTGAGTCTCACCTCAACTTATTTAGATTGAAATTGTGGTAGCTAGTGAAAAAAATCCCTCTCTTCATCGTCGAAGTGGAAACAAAACTTGTTCCAATTTCTTCCTCACACAAACTTCTTTTTCCTGCAGTTGCCCCGCCCCGCCCAAAAAGGTTATTGCAAAAAACAGGAAGCTCCTCCTTACACTCTTGGAATTGATTCATTTGCCTCCCGTCCTCTAATCTAATTGAAAGGAAACACTTCTCCAAATCCAACCCAACCTAACCTAACCTAACCTAACCTGCAATTACATTATAATGCTTATTACGATGTTTCGTTTCGTTTTTGGCGCTGACTGAATTCAATCCACGTAATCACGTGTCTTTCTCTGGGCTGTCTATTGCCTTTTTTAAATAATAAACCGGCAATAATTGGGCGGTAGAAGTTGAAGAAGACAAAATTGATAGCTAGCACCCGAAACTTGATTTCAATTCGTCTCGTTTCACATGAAATGTGCGAGAATCAGCTCGCCAAATAAGTTATTAAGTTTTCGTAACAGGTATTTAGTAGCGGATAAATATTCCGGCTACATGCGCTGACGAAAAGTTGATTTCGTCAGGTTGTTTTTTGACATGGTATGTTGTGTAGAATGTAAGACAGCTTGATAGAGATTCCAGTTTAGTTGAATTACATAGTCACGGTGTGACAGGTGGATCAAAGGTGCTACATAAACATTTTGATGGGATCTTGATGTTCAGACACGACCTGTCAGGATTGCGTTTGGATGGGTGACCGTGTCTCTATGACTTGATGTTATTTTCTAATACCTTCAACATAATTGATTATTCATCCTTTTTAACTAATAATTGAATCAGTAATTCTAGAAAGGTTACTATTTATAGAAAAAAATGCATTTCTCAAGAGACTTGAAAAGCTGTTTCTCCAAAGAACCTTATATGATTAATTAAGGTATTAATTAATAGGTTTTCTATAAATTGTTTTAATAATTAAGGTTCAATTGATAAATGTAGGTACCTCCCTTAACGACTGATGTTATTTTAAGCTATTAATTTATTTAAAATAGACTAATATTAATTTAATCATCATTTTACATTTGAAATATTATATGCTATGATTTTCAACCTTTCTAACTTTGAACTGAGCTATAAAAAATTTTAGGAGGAGGAGTAGGAGGAGAAGGAGGAGTAGAAGGAGAAGGAGGAGGAGAAGGAGGAGGAGGAGAAGGAGGAGGAGGAGAAGGAGGAGGAGGAGAAGGAGGAGGAGGAGAAGGAGGAGGAGGAGGAGGAGGAGAAGGAGGAGGAGGAGAAGGAGGAGGAGGAGAAGGTGGAGGAGGAGGATGAGGAGGAACAGGAGGAGAAGGAGGAGGAGGAGAAGGTGGAGGAGGAGGATGAGGAGGAACAGGAGGAGAAGGAGGAGGAGAAGATGTAGGAGGAAACGGGGAGAGGGAGGAGAAGGAAGAGGAGGAGGAGAAGGAGGAGGAGGAGGAGGAGGATGAGAAGGAAGAGGAGGAGAAGGAGGAGAAGAAGGATGAGGAGAAAGAGGAGGAGAAGGACGAGGAGAAGAAGTAGGAGGAAACGGGGAGAGGGAGGAGAAGGAAGAGGAGGAGGAGGATGAGGAGGATGAGGAGGAAGAGGAGGAGAAGGAGGAAGAGGAGGAGAAGGAGGAGGAGAAGAGGTAGGAGGAAACGGGGAGAGGGAGGAGTAGGAAGAGGAGGAGGAGGAGGTTGATGAGGTGGAGGTTGTGGAGGAAGAGGAGGATTAGGAGAAGGAGGAGGATGCGGTGGAAGAGAAGAAGGAGGAGGAGCAGGAGTAGGATTAGGAGGAGGTGAAGAAGGAGGAGGAGGAGAAGGAGGAGGAGGAGAAGGAGGAGGAGGAGAAGGAGGAGGAGGAGGAGAAGGTGAAGGAGGAGGATGAGGAGGAAGAGGAGGAGAAGGACGAGGAGAAGAAGTAGGAGGAAACGGGGAGAGGGAGAAGGAAGAGGAGGAGGAGGATGAGGAGGATGAGGAGGAAGAGGAGGAGAAGGAGGAAGAGGAGGAGAAGGAGGAGGAGAAGAGGTAGGAAGAAACGGGGAGAGGGAGGAGTAGGAAGAGGAGGAGGAGGTGGTTGATGAGGTGGAGGTTGTGGAGGAAGAGGAGGATTAGGAGAAGGAGGAGGATGCGGAGGAAGAGAAGAAGGAGGAGGAGCAGGAGTAGGATTAGGAGGAGGTGAAGAAGGAGGAGGAGTCTAATAGATGAATTGATCACACATTTAAGATAATAAAAAATTGGAAATTAATTAGAATTTATGACTTTTATCTTTTTTTATTGATGAGTGAGACGATATACAATCATAGTATATTTGTACTGCATTCACGCATTCTAAGCCCCATATTTCACAAAATGATTAATGAACATTTTTTCTGTTGGCAAGAGATAACATTCCATTATAACATACAATATAAGAAACTTTGAAAAAAATTTGACCAAAAACCCTGCGACGGCCTTAAGAATGAGTTGATACTGTAAGTCTTCAAGAAAAATATGTAGATTGATACAAAAAATTTGAAACACTATAATCCCTGTATTTATAAACGTTCCTTAAGTGACTCGAGGGAATCTTGAAATGTTATGTATTTATATAGGTACCTTGAAATGTAATCTTGAATCTTGAAATGTAAAGTATTTGAACAGTCCTTGAGTCAAGAGACACTGAAGGTAAGTTCATTTTTTCGGCCCTAATTCTTTTTTATCTAAACTTGTGCACTAAAAATGATAACTGAATTAGGCCTATAACATTCCAGAATTATTACAAAAATAAAGGCTGCAACATGAAGGAGAATAGTACAAAAGTGAATAAAATGTATTCCACACTCTTGACTAGCTTCTAATAGATTTACAAACATAATATTTATTCCTCAGGTGGTAGCAAAAAAGAGGCACCTGCTCCTACAAAATTCCACATAGCTTCTCTCAGTCTAACACTCTTCTCCAAGCATGAATCTATCTCTCTCCGTTTTTAACGTCTCATTTCATTTTCATTGCACTCTATCATTCTCCTTCTTCTTTTACTTCGTTTTTTAGCCTTCTCTTTCGGCCCCCTGCTGACTGGAGGTGTGAGTCTCCCATGGTGTCTTTGATTAACCTGACCGCCACCATATAAGCTTGCATTTTTTCCACACATCTGGTCTCTCTCTGTAGAGAGCCTCGATAAACCGAACCGTCAAGAAGTTTGTCGACTTCGTTAATCCGAATCTCTAACGATGTAACAACTGAATTTACCAAACATCAACTATTTATCGACCTTTGGGAGCTATATGAAGTGATGGCCGCGAGCCGTAACAGGTATCTGTTCAATCAGATAGATAAGCTGCGTTCTCGTAGGTCCTGTTTAAACGGTGACCGATAAGATTGACCAGCAAAAAAGACACTGTTCTCTGCTGAAAATCACTTCCCGGTGGTTCGGAACCCACCTAAGACTGTAGGTCCAACTCATAAATCACCATCATCCAACTCATTACCCACGCACAGGTCTCAGACCTATGTGGGCTTCATCCTCCAAAAAAAAAGAACAGATGTATACGATCAAAATGCATAGAATTTCTTTATTTCAATAAGGCCTTGTCGGGTCTAAGGACCCGACAGGGCCTTATTGAAATCGTGCCGTTGTCCGTCCGTCCGTCCGTGCTCTAGCTCTTGAAAGGAAGATTCTAGACTCTGAAAGCTTGGTGTATAGCTTCCTCATAGTCCAAGTAAGATCGCTGCTTATTTTAGAGTTTGGCGGTCGAATTTAAAAATAATTATGGGTGAAACAGATTACCACTATAGGTTAGTTTTGTCTAGTGAAAATCAAAACATTGCACAGCCTGTTCATTACGAATACAAAAAGATTGAAGAATATAACGAAGGTTGTTGCTTAGCACAATTATCCAGCTGCATTATCATCAAGTATTGACGTTTATAGAGATCAAAGAAGTTAAATGATGCATGTGCTTATGAAAACAACTGATAATAATAATAATTTTTATTTCAAGTAGATTTAACGGGTTCTTGGCTACTCCGTTGGATCGGTTTATTTATTTTATTCCATTCAGTATTATTAGAACTTTATTTAAAAAAAGTATTGTTACAAAAGCAAACAAGCAGTTGGTCATGCACTTGTTCTATTTATATCATTCCATTGTTTTCATGGACAGATGCAGCTGACAATCTGATTTTTCTCATTCTCTGTCGTTAGATGTCTTTGTCACTCTTGTTCTTCAAGTCTGCAACTCTCTCACTCAATTGATCTTCTCGTCAATTCTACATTCTTCTTGAACAATCAAGATCATGTTCCATGGCCTTCTCGAAGCGGCTGGTGATTCCAGTTCTTGGAATTATGACAACTATCTCATATATAAAGGAGCTCACGTGAACCATTGAGTTGAGTTTTACAAAAGCTTGCATGACAGTTAGTTTACAAACCGGCGTGTCAGATTGTATTACAGATCTCGTGAGAGAGACAATCCAGTGCCAGTGGAGTAAACAGTGCTTTATTCAGTCTTTAGACAGTGTCAAGTGCAGAGACAAGTGTTTACTGTTTATGCAGCTTACTAATAGTTTAAAGACGTTGTGTTAAGTGATATGATTTGGGACTGTCAAATAACGAATTGGACTGTGTTTTTGTAAGTGATTAGTTGCTCTTTTTATAATTTCTTTCTGCATTATTGTACAGTTTATTGGACTCTTGTTTCTTTTATTATTGATCAGCCTGTAATTACTTATTTATTAATTCTTGTAAATAATTGCTGGAAATAGGTATTAGCTTGTCATTTGATGATCAGTTTTTATTTATTAATTGAACTTACAAATACTTGTGTGTAAATAGACTAATAAGTGAAAATAAAGATCAAGTGTGAACTTTAGTGTTGCCAGCCTTACACAATACAATATTCAATATATGTAACAGTATTCAATAGAAGTTAAAACTGTGCTTAGTGATTTTGTGATTGCTTTTGATGGGTTTTGGAAGTTTTTTTGGATCAGAGACTATAGAGCTACTATAGAGCTATTGAGATGTTATGTCTTGCCATGAGAAAAAGCATATTTATCATTTTTTTATTGGACATTAGGCGCTTAAATTCAGAATTTTCAGGTTTAAAGGGACATTAAATATCTCCTACGAGCTATTTTAAACTCTTTATTTTCATTCTATTACTGAAACACACTTAGCGGAATAAAATTACACATTCAAGTTTTAATTTATAGATCCGGTTCCTTGTAATAACTTTCTAGAGAATCAAAAATCATTAAAAATTAGAAAATATTATCATGAAAGAACAAGCATCGACATTTAGGGGGGGCAAACATTTAAAAGAGGTGATGGCCTAGAGTAGTAGCAGGTATATGTTCGTATAGATAAGATAAGCTACGAACTCCCGGGCCCTTTTTGTAAGAGTGACCGTTTGGATTGGCCAGTAAAACATTGACCGCTCTCGGCTGTAAAATCACCTTCCGGTGGTTCGGAACCCATCTAAAACGGTAGGTCCGACCCATCGTGTGTAGAGAAAATCAAAGAGAAAGAAGAAGAGAATGTGGAGGTACATGGTATTGGAAATGAGAAAATGAAAAATATGAAGAAGGTAAATAGGAGGAAAAGAAGAAGCAGAAGAAGTGAGAAAAGAGGGGGATGAGTAGATGGATTAGAAAAAGATAAAGAGGAAAGTTATTGAGAAGGGAATGTAGATAGAGGGGGTTGAAAGTGAAGGAGAGTGAAAAATAGAACAAATAGAGAAGAAAGAAAAAATTAGCAAAGGAAAGTAAAGAAGGAGGAGAAGTAGAAGAACAACAAGACGGAAGAAGAAGAACAAGACGAAAGAAGAAGAAAAATACGGAAGAAAAGGGATTGATTGATTGATTTGCTGCCTTTATTTATTTCCTAGGAGGGCGAAGTTAGGGCGCAGCCGGCCCTCTCTTACACTTAACCCTCACTTAGCTCACTTAACTCGACACTTAACACTTTAACCCGTTTTGATAAAACGGAAAAAATAGAAAAAAAATCAAAGAGAAATAGGAAGAAAATAAATAATTGAGAGAAATCAAGGAGACGAAGTAGAAGGTTTGAGAAAGAAGAAGAAAATGTGGAGGTAAGTGGTATTGGAAATGAGAAAAAGAAAATATGAAGAAGGTGAAGGAGAAGGAGAAGAAGAAAAAGAAGAACCTAAAAAAGAAGCCATAAGAATAGAATAGATGCAGGAGTCTGCTACGGTAATCATCTTCTCGTCCTTAACAAATTCTTACGAGCAATAAGTTCTCAAGAGGTGTCGTTATTCAAATTTAGATAGCTGTATACGCTCAGTATATATTATGTCCGACATTCCCCCCCCCCATTCATTGTCAGGGGGGGGGGCGGTGAGGGACAGAGCCTCCTATTGACGATAATTAAGTTGTCGTGGAACTGTTCGAGAGAAAGAGAAAGATAGAAAAAGTGAGAGGTATGAGAGAGGGAATGAGTGAGTGTGAGAGAAAAAACGAGAGAGAAAGTGTGTTAAAGAGGAATGAGAGGGTGTAAGAGCGAGAGAGAATGTGAGAGAGGGTGTGAGAGAGAGATGTGATTGTAGAAAGAGACCCGAGCTAATCCTAATTGAAATTTCAACTTCCAACACAGCGTCAACACTCAACCAATAGTCGAACACTAAACCAGCTTTTTTATTATTGTCTTTCATGTGTGAAGAGATTTTAACACTTCAATTTAGTTTGGAAAATTAGTTGATTAATAAATATTGCAGGTGTGAAAAATTGATTGCGAGTGGCGAATTTTATGTGGCAGAAAATCGTAAGGTAAAGAATTTTTCTACTTGACTAATTTATTAGGATATCTTGTTTGGATTTAGTGAATCTAATTTGAATTTTATTTTATTTGTAGTTGTATTATAAACTAACGTTTTACTATGTCTAAAAATTTAAAGCTAAAAACTATGCCCTTGCTACAAATGTTTGCTGTCAGACCTATGAATCTAAGGAAGTGATAGCCGCGAGCCGTAGCAGGTATCTGTTCAATCAGATAGATAAGCTGCGTTCTTGTAGGTCCTGTTTGTAACGGTGACCGATTAGATTGGCCAGCAAAAAAGACACTGTTCTCTGCTGAAAATCACTTCCCGGTGGTTCGGAACCCACCTAAAACTGTAGGTCCAACTCATAAATCACCATTATCCAACTCATTACCCACGCATTACTCAGACCTATGTGGGCTTCATCCTAAAAAAAAAAAAAATTCCCATGCATATGATGGAGATCATTTTAAAAATCATGTGTTCCTATAGAACTAGGCCCAATAGCCTTACTTTTTTCTTTCTAAATATCCTTTAAATACAAGCAAACATCACATACATCGCTGGGCATCCCTTAAAGGAAGATCTATGCAAAGTTTCATTGAATTTGGTCGACGCGTTTAGCCGTAAATGCGTTATATACATACAAATAATGCAAAACGATCGACTTGAAACAGAAAACTCTCTTCGTTCGGTCAATTAATATTATCTGGTCATAATTTGAACGTTCAGAAGTGAGTCATCTCTCAAAATAATAGATAACTTTTACTCATGATTTTCATAAAATAATTAAAACTCATATTAGGATTATAAAAACATACCTTTTTTAAATTGACTTCAAAAAAGGAAGAGGTTTTCGATACGACCTTCTCTTTCTTACAGCCAAGATTTATTCTTTTCTTACATTACAAGATGTTTTTCTGCTTTTCTTACATTACAAGATGTTTTTCCGCTTTTCTTACATTAAAATATGTTTTTCTGCTTTTCTTACATTACAAGATGTTTTTCTGCATTTCTTACATTACAAGATGTTTTTCTGCTTTTCTTACATTACAAGATGTTTTTCTGCTTTTCTTACATTAAAATATGTTTTTCTGCTTTTCTTACATTACAAGATGTTTTTCCGCTTTTCTTACATTAAAATATGTTTTTCTGCTTTTCTTACATTACAAGATGTTTTTCCGCTTTTCTTACATTACACGATGTTTTTCTGCTTTTCTTACATTACAAGATGTTTTTCCGCTTTTCTTACATTACAAAGTGTTTTTCTGCTTTTCTTACATTACAAGATGCTTTTCTTACATTACAACATGTTTTTCTGCTTTTCTTACATTACAAGATGTTTTTCTGCTTTTCTTACATTACAAGATGTTTTTGTGCTTTTCTTACATTAAACGATGTTTTTCTGCTTTTCTTTCATTACAAGTTTTTTTTCTGCTTTTCTTACATTACAAGATGTTTTTCCGCTTTTCTTACATTACAAGATGTTTTTCTGCTTTTCTCACATTACAAGGTTTTTTCCGCTTTTCTTACATTACAAGATGTTTTTCTGCTTTTCTTACATTACAAGATGTTTTTCCGCTTTTCTTACATTACAAGATGTTTTTCTGCTTTTCTTACATTACAAGATGAAGGCCACATCGGTCTAAAAACTGTGCGTGGGGAAGATAAAATTTCAATAACAATTCTTTGTATAATAACAAGTTAGTGATCATCAAGTAAATGATATTTATACAAATTTGATCAATATTGTTTTCTAAACTTATTCATCATAACTAAAGTTTACTTATTACTTATAGTTTACTTTTACTTATTCATCAGACATCTGAAATCTAATTTGAGCAATCAGCTGTCTCGCAAATAGAAATCACATCGTGATGTTCAGTCACGACCGCTCAAGACTGCGCTTGGATGGGTGACCGTGCTTCAATGACTTGATGTTACAAGCTTTATTATCACTTATCCGGTGGTTCGGAACCCACCTAAAATAGTAGGTCCCCGTAACATGGCACAAACGGCGAGGTGGAACTACCCGTAAGGGTCTCCCCACCATTAAAAGCCATACGCTTATGGCCACCATCAGAAAACAATAAATAATTATTATTACTACAGCCTTGTTGATGTAATACAGAGTGACCTTTTGTGAAAAACAGACATGAAATAGACTACGCGAATTGAATCAAGGGTTAGCTCTGATGATTGTGTTTAATTTTGCGATGGTGATTATCATTGAGTACATCGAGTATGTTTGTCTGTGCAAGTCAACGAACACATAAGACCAATGGTCTTATGTGTTCGCTGGTGCAAGCACCCTTATTCTTGGGCATGAGGCATCGTGGAATGATACATGGTGGAATGTATCGTTCCACCATGGGCATGAGGTCTACTGTTCACAGAACTATTAGAATACTACATAATAATCATAGATGATTCAACGCGTATGATAGAGGACTACACTCACCATGCAAAAATGGCATGAAATTGTCTGATTCACTATTACAAAACTATAGTTAAGTTATAAATAAATTAAATTTGTTCCAGTTTTCTCTTTACCGCACATAGTTCGAAACTTTGTTGAGAATATCATCAAAATGTAAATTTCTATTCCATAGATGGATTGATAGTTTTGGAATGGTACCACCATTATTTCTATCGTCAGCCTATAGCATGCAAAATTTGATAATTTGTATGAATAAAGTACTGCAATTAAATTCAATCTAAACTTATCATTCCCGATAGGAGTCTTGGTGTACAATGATCTTAAAACATGTAATTAATTTTATCTTTGGGAATCATCTTATAACCTTTTTTTTTTTTGTTTTTTATTTTACATTACGTATTGGAGACTCCAGTTATGGAGTATAAGACAAGTCAGATTAACAATAATTATACTATCTTATACACTAGTTACCATAGTTACTATAGTAATTAATTCAGGTGAGGCTTAAATTTTATTTGAAAGGAACTCTTGTACACTATGAAAAGCTTTATCAACTAAATACCTTTCCAGTTGTTTTTGAAATATTTCTATATTTTCAAGACTCTTCAAAAACTGCGGTAGCTTGTTGTATAATTTCCAACCAATATAACTAGGTTTTTGTTTGAATAAGCTACTATTGTGACTCACCAAGGGTTAATCTCCTCGGCTTCTTGTATTATAATCGTGCACGTCAAGATTTTGGTTAATATCACTCTCTCTTACATTCAAAGTAGCTTCAAACACATATAAGCAGGGTACAGTTAGAAGACCAAGTCTCTTGAACAACGGCCTACATGAATCTAATCTATTCACTCTTTTCATACACCTAACCGCTTTCTTTTGGATCTTAAACACCCTATCAAGGTTTTGTTTTGATGATTTACCCCATACTACGATAGCATACCTAATATGTGACAGTAAGAGCTCATGCTGTAAAAAGTAGCTTTTTGTCATTTAATCTAGCAAGCTGTCGCAGGACAAAAACCCCAGATGAAATTTTACAGCAAAGTGATTGTAGAACTTCTTGCTCTAGATTCTAGACTCCGTCTTTAGAAACCTAACTTCATCTTTCCTTAGCTTGAGGAAAACTTTCAAATTAATCACTCAAATGACTTTTCAAGTCACCCTTTAGATAATGAATCCTCAAGGTGAGTTCATGACCCTGAGTCACCGAACGGTTACACCCTAGTAAAGAATAAAGTGTATCACCTTATACATTTTTTAAATTTCTTCCTTGCTCATCTTCGTAACTCATTCCTTACATTAGATCTTCAGGTACCCGAGTAATGTTATAATAACTTGACCAAAAACATTCCAAGTATATGTAGGCTTAGTTCACGCATGCGCAGACCAGTTTTGCGCAGTAGCAAAGGTCTGCCAACTGGACAAATGTCTTCTTCAGCAGGCCGGCTCTATAAAGCAGCGTTTAAATAGAGATTTTCAACAGAATTATTATGAGTTTATACTGCTGCCGGCTGGGTCTGGGTGGGAATGGAAGGAGAGAGATAGATGAATAAGGTGTGAGGAAGAGAGAGAAGGAAGAAGAGGAGAGGAGGAGATGCGTGTTGAGGCAATATTAGCAATTTATTTGGCCCCCGACCTGTAATTACTGTAGCCTTTCTAACGACGACTGCAGGATAAGAAGGCGTACTCTCATTATTCCATGCTTTCCGACACCTGCCGGCTCTCTTCTTCGTTTGTTTTGCCCTCAAACACGTTTTTTATTCTTCTTTGCTATCATTCTGCTAGAGGAGAAAGACGGGGAAGGCGGAATTGATGAGGAAACTGTGATAGAGAAGATTAATGGAGGACGGGAATGACAGAGGCGATAACTGGAGAAGCATGTGGAAAACACGTTTTTTTATTCTTCTTTGCTATTATTCTGATAAAGGAGAAAGACGGGAGAGGCGGAATTGAAGAGGAACCAGTAAAAGAGATGTGTAAAGGACAGTTATCAAAGAGAGGTGATAATTGGGGAAGCATGTGGAGAACACGTTTTCTTGGTTCTTCTTTGCTCTCATTCTACTAGGGCAGAAAGACGGTGGGAGAGGGAATGGAAGTAAAACAGTGATATGGAAGAGTAGGGAAGCATGTGAGAGAATTAAGGAAAAAGAGAAAAGAATAGTGGAGAAAAAGAAGTAAGGGAAAGGAAGCTAGAAAAGAAATTCTGTTGTTAGTTTGCTGGGTTTTTTATTGATGCATTTTTTCAAAAATACTAGTTTTTTCTGTTGTTGCTAGATTGTTTTGCCCTCAAACACGCTTTATCGCTTCTTCTTTGCACTCATTTACAAGCTAGAAAGACGGGGGAGGCGGAATTGAAGAGGAAACAGTGAAAGAGACGAGTAAAGGACAGGAATCACAGAGAGGTGATAATTGGGAAAGTATGTGGGAAAGACGTTTTTTTTCTTCTTTGCTCTCATTCTACTAGGGAAGAAAGACGGTGAGAGAGGGAATTGAAGAGAAAACAGTGAAAGAGAAGATTAATGGAGGAAGAGAATGACAGAGAGTTGATGACTGAGGAAACATGTGAGAGACACGTTTTCTTGGTTCTTCTTGCTCTCATTCTACTAGGGGAGTACGACGGTGGGAGAGGGAATGGAAGTAAAATTAGTGATAGGAAAGATTAGGAAGCATGTGAGGGAATTAAGGAGCAAGAAGAGAAGAATAGTGGTGAGAAAGAAGTAAGAAGAAGGAAGCTAGAAAAGAAATAGTGTTGTTTGCGGGTTTTTCCCTCGAATATGTTTTCTCGCTTCTTCTTTGCTCTCATTCTGCAAGCGGAAAAAGACGGGGAAGGCGGAATTGATGTTAAAACAGCGGTAGAGAAGTGAAGGATAGGATAGAGTGGTGATAACTGGTGAAGCATGATGTGGAAAGCACGTTTTCTTGATTCTTCTTTGCTATCATTCTACTAGGGGAGAAATTGAAGTGAAAACAGTGATAGGGAAGATTAATGGAGAACGGGAGATTAATTGACAGAGAGGCGATAACTGGAGGAGCATTAAAGCCTATCAGAGGCACTTTCTCCCTCATCCAAAAGTTTCTTTCTGTGTTTATGTGTTTAAGCTACTCTGTACTTTAGGTTTAGTTAGAGATTGATAATGGTGTAACAACCAAAAATAGTTTCTCACGGTTTTCAATGAATGTGGTTATGAAAACTTCATGACTTATTATTCATTCCTTCTATATAACTAACCCAGTGGTTTAGAACTAAACGAGAATTGTAAGTTCACCTTGAATGCCCGAACAATATTATTTATCAAAAAATAAAACTTAGTTTAGAATGCGAAAAACAAGAATCATAAAAGTCATTAACTAAGAATAAAAATTGAGAAATGAGCTGAAAATTTGCGATACTGGCTCAAAGAGTCAAAGAAAGTAATTAAAAAATTACATTGAGGTATGTAGAAGAATGAAAAAAGGAAATTAAAAGTGTGACAGCGAAGAAAAAATGTGTAAGACAGGTACAACTAGGCGATAAAACTGGATACAAGTGTGATGAAGAAAAGAATCTAAAGGTGATGATTATTAGTAAAGAAAATAAAAATAAATACTACCTCAATGTAGAAGTGATTACATAGGAATGGGAGGGCGTGTACACTAACACTATACAGAGCTAGGCTAATAAAAGTTTACTTGAGTTGTAATGTTATGACAGCCTAATGAATTCTCAAGATGAAATTAGCTTTTAATGGCAGCGGGGCTTCTGTTGGTGCTTAAAAGTGATTAAGCCCTCGAGGCAACTTAATCTCAACCTGAAAATCGGTCCAGTTGATTAGGAGGAGCTTGAGTTTATTTCAACTACAGTTTTAATTCAAGTTGGTTGTTACTTTTAGTTACATTGGGATGTTTTTAAGGTCATACAACTAACTATTTATAATGCAGATATCATTGCTATCGTAGTGTAGGGGAAATTATCAATACAAAACCTTGATAGGATGTTTAAAAATGGCCCCTAAGCAAATTTCGTCTGGGGTATTTGTCCTGCGACTGCTTGCTAAAAGTTACTTTGACAAAAGTTACTTGACAAAAAGTTACTTTTTACAGCTTACCATGGTCTCTTACTGTCTCATATTAGGTGTGCTATCTTAGTATGGCGTAATTCATCAAAACAGAACCTTGATTGGGCGTTTAATCCAAAAGAAAGCGGTTAGGTGTATGGAAAGAGTAAATAGATTAGATTCATGTAGGCTGTTGCTCAAGAGACTTGGTCTCCTAACTGTACCCTGTTTATATGTGTATGAAGCTACTTCATACGTAAAAAAGAGTGATATTAACCAAAATCTTGACGTACATGATTATAGTACAAGAGGAGATTATCACTTGGTGGGTCACAATAAAATCTCAGTTATATTGGTAGGAAACTCTACAAAAATCTACCGTTTTTAAAGAGTCTTGAAAATTCAGAAAAATTTTAAAATATAGAAAAATATTTAGTTGATAAAGCTTTTTATAGTGTACAAGAATTCATTTCTCATCAAAATTGAGCCTTACCTCAACTAATTGATACAGTATTTTATTATGGTAACTAGTGTATAATATTGTATATAGTTGTTGATCTGACTTCTCAGATCTACTCCTCAACTGGAGTCTCAAAGATGTATTCTAGAAAGAAAAATGACAGCCAATCAGATGCAGATCATATTGTAGATCAGTGACATTGTCAGCTAATAGTATCACTCCTTGTTAGGTTATTCAGCTGATGACTACATTTTTTATAAGATTGAGAATGGTGTAACTTCCAAAACTGATATATCGTTTTTATAATACGTTTCACGCAAAGACTTGCCTTAGTGACTATCAATTTACTGAATTCCTTAATTTAGAAAAATATGTATGATCATATACATTCATGATAATGTACTTAAAATACTAATTCATTTAATGAATTATAAAAAAATGCTTTTTGTTCTATATCCGATATGTATAAGAAGTAAATGGGAATTTATTTGATTGGATGTGGTCCTGACAATAAAGCATCTTGCCCGAACACATAGTTCTTAGAGTGGGGTTTCTAATTGTGAATTATTGATATAACATGTTCTGTATTTATTAAGTTTAACTAAAAGGATTTTGTAATTACAGTATTATTATTATTATTATTATTATTAGAAGTAGTAGCAGTAGGAGTAGTAGTAGTAGTAGTAGTAGTAGTAGTAGTAGAATAGAATAGAATAGAATAGAAAAATCTTTTATTCGTTCAAAATTATATAACCTTAAGCAAACCTGCAAGGTTGCTTGACAAGGTTCAATACAACAAATCAAATTTCTTTTTACAAAAAAATTTATGAAAAATTATTTTTACAATATTTAAAATTCAACAATCAAATGAATACTGTTTTAAATTCACAATTGTTGGCTCAGCTCTCAATTACAAAATAAAATAATAACTTCAATCAACCTGAATTAGTTATTTCTCCATTAAATGAAATTCCTTAGGAACAACTGAACTAAACATTATCTAACGTATAATGATTAAGCCAAACCTTTAAATTTCGTTTCAACAATTTCATATTTACAAACTTAGTGCAGCACTCAGGTAAATCATTAAATATTTTTGGAACAATATATGATAAATTATTCTTTGCAATATTAGTATGTGCAAATGGAACAATATATCTCTCATTTCTCAAGCCATAACGGCTTTCTTTAAGAAATAAATACTTTTTACTAAAATAATTCTCCAGTAGTATTAGTAGTAGTAGTAGTAGTAGTAGTAGTAGTAGTAGTAGTAGTAGAATAGAATAGAATAGAAAAATCTTTTATTCATTCAAAATTATATAACCTTAAGCAAACCTGCAAGGTTGCTTGACAAGGTTCAATACAACAAATCAAATTTCTTTTTACAAAAAAATTTATGAAAAATTATTTTTACAATATTTAAAATTTAACAATCAAATGAATACTGTTTTAAATTCACAATTGTTGGCTCAGCTCTCAATTACAAAATAAAATAATAACTTCAATCAACCTGAATTAGTTATTTCTCCATTAAATGAAATTCCTTAGGAACAACTGAACTAAACATTATCTAACGTATAATGATTAAGCCAAACCTTTAAATTTCGTTTCAACAATTTCATATTTACAAACTTAGTGCAGCACTCAGGTAAATCATTAAATATTTTTGGAACAATATATGATAAACTATTCTTTGCAATATTATTATGTGCAAATGGAACAATATATCTCTCATTTCTCAAGCTATAACGGCTTTCTTTAAAGACTAAATACTTTTTACTAAAATAATTCTCCATTATTATTGTAAACAGAAATAAACCTTTAATACTTAAAACATTACACCTGTTCAAGAGGTTTTCATATGGAATTCTTCTAGGTGTAGTAGTAGTAGTAGTAGTAGTAGTAGTAGTAGTAGTAGTAGTAGTATAGAATAGAATAGAATAGAATAGAAAAATCTTTTATTCATTCAAAATTATATAACCTTAAGCAAACCTGCAAGGTTGCTTGACAAGGTTCAATACAACAAATCAAATTTCTTTTTACAAAAAAAAATAATTATGAAAAATTATTTTTACAATATTTAGAATTTAACAATCAAATTAATACTGTTTTAAAATTACAATTGTTGGCTCAGCTCTCAATTACAAAATAAAATAATAACTTCAATCAACCTGAATTAATTATTTCTCTATTAAATGAAATTCCTTAGGAACAACTAAACTAAACATTATCTAACGTATAATGATTAAGCCAGACCTTTAAATTTCGTTTCAACAATTTCATATTTACAAACTTAGTGCAGCACTCAGGTAAATCGTTAAATATTTTTGGAACAATATATGATAAATTATTCTTTGCAATATTAGTATGTGCAAATGGAACAATATATCTCTCATTTCTCAAGCCATAACGGCTTTCTTTAAGAACTAAATACTTTTTACTAAAATAATTCTCCATTATTATTGTGAACAAAAATAAGCCTTTAATACTTAGAACATTACACCTATTCAAGAGGTTTTCATATGGAATTCTTCTAGGTGAATCACTAATCAAACATAAAATTTTTTTCTGAACACAAGTTATTCTTCTCAAATAAACATCACTGGCATAACCCCACCCTTGTAAACCATATCTCATGATAGACTCACCCAAAGCTATATACATCATCCTCTTTACTTTACTAGGAATCAAATCTTTCACATAATGCATTTTGGCTAAAACTTGTTTCAACCTGTTACAAACATTTTTAATGTGTATATCCCATCGAAAATAATTGTCTACTGTTACACCAAGATACTTGTATGAAGAACAGTTTAAGATAAATTGACAATCCCTAGTACAAACATATATTTTTCTCTCTTGTAACTTGAAACATTCACAGCAATGGTACTTAATTTTTGGCTCTCTAATGCTACTCATATATGGTGTAGTTATATGTAACACCTTTGTTTTAACAACATTGATATTCAAAAAATTATTGTGAGACCATTTCGCAAGAGTATTTGTATCATGTTGTAGCCGTATTTCTGCTGTTTCTAAAGACTTATGAGCAGAAATTAGTAAGATATCATCTGCAAACATGAATATTTTACAATGCTTCAAATATTCAGGTAAATCATTTGTGTAAAGTAAAAATAATAGAGGCCCCAGGACTGACCCTTGAGGCACTCCCACATTCGAAATCTTCTCTTGACTGAAATCATTACTAATTTTGACAATAAATTTTCTATTTGCAAGATAACTCTCAAACAGTTTTAGTACTGGCCCATGTATACCTACATGAGACAACTTTTGTAATAGAATGTTATGATCTATAGTATCGAAAGCCTTTGAAAAATCGATAAAGAGACACAGGTTATGTACATTATTCTTCAAGTTTCCATTTATGAAATCTGAGAAATTTGATAACAATTTATTTGTACCTAGCCCTTTTATAAACCCATACTGAAACTCATTAATCACATTATGTTGCCGTAGAAAACTACTGATTCTTTTAGCCATATGTTTTTCAAAAACTTTTTCAAATATGGATAAGATGGCAATAGGTCTAAAATTTTTTAAAATTGTATAGTCCCCACCTTTATGAATAGGACGGACAATAGAAACCTTCATACCATCAGGCAAGCATTGAGTCTTTATAACTTTATTTATAAGCAATTGCAAAAGCTGAACTATATCATTGCCCAAAAACAATAAATCCTTCAATCGTATATTATCAAAACCAGGTGATTTTTTCCTATCCATGCTCAACAATTCTCTACTCACAAACTCTGCCGACACTGGCGGTAAAAAGAAACTGCAATTTAAAGAAGAATTTGGTACATCTTCTAATGTAAATTTAAACCCACAAGGATGAATAATATCTTGCACAGTAGAATAAAAACATTCTGCAAACTCATTAGCTATTTCCTGTGTTTTTTTAAGGGGCATATGTTTCATAACTATACTTTCAATAGATTTATTCCTATTGGTTCCTAATAAACTATTAACAAAACCCCATACCTTTTTTATATTTCTCCTTTGGCCATCAAACTTACATTTGTAATAGTTTTCTTTTTCTTTCTTTATTCTTAAGTTTAACCAATTTCTATGCCTTTTATATTCAACTCTGTGAGCATTTAACTTAGTTAGCTTCCATCTTTTGAAAAGCATATCTCGCTTATCTATAAGAGTCAACAATTCCCTATTCATCCATGGTTTTCTAAATTTAAAGACATTTCTTGAATCATCATGATAAAAATTATAAACATTCGTTGTACTGTTCAGATAAATTCCATTAAATATCTTAGTAACTTCATTATATATAACTGTTGGATTATCCATTGAGTAGAAAACTTGAAAATCTATATTACTTAGTTTAATTTTCACCTGACCCTCATTAATCCTAAGAGTATTAGATATGGCATTATTTTCAGAACTATATCTACTCAAAATTTGCATTGTTATTGAATAGTGATCAGATATCTGTGTTTGAATAATACCTGTCAAAATATTCTCATGTACACCATAAACATAAAAATGGTCTAGACATGCACTGACAAAATGATCCCTGTAATAAGCTTCTCGTGTGACATTGTAAATACATTTATAAAACCCATTCTCACACAATAAATTTTCATATGCTTCAGTCTTATTATCAAAAATTAAACTTTCTGTATCAATATTTATATCACCACCATATATAACAGCATTGTTATTCCTATTCACATTTAATTGGACTTCGAATTCTGCTAGAAACTCAAGGATATTATTACTTGGTGGACGATATACAAATATAAGATTATAACATTTACCACAATTCAATTTTAACACTCCTTCTATGCATTCATACGAATATGTTGTGTAATTCAAATTTGTGAAAACCAAATTTTTATTAACATAAATCACTATACCTCCTCCTCTTTGTTGAACCCTTAATTTATAGTACATGTTATATCCCTCTAAATTGAACAGTGATATTTCATCTTCATTTATTCCCACCTCAATTAAAACTAGAATGTCAAAAACTATATTTGATAATTGAAGAAGCAATTCATCAAAATGACTTTTAATACCAGCTATATTAAAACAGAACAAAATTAACTCGCTAGTTTTTTCTTCATTCTTTAAAAAATTAATTCTTGCTCTTTCCCAGTCGTTAAATGAATTAAAACTTAAATTTTGAATATCATGATCGATATCTTCCATCATCTCAAGTGAAAAGGTAGATTAATAAAAAACTCAAATAAAACAAAGTTGATTAAACAAGAAAGAAAAAAATCTTCCTATTATTCTAATCAGATTAATTTCATAGGGAAAATCCCAGAGCTTTCCTTGTATATTACGCATATTTTTAGTTGCCGATTTTTTCGATATCCCTTTCATTGTCTAACTTTAATACCAATGAATCGTCTGATTTCTTTGCAAAAACTTTCCCATATTTAACCCATACATATTTCCAGCCCTGATCCTTTGCCTTTTGCTTAGCATTCCAAAGCAATGATTTATTTAATTGAGTCAAGTTCTCACAAATGAATAACCTACGCTCATTCTTATTATTAAAAAGCATATCGTTTGTAACAGTTGTTTTCTTTTTATTCATTATGCTATCTCTTACGCTTTGAGACGAACACTTCACAATGACAGCAGTCAAAGCGTCCGGCCTTCGTCTAGGTAGGCGGTGTACGATTTCAATGTCACTATTGTTTACCGGAACTTCCAAGTGCTGAACGACAAGACGCCGCACGACTGTCGATAGGCCTCCCTCCTCTCTCTCACAAGCCGCCAGGTCCATCCCATGAATCTCCAAGCTACAATTCCTACTACGTTGTTCCATAGTATTGACTCTCCCGATAAGAAATTCTATTTTCTTATCTTTAGCTCTATTTTCATCGATTACAGTGTTCAGTTTGTCTTTTAATTCACGATTTTCTTTTTGAAGCTCTGAAATTAAACTTTTCAGATCTTCATAAAAATTTGACAGTCCTTGAACGTCCCTTTTTAACTCATCGACAGAAGTTTTGTTTGTATCTAGTTTGTCATTAATCACTTGCAACAATTGTTTCACCTCAGAGTCCTCCGATTCTTCCTCCGATTGTACAGCCTCCGATGTTGAAGCAGATTCTCTACAACTTAAGCACTTCCATTGACCACGCTTTGATTTAGACATGCGAATATAAGACTGTTCTGACAAGCCAGAACAAGAATAATGCAAACCTTCAGCACAAACCGAACAAGAAACAAAATTTCCATCCTTGGGAAGAGATTTATCACATCGCTTGCACTTCATCTTTCTACAGGTTGAATACAGTTTAAAAAGTGAGAGCGTTCATAGAAGATAGAAAAAACTACTTTTCACTACTTAACAATGACTCCACTGACACAAGTACCGACCGGCAACAGCCGATAAACAATTACATCAACGGAGCTCGACAAAACACGTCTACTCGGCTCGAGTGCTGAGCCGCAACTATAGAGTAGTAGTAGTAGAATAGAATAGAATAGAATAGAAAAATCTTTTATTCATTCAAAATTATATAACCTTAAGCAAACCTGCAAGGTTGCTTGACAAGGTTCAATACAACAAATCAAATTTCTTTTTACAAAAAAAATTTATGAAAAATTATTTTTACAATATTTAGAATTTAACAATCAAATTAATAGTGTTTTAAAATTACAATTGTTGGCTCAGCTCTCAATTACAAAATAAAATAATAACTTCAATCAACCTGAATTAATTATTTCTCTATTAAATGAAATTCCTTAGGAACAACTAAACTAAACATTATCTATTATTAGTAGTAGTAGTAGTAGTAGTAGTAGTAGTAGTAGTAGTAGTATAGAATAGAATAGAATAGAATAGAATAGAAAAATCTTTTATTCATTCAAAATTATATAACCTTAAGCAAACCTGCAAGGTTGCTTGACAAGGTTCAATACAACAAATCAAATTTCTTTTTACAAAAAAAATGTATGAAAAATTATTTTTACAATATTTAGAATTTAACAATCAAATTAATACTGTTTTAAAATTACAATTGTTGGCTCAGCTCTCAATTACAAAATAAAATAATAACTTCAATCAACCTGAATTAATTATTTCTCTATTAAATGAAATTCCTTAGGAACAACTAAACTGAACATTATCTAATGTATAATGATTAAGCCAGACCTTTAAATTTCGTTTCAACAATTTCATATTTACAAACTTAGTGCAGCACTCAGGTAAATCATTAAATATTTTTGGAACAATATATGATAAATTATTCTTTGCAATATTAGTATGTGCAAATGGAACAATATATCTCTCATTTCTCAAGCCATAACGGCTTTCTTTAAGAACTAAATACTTTTTACTAAAATAATTCTCCATTATTATTGTAAACAAAAATAAGCCTTTAATACCTAAAACATTACACCTATTCAAGAGGTTTTCATATGGAATTCTTCTAGGTGAATCACTAATCAAACATAAAATTTTTTTCTGAACACAAGTTATTCTTCTCAAATAAACATCACTGGCATAACCCCACCCTTGTAAACCATATCTCATGATAGACTCACCCAAAGCTATATACATCATCCTCTTTACTTTACTAGGAATCAAATCTTTCACATAATGCATTTTGGCTAAAACTTGTTTCAACCTGTTACAAACATTTTTAATGTGTATATCCCATCGAAAATAATTGTCTACTGTTACACCAAGATACTTGTATGAAGAACAGTTTAAGATAAATTGACAATCCCTAGTACAAACATATATTTTTCTCTCTTGTAATTTGAAACATTCACAGCAATGGTACTTAATTTTTGGCTCTCTAATGCTACTCATATACGGTGTAGTTATATGTAACACCTTTGTTTTAACAACATTGATATTCAAAAAATTATTGTGAGACCATTTCGCAAGAGTATTTGTATCATGTTGTAGCCGTATTTCTGCTGTTTCTAAAGACTTATGAGCAGAAATTAGTAAGATATCATCTGCAAACATGAATATTTTACAATGCTTCAAATATTCAGGTAAATCATTTGTGTAAAGTAAAAATAATAGAGGCCCCAGGACTGACCCTTGAGGCACTCCCACATTCGAAATCTTCTCTTGACTGAAATCATTACTAATTTTGACAATAAATTTTCTATTTGCAAGATAACTCTCAAACAGTTTTAGTACTGGCCCATGTATACCTACATGAGACAACTTTTGTAATAGAATGTTATGATCTATAGTATCGAAAGCCTTTGAAAAATCTATAAAGAGACACAGGTTATGTACATTATTTTTCAAGTTTCCATTTATGAAATCTGAGAAACTTGATAACAATTTATTTGTACCTAGCCCTTTTATAAACCCATACTGCAACTCATTAATCACATTATGTTGCTGTAGGAAACTACTGATTCTTTTAGCCATATGTTTTTCAAAAACTTTTTCAAATATGGATAAGATGGCAATAGGTCTAAAATTTTTTAAAATTGTATAGTCCCCACCTTTATGAATAGGACGGACAGTAGTAGTAGTAGTAGTAGTAGTAGTAGAATAGAATAGAAATAGAATAGAAAAATCTTTTATTCATTCGAAATTATATAACCTTAAGCAAACCTGCAAGGTTGCTTGACAAGGTTCAATACAACAAATCAAATTTCTTTTTACAAAAAAAATTTATGAAAAATTATTTTTACAATATTTAAAATTCAACAATCGAATGAATACTGTTTTAAAATTACAATTGTTGGCTCAGCTCTCAATTACAAAATAAAATAATAACTTCAATCAACCTGAATTAATTATTTCTATATTAAATGAAATTCCTTAGGAACAACTAAACTAAACATTATCTAACGTATAATGATTAAGCCAGACCTTTAAATTTCGTTTCAACAATTTCATATTTACAAACTTAGTGCAGCACTCAGGTAAATCATTAAATATTTTTGGAACAATATATGATAAATTATTCTTTGCAATATTATTATGTGCAAATGGAACAATATATCTCTCATTTCTCAAGCTATAACGGCTTTCTTTAAGAACTAAATACTTTTTACTAAAATAATTCTCCATTATTATTGTAAACAAAAATAAACCTTTAATACTTAAAACATTACACCTGTTCAAGAGGTTTTCATATGGAATTCTTCTAGGTGTAGTAGTAGTAGTAGTAGTAGTAGTAGTAGTAGTAGTAGTAGTAGTAGTAGTAGTAGTAGTAGTAGTAGTAGTAGTAGTAGTAGTAGTAGTAGTAGTAGTAGAATAGAATAGAATAGAATAGAATAGAAAAATCTTTTATTCATTCAAAATTATATAACCTTAAGCAAACCTGCAAGGTTGCTTGACAAGGTTCAATACAACAAATCAAATTTCTTTTTACAAAAAAATTTATGAAAAATTATTTTTACAATATTTAAAATTTAACAATCAAATGAATACTGTTTTAAATTCACAATTGTTGGCTCAGCTCTCAATTACAAAATAAAATAATAACTTCAATCAACCTGAATTAGTTATTTCTCCATTAAATGAAATTCCTTAGGAACAACTGAACTAAACATTATCTAACGTATAATGATTAAGCCAAACCTTTAAATTTCGTTTCAACAATTTCATATTTACAAACTTAGTGCAGCACTCAGGTAAATCATTAAATATTTTTGGAACAATATATGATAAACTATTCTTTGCAATATTATTATGTGCAAATGGAACAATATATCTCTCATTTCTCAAGCTATAACGGCTTTCTTTAAGAACTAAATACTTTTTACTAAAATAATTCTCCATTATTATTGTAAACAGAAATAAACCTTTAATACTTAAAACATTACACCTGTTCAAGAGGTTTTCATATGGAATTCTTCTAGGTGTAGTAGTAGTAGTAGTAGTAGTAGTAGTAGTAGTAGTAGTAGTAGTAGTAGAATAGAAATAGAATAGAAAAATCTTTTATTCATTCAAAATTATATAACCTTAAGCAAACCTGCAAGGTTGCTTGACAAGGTTCAATACAACAAATCAAATTTCTTTTTACAAAAAAAATAATTATGAAAAATTATTTTTACAATATTTAGAATTTAACAATCAAATTAATACTGTTTTAAAATTACAATTGTTGGCTCAGCTCTCAATTACAAAATAAAATAATAACTTCAATCAACCTGAATTAATTATTTCTCTATTAAATGAAATTCCTTAGGAACAACTAAACTAAACATTATCTAACGTATAATGATTAAGCCAGACCTTTAAATTTCGTTTCAACAATTTCATATTTACAAACTTAGTGCAGCACTCAGGTAAATCATTAAATATTTTTGGAACAATATATGATAAATTATTCTTTGCAATATTAGTATGTGCAAATGGAACAATATATCTCTCATTTCTCAAGCCATAACGGCTTTCTTTAAGAACTAAATACTTTTTACTAAAATAATTCTCCATTATTATTGTAAACAAAAATAAGCCTTCAATACTTAGAACATTACACCTATTCAAGAGGTTTTCATATGGAATTCTTCTAGGTGAATCACTAATCAAACATAAAATTTTTTTCTGAACACAAGTTATTCTTCTCAAATAAACATCACTGGCATAACCCCACCCTTGTAAACCATATCTCATGATAGACTCACCCAAAGCTATATACATCATCCTCTTTACTTTACTAGGAATCAAATCTTTCACATAATGCATTTTGGCTAAAACTTGTTTCAACCTGTTACAAACATTTTTAATGTGTATATCCCATCGAAAATAATTGTCTACTGTTACACCAAGATACTTGTATGAAGAACAGTTTAAGATAAATTGACAATCCCTAGTACAAACATATATTTTTCTCTCTTGTAACTTGAAACATTCACAGCAATGGTACTTAATTTTTGGCTCTCTAATGCTACTCATATATGGTGTAGTTATATGTAACACCTTTGTTTTAACAACATTGATATTCAAAAAATTATTGTGAGACCATTTCGCAAGAGTATTAGTATCATGTTGTAGCCGTATTTCTGCTGTTTCTAAAGACTTATGAGCAGAAATTAGTAAGATATCATCTGCAAACATGAATATTTTACAATGCTTCAAATATTCAGGTAAATCATTTGTGTAAAGTAAAAATAATAGAGGCCCCAGGACTGACCCTTGAGGCACTCCCACATTCGAAATCTTCTCTTGACTGAAATCATTACTAATTTTGACAATAAATTTTCTATTTGCAAGATAACTCTCAAACAGTTTTAGTACTGGCCCATGTATACCTACATGAGACAACTTTTGTAATAGAATGTTATGATCTATAGTATCGAAAGCCTTTGAAAAATCGATAAAGAGACACAGGTTATGTACATTATTCTTCAAGTTTCCATTTATGAAATCTGAGAAATTTGATAACAATTTATTTGTACCTAGCCCTTTTATAAACCCATACTGAAACTCATTAATCACATTATGTTGCCGTAGAAAACTACTGATTCTTTTAGCCATATGTTTTTCAAAAACTTTTTCAAATATGGATAAGATGGCAATAGGTCTAAAATTTTTTAAAATTGTATAGTCCCCACCTTTATGAATAGGACGGACAATAGAAACCTTCATACCATCAGGCAAGCATTGAGTCTTTATAACTTTATTTATAAGCAATTGCAAAAGCTGAACTATATCATTGCCCAAAAACAATAAATCCTTCAATCGTATATTATCAAAACCAGGTGATTTTTTCCTATCCATGCTCAACAATTCTCTACTCACAAACTCTGCCGACACTGGCGGTAAAAAGAAACTGCAATTTAAAGAAGAATTTGGTACATCTTCTAATGTAAATTTAAACCCACAAGGATGAATAATATCTTGCACAGTAGAATAAAAACATTCTGCAAACTCATTAGCTATTTCCTGTGTTTTTTTAAGGGGCATATGTTTCATAACTATACTTTCAATAGATTTATTCCTATTGGTTCCTAATAAACTATTAACAAAACCCCATACCTTTTTTATATTTCTCCTTTGGCCATCAAACTTACATTTGTAATAGTTTTCTTTTTCTTTCTTTATTCTTAAGTTTAACCAATTTCTATGCCTTTTATATTCAACTCTGTGAGCATTTAACTTAGTTAGCTTCCATCTTTTGAAAAGCATATCTCGCTTATCTATAAGAGTCAACAATTCCCTATTCATCCATGGTTTTCTAAATTTAAAGACATTTCTTGAATCATCATGATAAAAATTATAAACATTCGTTGTACTGTTCAGATAAATTCCATTAAATATCTTAGTAACTTCATTATATATAACTGTTGGATTATCCATTGAGTAGAAAACTTGAAAATCTATATTACTTAGTTTAATTTTCACCTGACCCTCATTAATCCTAAGAGTATTAGATATGGCATTATTTTCAGAACTATATCTACTCAAAATTTGCATTGTTATTGAATAGTGATCAGATATCTGTGTTTGAATAATACCTGTCAAAATATTCTCATGTACACCATAAACATAAAAATGGTCTAGACATGCACTGACAAAATGATCCCTGTAATAAGCTTCTCGTGTGACATTGTAAATACATTTATAAAACCCATTCTCACACAATAAATTTTCATATGCTTCAGTCTTATTATCAAAAATTAAACTTTCTGTATCAATATTTATATCACCACCATATATAACAGCATTGTTATTCCTATTCACATTTAATTGGACTTCGAATTCTGCTAGAAACTCAAGGATATTATTACTTGGTGGACGATATACAAATATAAGATTATAACATTTACCACAATTCAATTTTAACACTCCTTCTATGCATTCATACGAATATGTTGTGTAATTCAAATTTGTGAAAACCAAATTTTTATTAACATAAATCACTATACCTCCTCCTCTTTGTTGAACCCTTAATTTATAGTACATGTTATATCCCTCTAAATTGAACAGTGATATTTCATCTTCATTTATTCCCACCTCAATTAAAACTAGAATGTCAAAAACTATATTTGATAATTGAAGAAGCAATTCATCAAAATGACTTTTAATACCAGCTATATTAAAACAGAACAAAATTAACTCGCTAGTTTTTTCTTCATTCTTTAAAAAATTAATTCTTGCTCTTTCCCAGTCGTTAAATGAATTAAAACTTAAATTTTGAATATCATGATCGATATCTTCCATCATCTCAAGTGAAAAGGTAGATTAATAAAAAACTCAAATAAAACAAAGTTGATTAAACAAGAAAGAAAAAAATCTTCCTATTATTCTAATCAGATTAATTTCATAGGGAAAATCCCAGAGCTTTCCTTGTATATTACGCATATTTTTAGTTGCCGATTTTTTCGATATCCCTTTCATTGTCTAACTTTAATACCAATGAATCGTCTGATTTCTTTGCAAAAACTTTCCCATATTTAACCCATACATATTTCCAGCCCTGATCCTTTGCCTTTTGCTTAGCATTCCAAAGCAATGATTTATTTAATTGAGTCAAGTTCTCACAAATGAATAACCTACGCTCATTCTTATTATTAAAAAGCATATCGTTTGTAACAGTTGTTTTCTTTTTATTCATTATGCTATCTCTTACGCTTTGAGACGAACACTTCACAATGACAGCAGTCAAAGCGTCCGGCCTTCGTCTAGGTAGGCGGTGTACGATTTCAATGTCACTATTGTTTACCGGAACTTCCAAGTGCTGAACGACAAGACGCCGCACGACTGTCGATAGGCCTCCCTCCTCTCTCTCACAAGCCGCCAGGTCCATCCCATGAATCTCCAAGCTACAATTCCTACTACGTTGTTCCATAGTATTGACTCTCCCGATAAGAAATTCTATTTTCTTATCTTTAGCTCTATTTTCATCGATTACAGTGTTCAGTTTGTCTTTTAATTCACGATTTTCTTTTTGAAGCTCTGAAATTAAACTTTTCAGATCTTCATAAAAATTTGACAGTCCTTGAACGTCCCTTTTTAACTCATCGACAGAAGTTTTGTTTGTATCTAGTTTGTCATTAATCACTTGCAACAATTGTTTCACCTCAGAGTCCTCCGATTCTTCCTCCGATTGTACAGCCTCCGATGTTGAAGCAGATTCTCTACAACTTAAGCACTTCCATTGACCACGCTTTGATTTAGACATGCGAATATAAGACTGTTCTGACAAGCCAGAACAAGAATAATGCAAACCTTCAGCACAAACCGAACAAGAAACAAAATTTCCATCCTTGGGAAGAGATTTATCACATCGCTTGCACTTCATCTTTCTACAGGTTGAATACAGTTTAAAAAGTGAGAGCGTTCATAGAAGATAGAAAAAACTACTTTTCACTACTTAACAATGACTCCACTGACACAAGTACCGACCGGCAACAGCCGATAAACAATTACATCAACGGAGCTCGACAAAACACGTCTACTCGGCTCGAGTGCTGAGCCGCAACTAGTAGTAGTAGTAGTAGTAGTAGTAGTAGTAGTAATGTTTTATTTTCAATTTCATGCTAACAATACAATCATTATATTATATATAGCTTGGCTTTCGCCGTCAGCTAGAGTTAAATGTGAGTACTAATGAACAGGAACAGTACTACAAAAATTATAACATTTCACAAAAATACAACGTTAACTTTCAAAGATGATGAGACTTTTGTAATTATTTAATTATTGATTAATAAATTTTGATTTGATTTTTCATTTTGATTTGATCTTATTCATTTCGTAGTGATTGCCAACGAACTTATAATAAAGATTGATGATACATTTAGTTTTTTTAGTAAAAATTGATGAACATTTTATTTCAAGTGAAAGTTGATAATAGAATTTGATTTGAATTTGTGATTTGTACTGATATGAATAGAATAGAGAAGGAAATCACTGTATAAGTAATAAAAAATCTATCAATTATTTTTAGCCAGGAAATGGAGAAGTTAGTATTCACGTGAGCTAAACATTAGCTCAGTGGTCACCCACACATGATTCGACGTATGCACACTCATGATGTACATGTACTGTACTCACAGACACACACCCACACCGGACATACACGCCCTAACGCACATGACCCGACTGCTATTACACATGCAAATGCGAGTTGAAATTAGTCATGCCTGAGCAGCACTAAAATCCCATCAACTCGACGACTCTAAACTAATAGAATCATTATTTTAAATTGAAAGCTGCCGCAATCTGAGAGAAATCTAATCATTATACTTGAAATTTATGTTCAATAACATTGATTGAGTCATTTGGGGTGGTCGGGCCAACTATGGAAAGGTCTGGAAGTGTTTTTGTGGGATTCATGTGAATTAATCATTATGAATTTTTATTAATGGACTCTATAAGTCCATTGTAAGCGGTTATGAGCGGATGATCGGCGAGTGCCATGTAAAGTTTTCTAATTAAATTTTAATTTTCTAAAGCTAGAAGCAAAAACAGTGACTGATTTTTTTTAGAAAGGCCTGACTGAACACTATTTGTTTACAGTAAATTGGTTTTTGTTTACTGTTCTTTATTTGAGTGATTTAAATGTAAAAGTAAAGTAAATTCGTATGGCTTTTCGTGGTGGGGAGACCCTTACGGAGTCCGGTCCCACAAGATGTCAAATTATCTTAAGATAGAAACTGCAAAACTTCAATAAATTTAAATGTAGATCAAAGGTTTCTGCTGTACTGTACACAGTTTAAAAAATCATGATTTTTTACAATAAAAAAGTTTCAAAAAAAGATTTTTCCTACAACTGCTCGTAAAGTCATTCTTTACGTACTGAAAACTAATTGTAAAATACCTCTTTACTGCTCCGCAAGCGGTAAAGTACTTTACGCTCGCCAGCTGTTTTCTTTACGCTTCTGTTTTGATTTTGATGTCTTCTCATTGGTGGATCACGGAATCCATGAATTCTCATAACCTCAAAAATGGCGCACGCTACCCAAATCCGCGCACGGTCTGTGATGTTACAAACTACAAGCTTTTTTTGTGTTGTAATCCAGAACTGCAGTTGTAGAAAAAATATTGTATGCAATTCGCGCGTGAAGCTTCTTTATCGCTCTCGCAAAATTACTGCGCTCCGCTATGCGTCGCACAGTGAATGTTTTGGCTCGAGCGATAAAGTCGCGCTTCACGCTCTTAATACATAAATAACTATTTTGTGTTCTCACCTAATTCCGCGCATAATTGGGGCTCTACCGTATTTTTTTCCTTGTAGTGGTGAAGGTGATATTGTGGAAGGTATCCATAATGAGACTTGAAGTTGTCACAACCCATATAAAAGATATTACAATCACCGCAATTCAATTTATGAACTCCACTCTTATCCCAGATATCAGTTATTTTTTTTACACCCAAACAAACTCCTTAAAATGGGGATTGTTTGAAAAGCTATACAAAACCGTTCTTTTTCAATTCTTTTCCTAATTCATCAGATACTGAGCCAAGATAATGTACCGTTATCCATGACTTTTCTACAGTATCACTTACAACAATGCTAGCACTGATTGGTAGTCTTCTACTTATTTTATTTAAAATTTTGTCAACAATAATCTCCTCATATACATATTTGTAATAGCTGCCTGTTTAATAGCTTTACTGTATAATCACTGAAATGAAGTCAACGACAACCGAGAAATGGGCACAATTTCAAGGCTGAAGAAAAGGCTGTAGTTCAAGGCTGTACCGGTGACCGATTAGATTAGTCAGCAAAAAAGACACGTTCTCTGCTGTAAAATCACTTCCCGGTGTTTTGGAACCCACCTAAAACTGTAGGTCCAACTCATCAATCACTATCATCCAACTCATTACCCTCGCACAGGTCTCAGAGCTATGTGGGCTTCATCCTCCAAAAAAAATGAATTTCTGCATTTGATTGGCAAAGGCAGATAATTGAACATTTTAGAAGCTTTGGAGATAACTAGGTTGGTGAAAAACGATTCCAACACTAATGTTAGTTTTAATAACCAGATTTATTTTAAACAATCCAATACAACTAACTTGGTTTCACCATAATTCCAGCTTATATTTGAAAAACAGTTCTTTCGTGTATTTCTTGGTTGACCTTGACTTCATTTCAGTGAGCTTCTAATATTTTATTTTTAATTTGAATCAATTCTAGCCTTATTACGTATTTTTCTTCTTTGCTGCTTTATTGATGCTCACAGTTTTTAGTTATTGATTTGACTCGTATTTTTGTTTGTTACTCCTCCCACCAGGGGGCGTGACTTGTCAGCCAATCACAACCTTCGATAAAGGTCAGCCTCTTTCTCGCTTAGCCAATAGTATCATTCCATGTTCAGTATATATTAAGCTTCTCTGTACTTTAGTTTTAGTTTGATTGAGATTGATAATGGTGTAACAACCGAAACTAGTTCCTCAATATTTTTTAATAAATGTGGTTGTGTCAATTTCGTCTTATTATTCAAAATCTATTATGCTTTCCATACACTGAACCGCTTTCTTTTGGATCTTAATCACCCTATCAAGGTTTTGTTTTGATTAATAACTCTATACTAAGATAGCATGCCTAATATGTGACAGTAAGAGTCCATGGTAAGCTGTAAAAAGTAACTTTTTGTCATTTTTAATCTAGCAAGCTGTCGCAGGACAAATACCCCAGATGAAATTTTACCACATATTTTCTCAATGTATGGAGCCCAGGTCAATCGTCTATCCAACATAACTCCTAGAAATGCAATGCTTCCTTCCTGGTCCAGTTGATTATCGTTTACAAACACGTTTATAGCACTATCTTCATTTGAATTATGCTTGTTATGAATTGAAGGTATTGGCATTTTTTACTATTTATAGTTAATTTCAACTGATTTAAAAATTGGACAATAGACTGCACACCTATATGGGCACTTATTTCTAAATTATCTAGAATGGAATTGCTGAAAATGAGTGATGTATCATCAGCAAATAAGAGGGCTCTACCACTAATTAATTCTTTAGGTAAACGGTTGACATATAACAAAAAAAGCAATGGACCTACAATTGAACCATGATCGGCTCGATGCGTCAACCTTTCTTTCTACTATCTACTAACCTTGATGAATCCTTGAACTGTTTACTTCTACAATACTAAGGTATGTTGTGTGATGTTCAAAGTATTTTAAGGTCATCTTGACCATCTTTGTATGGTATTTATTTATTTTGTTGATGATGTAAGGGTTTGCTGCAAAGCTTTGATTCCAGGGCATATTTTTGGATAGCTTTTTCCAAACATATTTTTGGATTGCTCCGTTTTCAATTTGTTGCAAAGCTGTAATTTCTACAAATCTTTAGATTGTTACATTTTAGAAAACTAACTTACTAACGTGTGTGGTGTTCAAGGTATTGTTAGGTCCTCTTGACCATCTGGGTGTGTTATTTATTTATTTTTTATTGATGTAAGGGATGGTGTAGAGGGGAGGGGTATCCAGCTCACCTGTCCCAACTCCAAGTGTATACGATTGTTAAGCGATATGATTTATTGCTGTTAGGGGGGGAGCGACGATGAAGGAGGGTTAGGGGGTTGATCAAGGGGTGGGGGGGGGTTTGAATAAGGGGCGTATCCTGCGACGGCGAGCGCGAACTATCAATTATTATAGCTGAGTGTCGGGAAGAAGGGAATATTGTGTGAACGGGGCGTAACCAAGCTGGGATTGCTGGCTTTAGCTGGCCTGTGCTTAAAGGATAGGGGGCCGCCGTGTATCTCTCCGGACTACAAATAAATCTATTCTATTATTGCCAGAGCTACAGAGCTACAGAGCCACGGCCACGGATATGACCACAAGTGCCGTCTTCTTCTTATCTTTTGTCCAGTGCTGTCTTACGTTGGTCAGTGTTACCGCCGCATCACTACTACGCACACACTCACACATAAAAGAAGAGTGTTAGTAGGTGAGGGAGACAGAAAGAGAGGTAAAAGTATAAGAAAGAAGGAGGAGAAGATGATGAACAAAGAGATATGGTGGAGGAAGAGGGGGAGGAGGAGGAGGAGGAGGAGGAGGAGGAGGAGGAGGAGGAGGAGGAGGAGGAGGAGGAGGAGGAGGAGGAGGAGGAGGAGGAGGGGGAGGAGGAGGGGGAGAAGGAGGGGGAGGAGGAGCAGGAGGAGAAGGAGAAGGAGGAGGAGAAGGAGGAGGAGGAGGAGGGGAAGGAGAAGAAGGAGGATGTAGATAAGGAAGAGAAAGTAAGAGAGGAGGAAGGAGATGAAGAAGACAGAAGAGTTGAAAGAATACAATAGAAGAAGGTGATGAAAAAAGAGAGCAGGAGGAGAAGGAGGATGTAGATAAGGAAGAGAAGGAGAAGGGAAAGTTTAAAGAGAAAGAAAGAGATGAAGAAGATAGAAGATTTAAAAGAATACGATAGAAGAAGATGGTGAATAAAGAGAGGAGGAGGGGGAGGAGGAAGAGGAGGAGGAGGTGGAAGAGGAGAATGAGGAAGAGGAGGAGGAGGAGGAGGAGGAGGAGGAGGAGAAGGAGGATGTAGGTAAGGAGGAGTTGTAGAAGGGAAAGTATGAGAGGAGGAAGGAGATGAAGATGACAGAAGAATTGAAAGAATACGATAGATGGTGATGATGAATAAAGAGAGGAGGGGGAAAAGGTGGAGGAGGAGGAGGAGGAGGTGGTGGAGAAGAAGGAGGTGGAGGAGGAAAAGGAGGTTGAGGAGAAGGAGGTGGAGGAAGAAAAGGAGGAGGAGTGGGAGGATGTAGATAAGGAAGAGAAGGAGAAAGGAAAATTGGGAAAGGGAGAATGAGATGAAGAAGATATAAGAAGTAGAAGAATACGATAGAAGAAAATGCTGAATAAAGAGAGGCGGTGGAGAAGGAGGATGTAGATGAGTGGAAGAAGGAGGAAAGGAAATTGGGAGAGGAAAAAGGAAATGAAGAAAATGGAAAGAGAAGAAGTAGAAGATGAATAAAAGGGGATGAGGAGGAGAAGGAGGATGTAGGTAAGGAAGAGAAGTAGAAGGGAAAGTAAGAGAAGAGGAAGGAGATGAATAAGACCGAAGAATTGAATGAATACGATAGAAGATGATGAATAAAGAGAGGAGGAGGAGGAGAAGTAGGATGTAGATGAGGAAGAGAAGGAGCAGGATAAATTAGGAGAGGAAGAAGGTGATGAAGAAGATATAAGAAGTAGAAGAATACGATAGAAGAAGATGATGAATAAAGAGAGGAGGAGGAGGAGGAGGAGGAGGAGGAGGAAGATAAGGAAGAGAAAGAGGAGGCGCGAGTAGACAAGTGGAAGGAGGGGAATGGAAAGTTGGGAGAGGATGAAGGAGACGAAGAAGATAAAAGAAGAAGATGTTGAATAAAGAGAGGATGCGGAGGAAGAGGAGTGGGAGGATGTACATAAGGAAGAGAAGGAGGAAAGAAGATTGGAAGAGGAAGAAGGAGATGAAGAAGATGAAGAAGATGAGGAGAAGGATGATGAGGAACAGGAGAAGAAGTAAGAAAAGGAGGAAAAGGAAAAAATGGAGGTAAAAGAGAAGGAGGAGGATGAGGATAAGGAGAAGGAGGGGAATTGGGATATGGAGGAGGAGGAGTAGCAGCAGAAAAAGGAGGTAGAAGAGCACAAAATAGTGATGAAGGAGAGGATGAAGTAAGCAAGTGAAAAGGACGAAGGAAGAATATAAAAAGGAAAAGAAGTAGGAAAAAGTACCAGAGTATAGAAGTAGAAGTATAAGATGGGGTAGAAGAGAAGAAGAGAGTAGAAGGGAGAAGATGAAATAAGAAAAGAGATGAAGAAAGAAGAAGAGAGGAGAAGAAAGATGAAAAAGAAAGAAGAAGAAAAAGGATGGAGGAGGAAGAGGAGGAGAAAAGAGAAGAAGAAAGAAGAAGGATGGAGGATGAGGAGGAGAAAAAGATGAAAGAGAAGAAAAAGAAGAAGGATGGAGGAGGAAGAAGAGGAGGAGAAAAATACATGGCGATGAAGAAGTAAAAGAAGAAGATGGAGAAGAAAGGGTAGGAGAAAGAACAGCAGAAAAAGGTGAACTTTTATTTTAAAGAGAAGGAGATACATGAGAAATAAAACTAAAAAATATGAAGTAAGAAGAAGACGAAGAAGGTGTTGGAAGAGGCGTTACCTTGAGTTGAAACAATTAAAAGAGTGCGACTACGTTGTTGGGATGCTGGAGCATGGAATGGAGCACAGAGCAGATCTCCTCTTGTAATCAGCTGTCTCGCATCTCCTGGCTTTGCTCAAAAGAACTGCTTGCTCTAGGGTGCGTGCCATCTGCTGGCTGGGTATGCGCTCTAACCGCTATTCTAACCGATAGCCTCATCTTTGAATTATTATCCAATCCGCACTAATTCAATTCTTAAATTAATAGAATGATAATTAATTATTAATATTGATAAATTTGAATTAATAATAACTGTATTATTTTATTATTCAATAGTCCTTCCTCTTTGATCATATTTATCGATTCGTTTTTTGTGACTGTTTTTTTTTTGTAGATTACGTCTTGGAGACTCCAGTTAAGGAGTATAAGACACAACCACATTTATTAAAACTTTGAGAAACGTTGTCAGCCAATCACAACGTCCGATGAAGGTCAGCCTCTTCCTCGCTTAGCCAATGTTATCATTCCATGTTCAGTATATATTAAGCTTCTCTGTATTTTAGTCTTATTTTGATTGAGATTGATAATTTTTTTTTTTTTTTTGTAGATTACGTCTTGGAGACTCCAGTTAAGGAGTATAAGACAAGTCAGACTAACATTAGTCATATACACTAGTTACCATAATCAATTACTATATCAATTAGTTGAGGTGAGGCTTAATTTTGATGTGAAAGGAACTCTTGTACACTATGAAAAGCTTTATCAACTAAATATTTTTTCAATTGTTTTTTAAATATTTCTATATTTTCAAGACTCTTTAAAAACTGCGGTAGCTTATTGTAGAATTTCCTACCAATATAACTAGGTTTTTGTTTGAATAAGCTACTATTGTGACTCACCAAGTGATAATCTCCTCGGCTTCTTGTATTATAATCATGTTCGTCAAGATTTTGGTTAATATCATTCGTTTTTACATATAGAGTAGCTTCATACACATATAAGCAGGGTACAGTTAGGAGACCAAGTCTCTTGAACAACAACCTACATGAATCCAATCTATTTACTCTTTCTATACACCTAACTGCTTTCTTTTGGATCTTAAACACCCTATCAAGATTTTGTTTTGGTGAATTACCCCATACTAAGATAGCATACCTAATATGTGACAGTAAGAGCCCATGGTAAGCTGTAAAAAGTAACTTTTTGTCATTCAATCTAGCGAGCTGTCGCAGGACAAATGGTGTAACAACCGAAACTAGTTTCTCAAAGTTTTAATAAATGTGGTTGTGACAATTTCGTCTTATTATTCATTATGGATACCTTCAACAATATCACCTTCGCCACTACAGAGTATAAGACAAATCAGATCAACAATTATACACTAGATATCATAATTACTATATCAATTAGTTGAGGTGAGGCTTAATTTTGATGTGAAAGGAACTCTTGTACACTATAAAATGCTTTATCAGACCCATGTGGGCTTCATCCTCAAAAAAAAAAAAAAATAAATAAAACTAAGCGAAATTAACTGCTTACTATATTCTCTTACTATATTACTATACTCTATACTGTTATTACTAAACTACTCTATACTACTATATACTACATACTATATAAATTTTATATTTTATCTACTATAATGTACTCTGTACTATACTTTTCTATTACTACTATCCTCTTATATACACTATATAATACTACTTGCAGCTCACCCGTGCTTTGCAACGGGATTTTAGTTATAATAGCGGCACCCGGCGAATTCCCAAGAGCCAGCACGAATCGCATCTTCCTAGCTTTCCTATTTTTTTTTTTTGTTTAGTTAAATAGCAATATATGAGAGAAAAAATTTTTTCCATCAAAGAAATAATGGATGTAATAGCTGAACTTTGATTCTCCAGTCATATATTTCCTACCTGACTGCAAACCTCCGACTACACAGTACGCCCGTAAGTCTGCAGACAGCGTAAATAACGCCGATAAGGGCCCACCATATGATGAAAAACTGTTGACTTCTATCAGTTGTTCCTTTAAGGATAGATTTCTCCTTATTGTGTTCTCCAGCGAGGACTTTTAAACTCCCAAACTTTACAGAAACCATCTCGGGACTATTCTACATTGTGCCTGGGAATGTCATAAAAATCGGTTCAGCGGTTTCGGAGTTTACTGGGAACATACATACATACATACACACATCGCCTTTTTATCTAAGAGAAGACTATACTATATTTACTATATTTTCTACTCAAGAGCATCACACAATCACAGTTTCGAAATATACTGTCGTATAGCTATATATACTATCGGTGATTCAACCTTTATATATATTATATATTATTGAACTGAACACGATAGGTTATGTATGTGTGAGTTTGTGCAGCCAGGGGGCGTTCACACAAACCCTGCAAACAATTGTCCGCCGATGATTCCAAATAAAAATTTATTACCACATTCGAAAGCCAGCTAAAAAGAGAGAGAGAGAGGGAACGAGAGATAGAAAGATAGATAAAGAAGGAGGTAGAGAGAGATAGATCGCACATATTGGTCGGGGCAGCCGGGACCTGCCCACTTTGAATCGTATTAACAAGATTGGGATTTATAAAGGTCGATCCCAGCTTAGGATAATAGTCGATGTATAGTTTTTGCCACAGGGCTGCTCTCCCATACCTCAGTCTCGCTAAATACCGCGCGTCAAGATAGTATCGGGCAAGGTAGATTTTATTTAACCAATTGTTGCATTTCGTGGACTTATAATAACACAATATTTCACTTTAAAGGGGCGTAAGGATTGGTTGATTTGAAGTACAATGAAAAGAAACAAAAAAAAATAAAAATATTTGGGTTTTGTTGGAATTGGTATAAGATCTTGTGGCAATGACTTCCGGGTTTCTGGGAAGCGTTTTTTATAGTGGGGTTTCTAAAGGTGAATTACTGATATAAAATATCCTGTATTTATGAAGTTTAACTAAAAGGATTTTTGTAATTATTATGTTATTGATTGAATAAATTTTGATTAGATTTGATTTGTTTGTTTGAGTTTTTTTTCGGAGGATGAAGCCCATGTAGTTCTGAGACCTGTGTGTGGGTGATGAATTGGATGAAGGTGATTGATGAGTTGGAACTACACTTTTAGGTGGGTTCTAAATCACCGGGAAGTGATTTTACAGCAGAGAACAGTCTTTTTTGCTGGCCAATGCAATCGGTCACCCTTACAAAGAGCGCCCAGGAGTTTCGTAGCTTATCTCAGATTGAACAGATTCCTGCTGCGGCACTCGGTTATCACTTCCCCGCAAATATATTTTCCAAAACTTTGGGGCTCCATTTTTCAAAACTTTGAGGTTGAATTTTCCAAAACTTTGAGGTTGATTTTCCAAAACTTTGAGGTTGAATTTTCCAAAACTTTGAGGTTGAATTTTCCAAAACTTTGAGGTTGAATTTTCCAAAACTTTGAGGTTGAATTTTCCAAAACTTTGAGGTTAGTTCACAAAGACAATGACATCTTTAGCAGTATTTCGTCATGGAAAACATCACATATGTATGGTATATCATCATATATGTTTGGTACATCATGCTGTATGCTGAATTAAACTGTTCCAATAAGGCTTGAATTAAAAATAACGATTAAAAAGCTCCAGATTTTTCAAAATCCTTGACCTTTACATCAATTTCCCCTTGGAGACCTTGAATAAAAAAAATCGCAAGTCGTTTTCTGATGTTTATGATAAAAATCGGCGAGAATAGAGCCGCGTAAGCTTTTAATATCCACTTTTAGGCAGGACGGGGTGTCAGAACAATAATAGACTAATAATTATTATTATTATTACTAAGCAAGTGTTAGTTCCCCACCTGACCGCTAGAGATCGTGCCGATCGTTCGTGCACGCTCCCAATGGAGCAGTTCATCCATCTCAACTGAGAGAGCGCGAGAGTGCGAGAGAGGGTGAGAGAGTGTGAAAGAGGAAGAGAGAGGAAGAGAGAGAAAAAGAGAGAGTGAGTGAGTGAGAGAGTGTGAGTCAGAGAGAGAGTGAGAAAGATTATAGGAGAGAGAGGGAGTTAGTAGGAGTACTCCTTCTAAGAGGGAGAATTTATCATGATCAACGTGACCCGTTCAAACAGCTAAAAGATAAATTGAATCTAGTTTTAATTAAACTATTATTGTTGGGGGCTGTGAACCCACTTGCACACGTTCCTCTGGGGTCCTAACTAATAATGCCGGATAATGGCTGCGGCTTTTTATTGATGGGAAGCCAATATTGAGTTTTCAAGTTCTGCTTTCGAATATTGTTCAATTGAACAGAACAAGAATCGCATTAATATCGAAAATAATTTAAACAGTTGTATTATCAATTAAAGAGTGGTACTGGCGCGTATCGAATCGTCATAATTAATTCTTCGATTTTAATTAAGCAGGAATTGAACTAGTTGTATAACTGGTTTGTTGGGAGGCACTGCGCCATAATTGGATTGTCTTTGGAATGAAATAGGAAAGATATCAATGAGAGAAATTGTATTATTATGACAAATACTTGTAATTACAGTATTTTAATGTATATTTGCAGGTGGTTATTCAATTGCGATAATGCAATCAGTTATTGTCCTATTCTGTTCTATTGTCCTAATCAGTTCTATTTATAGAAATAAAGACACAATTTGAGATGCAACAGAATCAAGTCCAAAACTGCTCTCTTCACACATTTTGAATGAGCCATATTGTCCAAAACATTTAGGTTAGCTTACACTAAAAATTTAGTGAAAAATTTCACTTGAAAAAATAAAATGATTCTTTTCACTCGAAGGTGATTAATTAAAAAATTCGCACGAACAGGAATACTAAAACCGGTAAAAAATAGTTTATAATATTTAATATTGTGATAGAAATATGATTTTATAATAACTTGATGTACGTAGACTAATGTAAGTTATTCAAATATTGTTATGAAATAGTAGTTTATGCAACGATTTTATTTTGACCCTTATTAAGGCACGAGTTAGATGTAAGTTATAACACGAGCGAATGCGAGTGTTATAAATATCTCACGAGTGCCTTAATGGCCAAATAAAATCGTTGCATACACTATTTTATCTACGACCGCTAGTATACATTTAATTAAAACAATTTCATTTTACCTGTGACAGTCAAAGATACCTAACCTCTCATCTCAAATATGAGAAATAATAGTAGATTGTTAGGTTAAAGTAGCTGGTGTAGCAGTTTGATGAAATCAGCTGATAGTTTCACAATATTGAATTACGATATTGATTCCATCAAAAATGCTTCTGATTGGTCCAGAACCCGTGTTATAATGTAGAATCTGTACTATAATGAGCTCTTTATGCAACGGGTCTCAAAAAGCATTTCGAAAAGACAGCTGTTTTGGCATCAATTGTGAAACTGTAATGTATACATTATGACATGGTCGTAGATAAAAACAATTATAGTTTATCGCACTTTTTTGAAGATTACGTCTTGGAGACGCTTTTTTTACTACAGCCCAATTTGGGCTTCGGTCACTTCCACTACAGCCCTCCAAGCATCTCTATCACCAATCATCCCTCTCCATTCCTCTATATCCCATCTTTAAGATATCCTCTCTGATTTCATCCTCCCATCTTCTGCCTTTCTTCCTTTGTGAGTGAAGTTATTCGGAGACTCTGGTTATGGAATATAAGACTAGTCAAGTCAGATCAACAATCACATACAATTTTACTTCCTGGATTTCTTGTTCCATGACGAACTGCGTTGTTAATATTAACTTTTCATGTGAAATTTAACGACTTGCAGTCAAATATTTGTTAAGAATAAGTATAATAACTCACTTAATCTGGCCGAGTACTTTCGAATCTATGAGATCCATCTTCAGAGGCTCCTAGATCATCATGTCAGTTTTTTGGTTAGAAGTGTTGTGGTTTTTTGTAAAATGTGATCAAAAAGTTTGTGAGATTTAAAATTTAGTTGTTCATTGAGAATGTTTTGTTTATTGTGTGTGGTGTGTTTGTATATTTCAAATTGTTCCAAGGTGTTGAGTTCGTGTCCTTTAGATTTTATGTGTAGAATGTGAAGGACATAGGACAAACAGGCCGCACATTCAAACAACGTTACAAGGAACACTTTCAAGCCCTGACATCCAAAGCTGAATCGAATTTGTCCGACCATATCATTCAAACTGGACACACTTTTACTGACATCAGCAGTACCAACCTTCACATTCTACACATAAAATCTAAAGGACACGAACTCAACACCTTGGAACAATTTGAAATATACAAACACACCACACACAATAAACAAAACATTCTCAATGAACAACTAAATTTTAAATCTCACAAACTTTTTGATCACATTTTACAAAAAACCACAACACTTCTAACCAAAAAACTGACATGATGATCTAGGAGCCTCTGAAGATGGATCTCATAGATTCGAAAGTACTCGGCCAGATTAAGTGAGTTATTATACTTATTCTTAACAAATATTGACTGCAAGTCGTTAAATTTCACATGAAAAGTTAATACAATTTTACCATTCTTATTCACTAGTTATCACAATATTACAATTTCAATTAGTTTAGATGAGGCTGAATTTTGTTTTGAAAGGAACTCTTGTGAACTATGAAAAGCTTTATTCACTAAATATTTTCTTAATTTTTAAATGTTTTTTTAATATTATTTTATTTTATAACTTTTAATATTTACAAGACTCTTTAGAGCTGCAGCAGCTTGTTATGGAATTTCCTACAAATATATCTATGTTTTTGTTCGAATAACCTTCTATTTTGACTCGCAAAGTCATAATATCCTCGCCTTTAAACCATAAATATAATACAAATTAAAAAATCAAAACTTTAAAAATGATGGAGCAATTTTTAGTCAACTAATTTTACAATTAAAGAATAAAAACTTTCGAATATTGTTCAATTATTACTATTGAACAGAACAAGAATCCCAAGAAAGATAACTGATATCCTTTTTAATTAAGAGAAGATCCAGCTCCAATTCAAACAATAGTTTTACTTCTCTGATTTGAAGATAATACTAATGTGTGGATAACAGCAAAAGGAAATAAAAGCATAAGAAGTTAAGAATAATTAAAAATGATGAAACAATTTCCTTTTGACTTATTCCATCACTGAAAACGGTTTTAAGATAAGATCAAGTCGCAAATTTTTTTCGTGGATAACGTCTTGGAGACTCTAGTTAAGGAGTATAAGACAAGTCAGATCAACAATTATACAATATTATATTAGTTACCATAATGACTATATCAATTATTATTTGATGTTGGGCTTAATTTTCATATGAAAGGAACTCTTGTACACTATAAAACGCTTTATAAACTAAATATTTTTTCAATTGTTTTTTAAATATTTTTATATTTTCAAGACTAAAAACTGCGGTAGTTTGTTGTAGAGTTTCCTACCAATATAGCTAGGTTTTTGTTTGAATAAGCTACTATTGTGACTCGCCAAGTGATAATCTCCTCGGCTTCTTGTATTATAATCGTATACATCAAGATTTTGGTTAATATCATTCGTTTTTACATATAAAGTAGCTTCATACACATATAAGCAGGGTACAGTTAGGAGACCAAGTCTCTTGAACAACGGCCTACATGAATCTAATCTATTTACTCTTTCGATACACCTAACCGCTTTCTTTTGGATCTTAAATACCCTATCAAGGTTTTGTTTCGATGAATTACCCCATACTAAGATAGCATACCTAATATGTCACAGTAAGAGCCCATGGTAAGCTGTAAAAAGTAACTTTTTGTCATTCAATCTAGCGAGCTGTCGCAGGACAAATACCCCAGATGAAATTTTACAACATATTTTCTCAATGTATGGAGCCCAGGTCAATCTTCTATCCAACAAAACTCCTAGAAATGCAATGTTGTCTTCCTGGTCTAGTTGATTATCGTTTACAAACACGTTTATAGCCCTATCTTCATTTGATTAATATTCTTGAAATATTTGAAATATTCTCACTTCTCTGATTGGAAAATTATTAAACGAGTAATTAGCAACATAACAAGAAGAACTTGATCTTGGGGTATAAGTACTATGAAAATGTACGATATTGAAAAAACCTATAGCAGGCATTACTGATGAAATTAATAATCTCGAGAGGCTTTGCAGAAGATGAATTAAATGTAATAACTTTTTACGTCGTGAACATAGACCCGCCCACTGACATGAAGAAAAGAATGGAAACAAAGAATAAAGAGAGGAGGTGTAAAAGAAAAAGAAGAAGAGATGAAAAAGAGAGAGAAGAGGAGGTGGAAAAGAGAAAGAAGAGGAGAAGCAAGGAGAACAGATGAGGTGTGAGCTGGAGAATATTGCAAGTAAAAGAATGGAGATAAGAAATAGAAAAACAAAATCAAAATAAAAAACGAATAAATGGAGAATCAAAAGAAAGAGAAGATGTAAAATATGGAGTCAAGCCAAGCTGTTTAGTAAGATTGTTTATCACTGATAGAGGAAACAGGTATCACACAAAACACAATCGTGATTCGCTATTAACTATCATAATGTTGCCTAATGTTTGTACTTCTCCGCAGTCTATAAATCAAGTTTTATTGTGAGGTGGAATTCAATTTGAAATATTTATTAGGGGCTTTAATAACAACTCTACAGTTCATGATAAAACATGCTTATCAAGTTAAACACTATTTTTTTTTTTTTTTTTTTTTGGAGGATGAATCCCACATAGGTGTGAGACTTGTGCGTGGGTACTGAGTTGGATGATGGCGATTGATGAATTACATATCCAAATGATGTTATTGCTGAGAATCTTATTAATTTTTTTCTTCTTTGTTGTAGAGATGGTGATATTGTGAAATATATCCATTATAAATAATAAGACTTGAAGTTGTCACATCCACATTTTTATTGTAAATAGTGAGATACTTGTTTCGGTTGTTACACCATCATCAATCTCAATCAAACTAAAACTGAAGTACAGAGAAGCTTAATACTTAACACGAAATGAAATACTATTGGTTGAGGGGGAAAGTGTCGCTCATAGGCTGACCTTCATTGATGGTCTGTGATTGGCTGATGGCCCTAAAAAGTCACGCCCACTGGTGGGAGGAGCAACAAGGAATAATAAGTGTCAAAATCAAGAACCAAAAAGTAACAAACAAGAATAATATACAAGTAGGTTAGAATTAAGCAATTAAAATAAAATAAAAAATGAAACTAAATTCATCAATCACCATTATCCAACGCACAGATCAGACAAAACGTAAGCCTATGAGGGCTTCGTCCTAAAAAAAAATGAAATGCAGTCAAGGTCAAACAAGAAAAACAAGAAAGTACCGTTATTAAAATGTAGGCCAGAATTATGATGAAACCAAGCTAGTTGTATTGAATTGTTTGAAATAAATTTGATGATTTAAACTAGTATTGGAATCGTATTTACGAACATTTTAGAAGCTTTGGAGATAACTATGTTGGGAAAAAAAGTTTGGTTTGTGATTAAAAAAAAAACAATTTCTTTCTTTCTCATTAATGTTGTCTATCTTTACTCTTCACTGTCATTGCACTTTATTTATCTAACACAGTGTAAATAAATGAATAAATGAATATTCTAAATTATCTACTATATTTTCTGTATATATTTCAATTCACTTTGAACCTCTCAGTGTGGTACTTGAAAAAAAAACGTGTTTCATCCACTCGAATCCTCCATAGCGTTCTTCAAAAATCGCTCAAAACCACGCCGACCGTCCTAACAAAATTAATAGTTCAGTGTGCTTTAGCTAGTTTATAAACAGGATTGGAGAAAAATAGACCGGACCGTTTAGGAACGGCAATTACGTCTTAATTGAGACATTATCTTCTCCGTGGACCACTCCGTCATTATTTATTACTGCTAATTATATTGGAGAGCAGCACTGGTAGTTTTTTTTACTATTTTTTATTTTCATTAAAATGGCCGATTTGCATGCGAGAACGCTGCTAACAAGCCTCGTGTCTCCCCGGCATTATATGCCCGATGATTATTATTATTTTTTGTTAATATTTAATTTCCGAAAAACGTTGTACGGTATTCAATAAGGTTGTTGTTGTTTTCTGGATGGGAATTAATTATTAATATTCGAGACGGACGGCGGTTTGTTTGATGGCAGGTGATGAAGGTGGGGAGGAAAGTGATGGAGGAGTTGGAGGAAAGAGATGTGGTGAGAGGATGGAGAGTGGTGACGAAGGAGGGAAGAGTGCATGGTGATGAAGATGAAAAAGAAGGGAAATGACGTGGAGGAGGAGGAGGAAGTCGAGAAGAAGAACGAGGAGGTGGAAGAGGAGCAGGTTGAGTTGGGTTAGGTTAGAAGGTGGGAGAGGATGGAGAGGAGTAAGAGAGAAAAGGGGGAAGAGGAGGAAGAGGAGGAAGAGGAGGAAGAGGAGGAGGAGGTGATGGTGAAGAAGAAGGAGACAAAGTGGAAGAAGAAGGAGGAGTAGAAGAAGTAGGAGGGAGGTGGAGGAGGAAGACTAAGTGTTGAAGAAGGAGAAAAAGTGAAGGAGAAATAGAAGGAGAAGGAAAAGAAGATAAAGAAGAAGAAGAAAATGTTAAGTGTGATATTGTGATTGCTCAACGTCTTAAACTTTTAGTTAAATTATAAATAACACTCAATAGGGAATAGCTCTGAAATAACACTCTTCCTGTGACAATGTGATAAACTATGCAACCCCCAAACTTGGGAAGCCCGTAACGCACTTGCGGTTGGTTCTACAAAACAATGCAATAGTTCATTTTTGTAAAGAATTTTGTCCGCTTCAACTTTGATATTAACAAAGAAATCGATTTGAGTTACCGTTACTGATTTATAAGCAAAATAAAATTGTCCCTTTCTACCTCCCTCCCTCATCGAGCTCAATTTCCATCATTGGGGGCTTTGGTATGTTGTACCTTAGGGTAAAGCGATTGACGAAAAAAAACATTTTCTATCAATTGTTTCTCTAGATTTCTCTATTTTCTCTACATTTTTCTATCAATTGTTTCTCTAGATTTTTGTCTTATTTTACTGGGCTACATAAAGATTTTAGGGAAGTGATAGCCGAATGCCGTAGTACGTATCTATTCAATCGGAGATAAGCTACGAAACTCCTGAGCGTTCTTTGTAAGGGTGACCGATTGGATTGGCCAGCAAAAACGACTCTGTTCTCTGCGGTAAAATCACTTGCGGGTGGTTCGGAACCCACCTAAAACTGTAGGTCCAACTCATCAATCACCATTATCCAATTTATTACCCACTCACAGGTATCAGGCCTACGTGGGCTTCATCCTCCGAGAAAAAAAATAACACACTGAGAATTTTTTTGTTTTTTGTGGTTTGGTGAAGATTCAGATTCAGATAGCTTTATTCGAGAAAAAGTACAAATAATATCACTTCTGACTATAACCTTACAATGAATGACATCACCTAAATTCAGATAAAAAATAGATACAAGATGATACGTTACTATTACACTGTTTTGTAAGTTAGATTACTGACATTAATAAGAATATTTGCATAATAAATGAATTGTAATATCAAGGTGATGCATTTACACAAAAGGGCGGAGTTAGGGCAAAATAGCCCTATTGTAGGGTAGGTCATTTCAGTAAACATTCAAACATGTGATCGTGTTAATACATATGAGTTAGTTTCATTAGATACCATTGGAAACTGAAATAATAAAAAGTTTAGTTTGATAGAATAAGCTCCACACGTAAGATGAAAAAGTACTACTGTGAAAAGAAATAAAAGAATGAATTACGAAAAGTGATTTTGATTTTAATTCAAGAGTTATCCTACACTATCTTACACTCAACCTACTAGTGAACTCTACTAGAAGAGGGGAAGGAAAGAAGAGATTCAAGATCAATGTAGGAGAAGGCGTGAGAAAGACGATGATAATGAGAAGGAGGAGGAGCCAAGAAGAGAGAGAGTGAGTGAGTGAGAGAGTGCGAGAGAGACAAAAAACGATCGTTTAGCTGAGCACGTCGTCCTTTTGATTGTATTTTATCAGCGTGGAATCTGATTGAGAAAGTAGCTCGGTTGATTAATTTCGCCTCACATCCAATACTTACTTATTATACTATAATCTTGTGTAATAAAATAAAATTGATAGCGTGACGTCACGTCAGCTGGCTGGTTAGCCCGATAACACGAAAGAGAGAGAGAATGAGTGCAAGAGAGGAAGATAAAACTGTGAAGAGTTAAGCTATTGCACGAAGCTGTGAGCCAAGCCATTATTGTAATAAGCATAATACCATAATGATGAATTCGAAAATACCTGGCCCTAGGTATAAACTAATCTTTTGCATACAACATAATTGCAATCCATCAGTCTGATAGCTATCGTACCTCCCCACTCTCCACCCTAAAAAAGATTGAGGATTGATTATAGAAAGAAGAGACGCCCGTTAAATATATATGTATATAATAAAATGTAGATTAACCTTTAGGGGAGATGTTTCATATCTTAGTAATAGCAGAAGACTCAGATTAATTTTGTATTTTGAAAAATGTTTAATTGAGTAGGATAGGCAATCTGAAATCACTTACTAGGATGACCAACCATGCAATTTACTTAGTTGAGCCATTTGTCTTCATTTTTTCCTTGTTCGTAATTAATTGTGTCTATAAAATTATTTTTCCCCAGGTATAGCAAAGTAGAATTACTGTTAGATTGGGTAGAAGATGATTATAATGTTGAAAATGGAACCCGGGAAAATGTTGCTCGTTTAATGGCGGTACAAGAGCAGGGGTGTGTGATTAGAAAAAAAGTAAATATGAATTAAAATAAAATGATGAATAATAAGACGAAATTATCACAACCACATTTATTAAAACTATGAGAAACTAGTTTCGGTTGTCACACCATTATCAATCTCAATCAAACTAGAACTAAAGTACAGAGAAGCTTAATATTGTTACGGGTTCTATGTCTAAAATAACGCTGGCAACACTTAAATTTATCACTTTCACTTTATTAACACAAATAATCTTCAACTCACACTGTTCAGTAGTTTCTTACACAAAAATGAGCAATCGGAAACAGATGAAACGATATTGTTCAACTGATAATGAGTTTCCAATAAACTGAACAAAAATCAATCATTAAATGTCAAAAGGCCGATCTAATATTAAATAATAACTGTACAATAAACTGTTCAATAATTACTCGGCCAGATTAAGTGAGTTATTATACTTATTCTTAACAAATATTTGACTGCAAGTCGTTAAATTTCACATGAAAAGTTAATACTGTTCAATAATATTCAAAAAGAGTCGTCGAGGAAGAACAATTAACAGACGAAGCACAAGTCCGTAATACAGTAATAGGTGAAAGAATTATCACTGTAGAACTGTCAAAAGAATTATCACTACAGACAACGAAAGATCATTAGATGGTTTGTAATAGCGCCAACGGGATTACACTGTCTGTATTAACGGGAACTGTCACTACTGCCACTTATCAACGTAGAACAACAACTGAACTACTTAACTGTCACACTTGTTTATCACGACGAATCTCAAACAAGACTGAACTAATTAACAACAGTTCACCTTTATTTATATAATTTTTCATAATTGAGATATCTCTAGATTTCTCTACCAACTTCTAAAATAAACAATCAAGGAAACTCGAACTTTCCACAATATTCGATAAGACTCTATTAATTTCTAATCAAACAACTAAAACATTCTACAAATTACCAAGTAAACACCATAAAAGTGTCAAAAGCAGAGTAATTAATTGCTTAAAAGTAAACATTTACATAGCAGATAACACCGAGAACCACTGTTTCTTCTTTCTTTCTATTCTCTCCAATTTCATATTCACTAAAATATGTACTTTCTCTATATAATTACCTATATACCTATAATATACCTATAAGTATATACTATATACCTATAAGTATATAGAGAAAGTATATATTGAGTTCTAGTTTGATTGAGATTGATAATGGTGTAACAACCGAAACTAGTTTCTCAAAGTTTTAATAAATGTGGTTGTGACAATTTCGTCTTATTATTCATTATTGATACCTTCCACAATATCACCTTCGCCACTACAAAGAAAGTAAAGTAAAATGAACTGAAGTAGATGAGAATCAGTAATTATTTATTTTTTGAGATGGAAATACCTGACAAACACAATAGTCAAAAACTACTCTCTGTGCGTGGGTAATGAATTTGATACTTATGATTTATGAATTCAACCTACAGCTTCAGGTGGGTTCCGAACCATCAGAAAGTGATTTTACAGCAGAGAACAGATTCGTTTTTGCTGGTCAATCCAATCGGTCACCGTTACAAAGAGCGCCCAGGAGTCGTAGCTTATCTCTGATTGAAGAGATACCTGTTACGGCACTCGGCTATGACTTCCCCGCAAAAACATTTTTCAAAACTTTGAGGTTACATTAGTGGGTATTTTCGCTCTCCTGCAAACTCTACTATGAAGCCACCTATTTGTAATTATTGTCTGTTTGTTATTTTCACTTCTTTGCTTTGTTTTTGTGTATGTTATTGTGTGTTTAATAAATTGAAAGATTGAAAAAAAATTCCAAAATTAAAATTGAATTTTCTAAAACTTTGAGGTGACATTTTCTAAAACTTGTTCACAAAGACAATGACATCTTTAGCAGCAGTAAAAATTAGGCAAGGTGAATTATGAAAATAGTACGTTTGTGAGAAAGTTTGAAAATAATTCATAAAAAATTGGAATTAAAAGATTGAATAAGGCGAGTATGAGTAGGCTTTTTCTAAACTCAGAATTATTTATTTAAATAACGCTCAAATTATTATTGTAACATGTTGCCAATAATATTCTTAGAAAAGGGAGAACCATAAAATAAGGATAAGCCCTCGATAGTCGGTCTATTGTAGAACAATTATTATTGATACATGTTGTCAATAATATTTTTAGAGAGAGGACCAACCATAGAATAAGGATAAGCCCTTGATGGTTGGTCTATTGCAGAACTGTCTCATACAACCGACGGTTAGGGTTGGTTGGATTATTTGTTGGATTATCTGTTTTTTTTTTTTTTTTTTTTTTTTTTTAAATCTCTCAGTTTTAATGAGCGTCATTTGTTTGATCAAATAAGGAATAAATATCACACCATAACATAAATTTAACATAAATTGAAATTACTCGTGCTTGTAGGTCCTACCAAAACAAATTTATGCACATATTTTAAACACAAAAGCATCCTTATTTGTTCAAATACACCTCTTGCTAGCAAGCTCTTCCAAATCGTGTACTTTAAATGAAAGAGAGAGAGAGTGAGTGAGAGGGGGGAGGGACGGAGAGAGATAGAGTGAGGAATGGGAGAAATGTATTTTCTATTAGACACCAGATTGTACAAACTCAGTGCTGTGGTCTCACCTTGTGGGAGGGGGGGGAGGTCTGGAGGGGGGTTTGAGAGGGGCGTACCCAGTCATGATCAATGAGAGCCGTCCTCCGCACTGCTTCGAAACAATAAAGGGTTTGATTTACAATTAATATTTAGCGTTTTGAAATATTGATATAACTGGCTTTGAGCAGGCAGGCTCAGCCACTTCGTGCTGTAGATAAGATGCCGGCCGGCCGCCACTTTGAGGTTATGTTGGTACAACTGATGCTTAACTAAACATTAAACAAGTCGGTGGAACGGTCTAATGAACAACACTTGAGTGCAAAGTACCCTCCTTAATCCTTCTCACACTACCTTACTCCTTTTTATTCCTCATCACTCCTTATCCCTCCTCTCTACTCCTTCCCTCACCTCTTTTGTCCCTTTCACCTTTCTATTTTCATAGACCTAAGAATTTTTACCTAAAGAATTAATTTGTGGTAGAGCCCTCTTATTTGCTGACGATACATCACTCATTTTCAGCAATTCCATTCTAGATAATCTAGAAATAAGTGCCCATATAGGTGTGCAGTCTTTGTCCAATTTTTAAATCAGTTGAAATTAACTATAAATAGTAAAAAATGCCAATACCTTCAATTCAAAAACAAACATAATTTAAATGAAGATAGGGCTATAAACGTGTTTGTAAACGATAATCAATTAGACCAGGAAGAAAAATTGCATTTCTAGGAGTTTTGTTAGATAGACGATTGACCTGGGCTCCATACATTGAGAAAATATGTGGTAAAATTTCATCTGGGTATTTGTCCTGCGACAGCTCGCTAGATTGAATGACAAAAAGTTACTTTTTACAGCTTACCATGGGCTCTTACTGTCACATATTAGGTATGCTATCTTAGTATGGGGTAATTCATCAAAAAAAATCTTGATAGGGTGTTTAAGATCCTAAAGAAAGCGGTTAGGTGTATAGAAAGAGTAAATAGATTAGATTCATGTAGGCTGTTGTTCAAGAGACTTGGTCTCCTAACTGTACCCTGCTTAAATGTGTATGAAGCTACTTTATATGTAAAAAGAATGATATTAACCAAAATCTTGATGTACACGATTATAATACAAGAAGCTGAGGAGATTATCACTTGGCGAGTAACAATAATAGTAGCTTATTCAAAGAAAAACCTAGTTATATTGGTAGGAAACTCTATAACAAGCTAACGCAGATTTTAGTCTTGAAAAAATAGAAATATTTAAAAAACAATTGAAAAAATATTTAGTTGATAAAGCGTTTTATAGTGTACAAGAGTTCCTTTCATATAAAAATTAAGCCTAACCTCAAATAATTGATATAGTAATTATGGTAACTAGTGAATATTTTATAATTGTTGATCTGACTTGTCTTATACTTCTTAACTGGAGTCTCCAAGTCGTAATCTACAAAAAAAATCAACCTCAAAGAGTGTCGCCTTATCAATAATTAACTCCTTTTTCACTCCTCTTTTTAGTCCTTCTCACTCATCTCTAGTCCTTTTTACCTCCCTATTACCGTTCCTCCCTTAAAGAGTGTCTCTCTCTCACTGCCTTACTCCTTTTTTTACTAATTTCCACCCTTTATACTCCTTTTTACCCCTTTATACTCCTTTTAACTCCTTTTTACTCCTTTTTACTTCTTTTTACTCATTTTCAGTCCTCTTTATTCCTTCTCCTAGTCCTTTTTATCCATTTTAAATCCTCTTTATCCCTTCTCCTAGTCCTTTTCACCTCCTTTTTACTCTCTATCCCCCTTATGGGTGTCACCATCAATATTTTACTCCTTTTCACGTTTCTTTTTAGTCCTTTTCAATCCTCTTCAACTCCTTCTCACTCCTTTTTAGTTATTTTCACCTCCCTATTACTCCAACTCTCTCAAAGAGAGTCCCTATTCACCCTTTATACCCTTGTTACCCTATGTTACCCTTTATTCACTCATTTTGACTTCTTTATACTCCTTTTTATTTCTCTTTACTTCCTTACTCCTTTTTCACCAATTTATACTCCTTTATACTCTACTCCACTCTTTCTCAGTCCTCTCTTCACCTCCTTATTATCCTAACTTCCTCAAACAATGTCCCTATTAATATTTTACTCCTTTCTCTTTTTTCTTTTTAGCCCTTCTAACTCCTATTTAATTCCTTCTCACTCCTCTTTAGTTTTTTTCACTTCCCTACTACCCTACTCCCTCAAAGAGTGTCCCTATCCAACTACTTTACTCCTTTTATCACTGCTTAATTTTTATTTTTACCCCTATTTACTACCTTACTCCTTTTTACACTCATCTACACTCCCTTATACTCATTTTTACCCCTCTTCTTCCCTCTTTGCTCCCCTTCTTAATCCTCTCCACTACTTTCCACCTTTCTATTACTCCAACTCCCTTAAAGAGAGCCCCTACCTATAACACGTTACTCCTTTTTTTACCCATTCTCACTCCTTTTTACTCTTCTTGACCCCTCTTCAGCCCTTTGAACTCCTCTTTAGTCCTTTTCACCAACCTAAAGACTGTTCTCTGCTGTAAAATCACTTCCCGGTGGTTCGGAACCCACCTAAAACTATAGGTCCAACTCAGCAATCACCATCATCCAATTCGTTACTCACGCACAGGTCTCAGACCCATTTGGGCTTCATCCTCCGAAAAAAATTACTTGAACTCTTTTAAAGAGTGTCCCTATCAATATTTTACTCCTTTTCTACTTTTATTTTTAGTCCTTTTTACTCCTCTTAACTCCTCTTTGACTCCTTCTCACTCCTATTTAGTCCTTTTCACCTCCCTTCTACCTTAACTCCCTCAAAGAGTGCTTTTCTTCTCCCTTCTACCCTAATTGCCTCAAGTTGTGTCCCAACAATATTTTGTTAGAGTATTTAGTTTAGTACACAGTTTAGTATTTCAGTTTAAAACATCTTAGATTTTGTGATGTTGAAGATCCATCTTGTTTCCACTAATATAAAATAAAAACATAATAAGTTAAAGAGTGTACTGTGGGTCGTCTGACGATGCTCTGGACAACAGAGTGAAACAGCCGTCACGCCATAACGTGAGTTAATTTCCACTTAAAAGTGTTTTTTAAGTTTTTATCTTAGATTCTAATTGAGTCCAACTCATCACCCACGCACAGATCTCAGACTTATGTGGGTTTCATCCACCGAAAAGATAAATAAAACACATTTACGTCTTGGTGACTCCAGTTAAGGAGTATAAGACAAGTCAGATCAATAATAAATTATACACTAGATACCGGTACCATAATTACTATATCAATTAGTTAAGGAGAGGCTTAATTTTGATGTGAAAGTAACTCTTGTACACTATAAAAAGCTTTATCAACTAAATATTTTTTAATTGCTTTTTAAACATTTCTATATTTTCAAGACTCTTCAAGAACTGCGGTAGCTTGTTGTAATTTCCTATCAATATAACTAGGTTTTTGTTTGAATAACTACTATTGTGACTCACCAAGTGATAATCTTCTCAGCTTCTTGTATTATAATCATGTATGTCAAGACTTTGGTTAATATCACTCTTTTTTATATATAAAGTAGCTTCATACACATATAAGCAGGGTAGAGTTAGATTACGTCGAGGAGACTCTAGTTAAGGAGTATAAGACAAGTCAGATTAACAATTGTACTATCTTATACACTAGTTACAATAATTACTATATCAATTAGTTGAGGTGAGGCTTAATTTTGACTTGAAAGGAACACTCTAAAAAGCTTTATCAACTAAATATTTTTTAATTGCTTTTTAAACATTTCTATATTTTCAAGACTCTTTAAAAACTGCGATAGCTTGTTGTAGAGTTTCCTACTAATATAACCAGGTTTTTGTTTGAATAAGCAACTACTTTTGTGACTTACCAAGTGATAATCTCCTCGGCTTCTTGTGTTATAATCTTGTACGTCAAGATTTTGGTTAATATCACTGTTTTCCACATATGAAGTAGCTTCATACACATATGAGCAGGGTACAGTTAGGAGACCAAGTCTCTTGAACAACGGCCTACATGAATCTAATCTAAGGTTAATAGAAACAAGGTTTCTAAAGACCTTGAATCTAATCTATTTATTCTTTCTATACACCTAACCGCTTTCTTTTGGATCTTAAACTCCGTATCAAGGTTGCGTTTTGATGAATTACCCCATAGCATAACTAAAATGTGACAGTAAGTTGTTCGAGATGTTCACGCACGTAATCGGACATCCCGTGTAGTCAGACCCCAAAACGCTCGTGCATCAGCAGCCCAAGGCATCGTCAACCGTTATCAGCACGCCAAAAAATCAATCCAACGCTTTTTCATTCAACCCTAACCAACCATGATCAAATTTCTCATTATGTAACCTAACCAATAAAGAAAGAGCAAATCTCGTTGACCTAAATATAAGGACAATACATGCGGTTAATTCTATAGCGCTGTTTGTTGATAGAGAACTCTGAAATTGATTATGAGTTTGGTGAGAAGAATAGCTGAGCGAAAGCCTGATCCATCCACCAAACAAAAGATGGCTACCGGAGGATGTTTTTTATTCTTTGACATGCATCTATCTATTAGAACATGTTTTTAATTAACACATCTCCTTTGTAAAGAGTCCCCAGGCGGCCCTCTCTAAGCCGTCTCCTGCTTGATTGAGTTTTCAATATCAATCATATAAAAAGCACGCTGTAAGGACGCTGCTATAGGTTGGGTTTTTACGTGACTGTATCCTCTTAGAATGACAATTGCAGGACATATTGTTAAGTGGTACACAATCTGTTAAGTTTTTTAACTTTCTTTGTAGTGGCGAAGGTGATATTGTGGAAGATATCCGTAAGACAACATTTGTTTGCGATTGATAATAGTGTGACAACCGAAACTAGTATCTCACTGTTTTCAATAGATGTGGTTGTCACAACTTCAAGTCCTATTATTATTATTAATTTTTTTGAGTTTATTAGGCTTTAGGCCTATATAAAGGTGAAAAGAATAATCTAATATAAAAAATGACACTGAATTTCTATTTTAAATATGATTTTTACTCATTATACTGGAGATACTGAAGGGTTTCTTTTCACATGACTTATTGTAGTTTTTTACTGATTTATCAATAGAATTGTATTTTCATCTTTTTCGTTTTTAATCATTCTTTTTGACAATTTTGAAATTGTTCTTTATTGGATCTCATTAAAAGGCTCTTAATTGGTTGTTCGGTGAGCTTTTGCATGTAAATAATCTATTAACTATAAAATAGTTATATAATTAATTTTTATTTCTTCCGTTGTGAAAGATTCCCGCTTTGTGTGTACTCTAGAAGGCCTAACTCTCTTCTCAAAAATTAGTTCAAATTTCTCCATTTAGGTTTCTTTGTAGTGGCGAAGGTGAAATTGTGGAAGATATCCATAATGAATAAGATGAAATTGTCACAACCACATTTATTAAAAAATATTGATAATCTAGTTTCGATTGTTATACCATTATCAATCTCAATCAAACTCTTTGATTTGAGTTTGAGATTGATAATGGTATAACAACCGAAACTAGTTTCACAATATTTTTTGATAAATGTGGTTGTGACAATTTCGTCTTATTATTCATTCTTCATTTAGAATTATTTCTCAAAATTCCAATACGATTTCTTAAACAAATTAAACACAAACCAGAAAACTTGAAATAAAATCACTCCAGTCGATACTTTTTTCACACACTTCCACATTCCACATGCATTGGACTTGTGAGTTATTGTCGTCACTTAACATATTTTGCACTTCCTGTACGGTAGAAAAAGAAAGAAAATATAGTAGAGTAACCGCAATATTCTCTAATTTATTGCCCTGTCTGGCGAAAGGTCTTACGTCATGCTTTGCTAGTCAATCATTCGACGATTTGATGGATTTCGTAACATATCAATTTGCCTCAAAAGCTTGAGGCATATCCGTTTTTGGTAGTGCCTCAAAAAACCTGTCTCACCTTAGAAAAAAAGAGAACTTCAAATTGTTGCCAGGTGTTTGTAATACATGCGTTGCTATTGGCTGCTGCCAAAAATGTAGATGGGCCTAATAGATAATGATGATTATCTTATTTGTAAGTGTTGTCATCAATTTCTTATTCTTTTATCACATTCGTTAAATTCTTTTATCAACATATTTATTACTAGCTATTGTGCCCGTTCTTCGTAGGGATTATGTTTAGAAATAAGACTAAATATGTTTCGGCTTTTTTGATAGCAACGATCATGAAGTTGTTAGCAGCTTAGTAAACAACTTAGAACGAAAACAATTCAGTGACAGTTATCAGAGAGAATATTTGAGAACAGCTGATTGATAAATTACGAGATTTGTTCTTATTTGGTAATAAAACTTAGAAGAAATGTATCCAAAATCGCACAATAATGGTTTTTAAACGTTTATTATTCTGTTAAAAAAAAAGTTAATTTAGTTTTTTATAGCTAATGACATTGTCAAAAAGGTTTTCAATTCTGATAAATAACTTAAACCCCGATCGATGCTCTCGTTCTTCAGGAGAAGGCCCTGTAAAATGCCTTTGGGTCCGTGACAGATAGACAGACAGACAGACAGACAGTCAGTCAGTCAGTCAGTCAGTCAGTCAGACAGACAGACAGACAGACAGACAGACAGACAGACAGACAGACAGACAGACAGACAGACAGACAGACAGACAGACAGACAGACAGACAGACAGACAGACAGACAGACAGATTAGATTAGATTAGATTAGATTATTTACTTTATTCATGTAGATTACAAAATGCACAGTCTTAGATTCTAGATTATGATAGTTAAAAATATATAAGTACTGTAATTATTGTTCTATGAATTTTACAAATCTAAACTAAAGAATTAATCAACGATATGTATACAGTATAAGATGCAATTTGATAACGATAATATGATTGTGATGTATCTACATGAAACGGCGAAGTTTGAACATATAAATGTCCATTCTTGGAAGAGGATATTCAAGAATATCCTTCTCATCAACACTTGACCGTAGGCTATAATAAACTGAAAACGGTATGAAAGTTAAAAACTAAAATAAGATGAATAAATTATTTAAAGGATATGAATGATTAGAACAAAGTGATTAATGGAGTTAATTTACAATTAATAATAGAAGTTATGGATTGATATTTTCTGATTGAGAGTAAAACAATGAGACAGAAAAAGAGATTATTTACAAATGAGATAATTTATGTTAAACATTAATATGAAAGTGAGTTAAAAAAAGCATAATTTAAGAGGAATAATACGGGGTGTTAGTGGTTAATATTACACTAGACATTAAAGTAAAACGAAAACATAAGTTAATATTTTATGGATTATAATAATTAAGATCCCTAAGACATTAAGGATTTGAATGGTGAATCAATTGCTTATGGAGTTGATGAATGATGGAGTGAATGATGAAAGTTGTCATGCAGTTGCTCTAGGGTTGAACAGACTCAGTCATTTTCTCAAAAAGATATTTTCTCAATGCCAAGATAAAGCCCACTCGACTCTCAAAGGATCGAATAGGATTGGGAAGTGCATTCCAAGCACGACAGGCGCTAACAAGAAAAGATTTAGTATAAATGGTAGTTCGGTGATTCGGTATCCTTAGAGTATTTTCTCCGGTTCTAGTATGTGAAACATCTATCCTCCTACCTTCAGAAACAAATTTAAAATCATTTTTGAAATAGTTTGGTTTGCCATATTTTAAAATATCTCTAACAAGTTTGACTATTCGAAATAATCTCTGTTCGGGTAGTTTTAAAGTTGAGCTAGCAATGTGGGCTTGAGTGATCCGTTCATGTCGTTCAAGAGAGTAAACAAACCGTAGACAATAATTTTGGCAGCGCTGCAGTTTATCATTTAGAGTGACTTGCATGTCATTTAGTACAGAATTGCAATACATCAAGTGTGGGAAGATCAGAGATTTAACCAATAATAATCTAATGTTTCTAGGAAGAATATCTTGCAATTTCTTCAATGAATGCATGGCTGAAAAGACCTTTTTACATGTTTTATTTACTTGTTCTGACCAGTCAAGAGTTTTATTCATGATAATACCTAGGTTTTTGACTGAGCTGCAGTAGGGAATTTCATTACCATCAACAGTAATTTTGTGGATTGAGTTCAAGTCAATGCCGTTTACTAAGCGTGAGTATCCAATTATTATGGGCTGCGTTTTAATGGGGTTGAGTTTGAGGCCATTTTTCCTAGTCCATTCAACTATTAAATTTATATCTTGATTCATTTTTTCTACTGTTTCATTTATTTTTGTGGTAGAACAACTTGCATAAATTTGAAGGTCATCTGCATATGTATGAAAACTGGAAAACTTGATAACAGAGGGAAGATCGTTTGCATACAGAGTGAACAGTAGGGGGCCTAAAATGGATCCTTGAGGAACACCATGTATAACATTTTTCCAATTTGACCTGTTATCTCCAACAGATACACATTGTTTTCTACCTGTAAGATAGGAATTGAACCATATTAGTGTTTTATGATTAAAACCAAGAATAGCTAACTTGTTTAGAAGAACTCTATGGTCTACAGTGTCAAATGCTTTAGAAAAATCAAACAGACTTAAGATAGTACATTTTCGTTGGTCCATAGCCAACCTGATATCATCAGTGACACGCAGTAGAGCTGTTTCAGTTGAATGAGATTTTCGAAATCCAGATTGAAAGTTATGAAGTTTACTACTATGCTCTAGAAATTCCACAACTTGTGCATGAACAATTCTCTCAAGTACTTTGGATAGGGCTGGTAAAATACTGATTGGTCTGAAGTCTTCAACTTTATTGGGAGAGGCAACTTTGTTTAAAGGACGAACCAGAGCAAGCTTCCAATTTTCAGGGAAATGACCATTTTCAAGAGATTTATTGAAAATGAATGTGATAGTCGGTAGGACTGCAAATAACATTCTTTTAATAAATTTGATTGAAATTTTGTCTGCACCAGTAGCATTGCTACGAATGTGTTGAAATGCTTTAAAAGTGTCTTGTTCTGAAATCGGATGAAAGTGGAATTGATCAGCTAGTGGTATGTTTGAATTTTTTACCTGATCATTTAGATCATTAATATGATTACTGATGACTGTCTCATCACGTTGATTCGAGTGTGAAACAAAATGTTCATTTATATCGTCTAGTGGTAAGTCAATTTGAGTATGAGTTTTCTGTTTACCAAGGCCAAATTCTTTTATTCCACGCCATAATAATGAAGAGTCTTGTCTGTTGTCTGTCATAAATGAATTCAAGTACCTAATCTTTGAGTTACGTAGCTGTTGTTTAACTTTATTTCTGAGACTTCGATACTCAATTAAGCTATCCAAATCATATTTCCTTTTAAATTTTCTATGAGCCTTGTCTCTTTGTCCCATCATTTTTAGTATTTCGTCAGTCATCCACGGTACACGTTGTTTTCTATTTATTCTTCTGGTTACATAGGGTGCGTGTTTGTCATATAAATTGAGAGTCCAGTTTTCAAAAGTCTCAACCATTTCATCTACTGAGGGTAAGGCCTCAATTTGATGCCATGGAGTCTGAGTTACATCAGTCAAAAAAGCGGCTTCGTCAAAGTGTTTAAAGTCCCTATACGTTATAAATTTTTGCATTGGTCTAGGTGGCTTATAAGAAAGCACACAGTATATCAAGTCATGTCCAGAAATAGCTGGGACAGAGATTTGACCCGTGTGTATAACCTCATTAGGGTCACTAACTATGAGAAGGTCGATGAGTGTGTCAGATTCATTAGTATGATGAGTTGGGTCCAGTGGTAAAATAGTCATGTTGAGGCATTGGAAGATTGTTGTCAGTTGGTAATAGTCAAAGTTGCGATTAGTCATGTTCAGGTCAGTGTTCATATCTCCCATCACTAGAATACGGCTGTAAAATGGCATGAAAGAGAGCAACGCATTTTCAAAATCTGAGAAATGACCTATTTTTGGGGGGCGATAGCATATTCCAACTAGTAATTTTTCAGAACTGGATAAGGATAATTCAAGTAGCATAAATTCAGGTCTGGCAGAGTATTCTTGTACAGATGTGGTTAATATTTTAGTCTTTATATTTTCTTTCACATACGCTGCCACGCCCCCACATGCTTTATTCAATCTATCATTACGGTAAAGAGTATAACCGGGCAATTCAACTTGTTTGGATGGAATACTAGGCTTTAAAAATGATTCCGAGATTCCAATAATACTGAAATTTTGAAAACGGAAGATTGCTCTGAGTTCGTCTATGTGGCAACTAAGAGATTGAACATTAAGGTGCGCGGCTTTCAGAACTTTGTTGTAGGGCCGAAGCCTGTTCGATAAAATGAGACCCGTGTCTGGGTTATGGTAATTATTATTCAAACTACTACGATTATTATGAATTGAGAGCGAGCGAGCTGGATTGTCAGTAGGGAGCATAATAATTGTAGTTACATACCAACGTCGGTCCAAGCAGAGAGCAAAGCATGACAGTGAAAATGAAATGAAAACTAAGATTACTTAACCTAAGTGACTTAACAGTCAAAGTCTCTCGATTGAGCGAGTGCATGAAGGATGCATCGTCAGTTCGGCTATGGTCACAATTTAACAGTCACAGTTCGATTATTATTTACACAACGAAGAGGTGATGATTCTCAGCAGGTAATCCTAGTCTGTGCAGGAGTATGATGCAGCCCTATACTGGATAGTGATGAATGACAGCAAGTTTAGATGAAGCGGTGATTAACCAGTTCAACTGTAACAAGAAAAAAGAGCGAGCAGAAACAACAGCAAAATACTTGAGGAAAGTATTAATGGAACTAGTCATTATTCCATTACACGGAAGACAAGAATTCTAGATTTAGTGAGAATGAGTAATAAAGGTAGAAAAGTAATATAGTATTAATAAAGGTACAGCACAGGTTTTTTGGAAATGAAAGTATACGTAATATTAGAAGAAAACAGTACAAATTATTTCAATACCAAGCTTGCCAGACAGAGAAGGAGATCGTCTGTTTGTGATAGAGAGAAGAGAATTCAGTAAATGAATTAGACACAATAACAAATTAATCAATCATTCCAGCAATTTAACGAATCTTATAATAATTGTGAGATGAAGATTGAGTGATATCATGAGAACAAAAAATGTAGGCTAATCAATTCGATATTTTGAAAGTAATGGAAATTACAGATAATAATTATTCAGCACTAATTATGTGATATTTTTGTTCAGTTACAGAGTGATAGAAGTATAAAACTGTTCTGCAACTCTTGAAAATAAATAGAATAATTCAACGGGAGATATATGACGAGACAATCTAAATATAGGAACAAAGCATATATCAAACTGACGTCTTCATTTTTATTCCAATCATTTATAATATAGAATGTTATTAAGGATGAAAGCCAAGTTAAAACCATTAATCGATGATATTAATCATAAAAAATTTAGTCGTTATAGCTGCTATGAGTTCACAGCATCGATAGTAAAATTGAAATCCATTTTTGGCCGGATATGTATGTAGGAAGGCCTATATATAAAGTTTAAGAGTACATTCCTATCGTAAATTACGGATGATTTATAATAATTGAAGGGATCTAAATCAATTAAATGATCTACACATCTTCTGCCTGCGCTCACTTCATTCGTGATGGTTGTTTAATGTACTGTTAACAGTAATGAGGCAACAATCCTAGTCTAGAATCCTTCCAATCAGTAATTTAAGCAAAGATTTCAGTTATGAGTACCAAGAGAGAGAGAGAGAGATTCAGATTCAGATTCAGATTCAGATGACTTTATTTGTGCAAATTTACAATGTATATGAATGATAAAAGTATTATTAATATTAGCAACTCTCAGATCCCCTAGTTGAAGTGAAGTACAGTTGTTATTAAAAAGTAAACATAATGGTTGAATAGTTTTAGTAGAAAGGATTAAAAATACAACAAATATATATTTTAAGGTATAATACAACAGAAATTATGGATGTGATTGTTTGAAAAAAAAACATAATAAAGATAGAGCTTGGATCTGAGAGATGAATTACACAAAGAGGCGAAGTCTTGGCCATGGAGGCCATTCTTACACTTAACCTTTTACCTGAACATGTCATACTAGTTTACATTGATGTGAATCAAATTGTCTAAAATGAATTATCTAAGTTGGTATAATCAATTCAAATGAGATAAATTAAAATTTAAAAATTTAACATGTATACATCAAAACAAAAAATAAAAGCATATTAAAAATAATTTGTGGATTCAAAAAAGAAGTACCTAAAGATGAATAGATGAATAATTTATATAATAGATAATAACCTAACCTAGCTTAAAGGATTATAGTATCATTGATCATGCAGTTGCCCCAAGGCCGGACAGACGCTGCCATTTTCTCCAATCGATGTCTCCTCAGAGACAGGGAGAAGCCCGCTCGGCTCTCCTGATTCCTAATTGAAAGTGGGAGTAGATTCCAAGCACGACAAGCGCTGACAACGAAAGACTTAGTATAAAGACAGACAGACAGACAGACAGACAGACAGACAGACAGACAGACAGACAGACAGACAGACAGACAGACAGACAGACAGACAGACAGACAGACAGACAGACAGACAGACAGACAGACAGACAGACAGACAGACAGACAGACAGACAGACAGACAGACAGACAGACAGACAGACAGACAGACAGACAGACAGACAGACAGACAGACAGACAGACAGACAGACAGACAGACAGACAGACAGACAGACAGACAGACAGACAGACAGACAGACAGACAGACAGACAGACAGACAGACAGACAGACAGACAGACAGACAGACAGACAGACAGACAGACAGACAGACAGACAGACAGACAGACAGACAGACAGACAGACAGACAGACAGACAGACAGACAGACAGACAGACAGACAGACAGACAGACAGACAGACAGACAGACAGACAGACAGACAGACAGACAGACAGACAGACAGACAGACAGACAGACAGACAGACAGACAGACAGACAGACAGACAGACAGACAGACAGACAGACAGACAGACAGACAGACAGACAGACAGACAGACAGACAGACAGACAGACAGACAGACAGACAGACAGACAGACAGACAGACAGACAGACAGACAGACAGACAGACAGACAGACAGACAGACAGACAGACAGACAGACAGACAGACAGACAGACAGACAGAAATTGAGATAAGTCTTGTTTCGGCTTCTTTAATGTATAAAATGTAAAAATAACCAAAAAATATATAATTCTGATAAATGTACAGACAAAACTCTAATTTTATTTATATAGATTAAGTTTTATGAAATTGGTTGAGAAATTGGTTATGGAGAAATTATTGGTCTATCGAAAATGGGGCGGGTGGAGGGGGTGGGTTGTCAGCCAGCGATGTGTGTGTAAGGATTTTTGGAATTTCGTTGTATTTAATGGATTTAATATCCTTTAAATACAACGAAATTCCAAAAATCCTTAGGAAAAAAAGGAAGGATACTAGGCCTATTTCCATAGAAACAAATGATTTTTAAAATGAGCTTCCCCATCATATGCAATTGGAATTAGATTCATAGATAGCCCTCGGGCTTTTAGATTCATCTGGTTGGGCCTTATTCATATGAATTAAATTATAATTAATTCATTAGAATTACATATTTGAGAGAAACAAATCATTTTTTATATATTTTTAAAAGTAAAATAGCAAGTGATTATTGAGTAACTTATATACAAGTTTAATTAATATTGCTTGCAAACTCATTCATCAGACATCTGAAATCTAATTTGAGCAATCAGCTGTTGTTGATGTGATACAGAGTGACCTTTAGTGAAAAACAGACATGAAATAGACTACGTAAATTTTTTTTTTGAGGATGAAGCCCACATAGGTCTGAGACCTGTGCGTGGGTAATGAGTTGGATGATGGTGATTGATGAGTTGGACCTACAGTTTTAGGTGGGTTCCGAACCACCGGGAAGTGAATCATTTGTTCCGACTGTGTTTAATTTTGCGATGGTGATTGTCATTGAGTACATGGAGTATGTTCCTCTATGCAAGCACTCTTGAAGAAGGTGAAGAAGAAGAAGGAGTACAAGAAGAAGAAAACAAAAGAAGAAGAAAAAGAAAAGCGAGAAACTAGAAACGTATTAAATAATAATTTCCGAGGGCGTGTTACTGTTCTTAATACTGTTTTCATTTTGGAGTCTCTTCTTAGTCGTTGCAGCAACAACTAAATTAATATGTATTCAAATTGGATGTGGCGTGTAAATGGCTAATTGAGTTCTCTCCCCTCCCTCACGCCCAATTCCCCCCTTTTAATACCTAATGTCTTCTCATCACGTGACTATGTCTCTCTCTCTCTCTCTCTCTCTCCATCTCACTCTCTCTCTCACTCTCTCTCTCTCTCTTAAGTTCCTCTTCTCTGTTTATAAAGTAGATAAAAATCAGTTTGGACACCTAGTTTTTGGAGAACCGATTATAAACTAAGATACTATAAACTATAAAGGAACTAGTTGAACAGACAATGTATTATGTACCGGGTTATTCAGAAGGTAAACTACATATTTGTAACATTTTTTTTGCAAGCTACAAAAGATAAAAACATAATTTCAACCAGGGGGGGGGGGGAACCATAATTTTGAAAAGTGGGGAGGGCTGCGAGACCCAGAAACTAAAGAAGATTTGGAGTTCTAAAAGCTCTGAGAGACAATAATTTTCAACACAGTAAAAAAAGACGTCTTGAAAAAAATATGGTTTCAGAAAAATATGGTTTCAGAAGGATTATTTTCAAAAAGAGTACCCTGGATCCCCCTTTTGAATGAACAACCTACATAAAGTCTTGAATTATTGTTAAAAAAGACCTCCTTTCTCTTTTAAAATACATTTTTTAAGTGGGGGATCAAAATAGTTATTTATGTATTAAGAGCGTGAAGAGCGACTTTATCGCTCGAGCCAAAACGTTTACAGCGCGACGCACAGCGGAGCGCAGTAATTTTGCGAGAGCGATAAAGAAGCTTCACGCGCGAAATACATACAATATTTTTCCTACAACTGCAGTTCTGGATTCCAACACAATAAAAGTTTGTAGTTTGTAACATCACAGACCGTGCCAGGATTTGGTTAGCGTTCGACTTTTTTGAGGTTATGTGAATTTCACGGATTCCATGATCCACCAATGAGAAGTCATCAAAATCAAAACAGAAGCGTAAAGAAAACAGCTGGCGAGCGTAAAGTACTTTACCGCTTGCGGAGCAGTAAAGAGGTATTTTACAATTAGTTTTCTGTACGTAAAGAACTACTTTACGAGCAGCTGTAGGAAAATGAATTTAAGTAGGCCTGCTTTAAAGTTTTCCTACTTGGTCAATAAGTTTTCAGCACGAGAGTTCGGATCCCTCACTGACAATAATGCAAAAACTATATGAAAATCATTATGTTTGACACACAATTTGGGTTAGAATAATGTTAGAACAGATTAATTTGTGTCTAGAATAGCTTAAAATGTGGTATTTTCCAGTTATTTTTCAAAAATTTCCCGTGGAGAACCCTCGAATAAACTATACATTTTAGTATTGAATTATTGTTAGAGAGACCCCTCCTTATCCTCTTATGGTGTACCATATAGTAACCAGGAGCCTATCCTCCACCATTACATCATTTTTTGTCATCCCACAAATGGCAGCCTACATTTTAATAACGGTCCTTTCGTGCTTTCCTCGGTTGACCTTGACTGCATTTCATATTTAGCTTAAATTTTTTAATTAAAAAAAGGAAATCTATCCTACTTGTGTATTGTTCTCTTCTTATGTGTTCACCGTTTTTTGTTCTGATTTTGACACTTATTTTTGCTTGTTGCTCCTCCCACCAGTGGGCGTGACTTGTTTTGGCCTTCAGCCAATCACATACCTTCAATGTAGGCCAGCCTAGTATAGGCACTTCCTCCCTCAGTCAATAGTATCATTGAGCTGCTGTGTACTTTAGTTTTAGTTTGTTTGAGATTGATAATGGTGGATCAACCGAAACTGGTGTCTCAAGGTTTTCTATAAATGTGGTTTTCTGATTATAGTGAAATGGCGACGACACTACAGACTACAGAAACCATTATTTTGAGTTTTGGAGTCCACATAAAATAACATCATCAACAAAATAGGAACTTCCAACCAACCTGACGAAATACTTTAAGAACAATCTAATATCCAAACTGACACTGTATTTCTATTTAAATTATAATTTCCACTCATATGGGAGGGATGCATTTCGCTTCTAAAGAGAAACTTCATCTTAACTAGTGTAGGCTACAAGGAAGCACTTCGCTGCACGAGGGGAATGCATTATGCATGAGCCACAGGCGAGTGCGGAATAATTTATCAAACGCAGCAAAGTGCTTCCTAGTGCACTAGTTAAGATGAAGCTTCTCTTTAGAAGTAAAATGCATTCCTCCCATATAAGTGAGTGAATATCATAATTTAAATTCAAATACAGTGTCAGTTTTGATATTAGATTGTACAATAATTATATTGTAATCAACTTAAACTCAACTAATATCAACTTTCATATTAAGCCTACTAACATGATAATTTCGTACCATATCGAGCTTATTCAAGTAAAAGCAAAGATCACTTCAGTCAATTCCAATCATGTATCCAGCCATCAGAGATTGCACTGTTGATACAGCCATGCAGTTTACTCAACAAATTATCGATCTTTATCTAATTATCGACCTACAAATTATCGATCTTGTTGATAGATATCTATTGAAAACACTGGAATTATCTCGATTTTTATGACAAAATCTGAACTCAGCTTTCACATGAGCGACTATAATACACGAAACACACTATATTCTATAATACTGGTACTACACACAACTACCCATATAATACGTGCATCTCGAATATTGAACCCCGATGTGGGACGTTACTAGTCAACGAGCATTATAAATTTTCATTGCTCAATCATGTTCCGGTTATAGTACTTATAAAAAATTTCCCCGTGCGTGTAATCACTATACTCAGAAATTGCAATAACTTAATTCGACTAATTATATTGTAGAGCTAATGGATTGAGAAATTTTCGAAAAAAATACATGAACGCGTGTACGATAATAGTCTGCCACAAAGATAAGTTCACAAAGATTGTTTACATGTAAGTGTTATTTTCTTTAATGATCGGTATGCTATGGGTAATGGACTTAACCATCTGTACGATATAATTCCTGGTTATTTGTCTGGTACACGCTTTATTATTGACTTTATCTTGGATTTTTTTCTGACGTATTTTCTCTTCAACATCTGACTTTCATTACTGTGATTATTGAAAGTGCTCAAAGATAACTCTATCATGAAGGAAATTGTTGTATGGCTGGATGTGAATAAGTTACTTGATTTCTAGTTTAGAAGAACAAGTATTTTTTATTTTTGTGTTTGTTATTCGTTATTTGTAAACGAAAGTTTATAGCGTGTCATTCATTATTGAATTGGGAACTATTTAATTTAGTCCTCGATTTGAGTAAGTTAAGGTACACAAATACCCAAAGGTGTTCAAAATTTGAGGTGCCCCAAATATAATAGGAAAAACCGGCAGATCATTCAATACAAAATACAAAATTATTATTAAAGCACTATATTCAAACACTGACTCAACATTTACAAGTTTGTGATACTTGATACTTGATGAACAATCTAATATCAAAATTAAGACTGTATTTCTATTCAAATTATGATTTTCACTCACTTATACTGGAGGTACTGGAGGTACTGGAGGGATGCATTTCGATTTTAAAGAGAGGTTTCTCTTTGAAAGTGAAATGCATCCCTCCCGTATCTCCAGTATAAGTGAGTGAAAATTATAATTTAAGTAGGAAATGCAGTGTTAGTTTTGATATTAGATTTACAAATGACTTGATCAAGACTGGACATTCACACCGAAAACATACATACAAACTGACTTGGAAATTCTACGCACATTTAAAAAAAGCCAAAAACTAAATACACTGGAACAATATGAAATATTCAAACACCGTAAACAAGACAGAGCCAACTTTCTCAATTAACCAAAATCTTGACGTATACGATTATAATACATAAGAAGCCGAGGAGATTTTCACTTGGTGAGCCACAATAGTAGCTTATTTAAACAAAAACCTAGTTATATTGGTAGGAAATTCTACAATAAGCTACCTCAGTTTTTAAAGAGTCTTGAAAATATGGAAATATTTAAAAAACAATTGAAAAAATATTTATTTGATAAAGCTTTTTATAGTGTACAAGACTCCCTTTCACATTAAAATTAAGCCTCAACTCAACTAATTGATATAGTAATTAATTATGGTATCTAGTGTATATGACTAATGTTAATCTGACTTGTCTTATACTCCTCAACTGGAGTCTCCAAGACGTAATCTACAGAAAAAAAAAGAAAAAAAATGACCAGACGTAATTCAAATCTAAGGCAATTTAATTAATGGCTGCTCATCCTAACCTCAACAAAACACGACCCCTGGTGGCAGGCTGACAAAGCTTCTCTTTAAAAGCAAAACGCATTCCTCCAGTATAAGCGAGTAAAAATCATAATTTAAATAGAAATACAGTGTCAGTTTTGATGTTCGATTCACTTCTCTTTAATCATTTAAATAAGAACTGATATTTTTATTTTTCTATAGAAAAATTTCGTCTTGGAGACTCCAGATGAGGAGTATAAGACAAGTCAGATTAACAATTATATAATCTTATACACTAGTTACCATAATTACTATATCAATTAGTTGAGGTGAGGCTTGATTATTTTGAAGTGAAAGGAACTCTTGTACACAATAAAACGCTTTATTAACTGAATATTGTTTCAATTGTTTTTTGAATATTTCTATATTTTCAAGACTCTTTAAAAACTGCGGTAGCTTGCTGTAGAATTTCCTACCAATATAACTAGGTTTTCGTTTCAATAAGCTACTACTATTGTGACTCAACAAATGATAATCTTCTCAACTTCTTGTATTATAAACGTGTATGTCAAAATTTTGGTAAAAATCACTCTTTTTTACATATAAAGTAGCTTCATACACATATAAGCAGGGTACAGTTAGGAGACCAAGTCTCTTGAACAACGGCCTACATGAATCTAATCTATTAACTTTTTCCATACACCGCTTTCTTTTGGATCTTAAACACGCTATCAAGGTTTTGTTTTGATGAATAAATATTATCACATACTAATATGCATACCTAATATGTGACAGTAAGAGCCCGTGATAAGCTGTAAAAAGTAACTTTTTGTCCTTTAATCTAGCAGAACAAATACCCCAGATGAAAGTTTACAACATATTTTCTCAATGTATGGAGCTCAGGTCAATCGTCTATCCAACAAAACACCTAGAAGTGCTATACTTTCTTCCGGGTCTAGTTGACTATCGTTCACAAATACGTTTATAGCCCTATCTTTATTTGAGTTATTGTTATAGAATTTAAGGTATTGACTTTTTTTTACAATTTATCGTTAATTTCAACTGATTTAAGAACTGGACAATGGACTGCAAAACTATATGGGCACTTATTTCTAAATTATCTAGAACAGAATGTACCTACTGTATAGTGATAACATGCATAAACCAACTAATTCTATATAGATATATAAATTGTATCTATTAAGGGCGAAGTTGGGAGTCAAGGCCCTCTCTTCCACTCAATTATTCTTATAGAGAGAATCCTGCAATATTTCTGCAAATAAATCTTCCTGAAAATTAGCTTCTCCAAGAAAAATGTTAGTGTGTATGTAGTGTGTATGTATGTGTATGTATGTGTATGTAATGTAGTGTTCCACTCCATAGAAAACCATTAGTTTTATAAATGTTTATGAGGTGTAAGGTGTAATGAGATTATTTATCACCTGATTTTTTCCTGCTGAAAATCCTTCCAATAAATCATAATTTATGCCTGCCAATGGTTGTAATCCTAAAAAATCAGGCACAACTGCGAAGGACTTCATTATATCTATGAATACTGAAGCATAACTCGATCATTTTATTGTTTATGGATATCAAAACGATATAAAAAGTTAATACGACATGTTATTTGGTGTTACATAGCCGTGACGTCCTAATAAAATGAGGCTGTATTGACCGTAACAATCATTTTCGCACTAGGCCTGTACATTTCAATCCAGGGCTGGGCTAAGCAATGATTTTACTAGCCCTAACTCATTATAAAGGTGTGAGATTTATTATTATGGGATGCTTGCCTTCTTGGAGTGCAGCCATCTGGAAAAAGGGGCCCATTTTAGGGGGGCAGTGACTGTACCCAGCCGATATTATTTATGACTTTGAAACTGCTCTGTAACATGCATAGCGAGAGGACTCTATATAATCTTCTTCTCTTGTACTTCTTAATCCTTTGGTCACTATCACCCTCTCTTTTCATGGCTTCAGATGAGTACCGAACGTATTTTCTTCTTCTCTTTTTTATTCTTCTGTGCTTTTCTTATGTCTTCTTGTTCATCTTGTTCATCTTCTCTTCCTTCTCACCTCTTTTTTACTTATTTAAAATCTCATTTTTTCCTCCTAGTTCTCCTCTTCATTCTAATTCTTTTTCTTGTTCTTCTTCATCTTTTTTCTTCCTCTTCTTCGTCTCCTCCTCCTTCTCCTCCAACTTCTCCATGTTCTTCTCTTCTTTTACATCTTTTACTTCTGTCTCCTTCATTTTCTTCTTCGTTTCGTTTTCATCCTCCTTTTCCTCTTCCTATTTCTGTTTCTCCTCTTCCTTCTCCTCCTTCTCTTCTTCCTTCTCCTCCTCCTCAATCTCCTCCTCCTCCTCAATCTCCTCCTCCTCCTCCTTCTTCCTTCACTTTTTCTCCTTCTTCAACACTTTGTCTTCCTCCTCCACCTCCTCCTACTGCTTCTACTCCTCCTCCTTCTTCCACTTTGTCTCCTTCTTCTTCACCATCACCTCCTCCTCCTCTTCCTCCTCTTCCTTCTCTTCCTCCTCTTCCTCCACTTCCTCCTCTTCCACCTCTTCCTCTAGGTAACCTAGCCCAACCTAACCTGTTCCTCTTCTTCCTCGCCCCCTTCATCACCACCGTCTACTTCTCGTTCGTCTTCTCCTTCTCTTACTCCTCCACCTCTTCCTCCTCCTTCTCCTCCTTCTTCTTCTTCTTCATCATCTCCTCCTCCTCCTCCTCCTTCTTCACCTCTTCCTTCTTCTCTTTCTCCTCCTCCTCATCCTCGTCCTATTCCTGGTTCTCCTCCTCATCCTCATCCTTCTCCTCCTTCTTCTCCTCCATTTTCTCTTCCTCCTCCTTTTTCTCCTCCTCTTCCTTCTCCTTCTCCTCCTCCTTCCCCTCCTCCTTCTACTCCTCCTTCTCCTCCACCACCTCCTTTTTTCCTTCTCCTTCTCCTTCTTCTTTTCCTTCTTCTTTATTCCCTTTTTTTTTGTTCTCTTTTGTTTCTTCTTTTAAATGTTCTGCTCCCTGTTTTTCCTGTTATAACTTCGCTATGCATCCCATCTTTCTTCCTCCATTCTTTTCTCCTATATTGTCTTTTATTCACACTCTTCTTCTTTCCCTATTTTCTCACCTGCCTGTGTTATTTCTACCCTTTATTTGTCTATTTTTTTTTTCATTTTCTCCCTCATATTTTCTTATCTTTCTGCGCCATTTCTACTCTTTTATTCTCCGATTCCTCTAGTATTTTCCTTTCTATTTTTGTAGTCCTCACTTTCTTCTACGACGTTCTGTCTTTATTTTGAATATTTTTCGTTTTATTTCTCTACCTCTTATCTCCTACTTGTCCTTGCTGTTGTTCATCATCTTCCTCTATATTTTCAAATTTCTTCTTTTTATTCATCTCCTCCTCCTCCTACTCCTTCTCCTTCTCTGCCACAACCTCCCATTCTTTGCCCACAAACCTCCACCTCTTCCTCACTCACAACCCTCCTCCTCTTCATCATCCACAAACCTTCTCCTCTTACTCCATGTTCTTCGCATCATCTACATCCTCCACCTCCTCCTCCACCTCCTCCTCCAGCTCCTCCTCCACCTCCTTCCCCATTACCACCCTTCCTCCTCCTCCTCCTCCACTACCACCCTTCCTCCTCCTCCTCCTCCTTTTCGTCCTCTCGCCTTTTTCCTCTTTCTCCTCCTTTTCCTCTTTCTTCTCTTTTCTTTTCTTTCTTCTCCTCCTTCTCCCTCTTTTCCTCCCTCTCCTATTTTTCTCCTCCTCCTTCTTCTCTTTCTCTTCCTATCCCTGTTTCTTCTCCTCCTCCTTCTCCTCTTCTCTTCATCCTTTTTCTCTATCTTCTTTTCCCCAACAAAATCTTTACCTTCTTTCACAAGTTATAATAGACAACAGTTGCTTGGTTCTCAGTATTCCCTATCTTCATCCCAAGTAGATTCTTCATTACTCCCATGATTTGCCCGGGTACTTCTCTTATTACCCTCTCTTTATCATTCCCTCTCACTCCACCATCTCTCTTTATTCCGCCTTCTCATTTGCTCTGTCAGGTGTCGGTTTTAAACAATAATTTCCCCACTAATTGGATCTTGAGCGGTATTACTTTTTTAATGTTTTCAAAAGCAATTTGCTCATTCCTCCTTCTCCTCCTCCATCTCCACCTCCTCCTCCTCCTCCTCCTACTCCTCATCCCCTTTTTCTTTTTCCTCTTCTTAACGTCTCAAACCGAACACCACCTCCACTCTTCCACGCCATTGGTCATTTTAATACCATGTGCATTCCTCATATTTTGCCAGTCAGTCGTTTCTTTCGCTATATTTCATATTTTATTGCCTAGTCTAGGATTTACGATTTTTTCTCCAGTTCCTTTCGGGCATTCTGCTTTGTTTTTCTTCTCTTTTAACACGTACAGTTTTCTACTACTTCAATCCGTTCTACCTGTTTATATTTTTCGCCATCTAGCAAGCATTTATCTCCATAACTTTTCACATCAAAATTAAGCCTCACCTAACTGATATAGTAATAATTATGGTATCTAGTGTATAATTGTTGATCTGACTGAATTAACTGGAGCCTCCAAGACGTAATCTACAAAAAAAAAATGTCTGCGTACAAAATCTTATTTATCCGTACTAAAAAAGTAAATGCGTATGGCTTTTATTGGTGGGGGGGATATCCGTACGGGTAGTAGGCCTACCACCTTACCGCTTGAGCCATGTTATTGGAAACATAGTGGACCTACAATTTTAGGTGGGTTGCGGACCACCGCGAATTTATTTTGCAGCGGAGAATAGAGTAATTTTTGCTGGCCAATCCAATCGGTCACCCTTATACAAAGGGGGCCCAGGAGAGCCTTGCTTATGTATCTTGTTGAACCTGCTACGGCTCACGGTTCCCTGTACTTACTATAGGGATAACCTCCCTTTTTTTTACTGATTCACGTTGTTATTTAAGCAATTGCAGTTTTTTCTGTGATCGGTCTAGATCTAGAAAATTGATAAACTCTTCCTATAAAGCCCACAAAAAACGTGTAAAGTCTACATAGCGTAAAAAATCTTATTCATGTTCTTATTTATAAAATAGCAGTTTTTTCTCTAAAAATTATTCAATACTAGAAAATTTATAAAATCTTCTACTCCAAGTTCAGTTGTCCAGATCTTGAACATTCATAGAATCTTCCATTCCAAGTACTTACAGTAAACACTATACATTTTCATATATTTGCTCTTTCTTTGTAGTGGTGGAGGTGATATTGTGGAAGATATCCATAATGAATAATAAGAAGATGGATCTTCAACATTAGAATAACAAGACTTGAAGTTGTAATAACCACATTTATTGAAAACAGTGAAATACTAGTTTTGGTTGTTGAACCACTATCAATCTCAAACAAACTAAAACCATAGAATAAGGAAATAAGGAAATTATGGCTGGGCTATGCTAAAACTAAAGTACAGAGTAGGTTAATATATACTAAACACAGAATTATACTATTAGGTGAAGGCCAAAACAAGACACGCCCCCTGATGGGAGGAGCAAACAACTGGTAACACATAGAAAGCAACAAACAAGATCTGTACACATGCAGGCTATACCTAAATTTAGGCAGGCTATTGAAAGATTTAAAATTGAAAACATGAAAGTACCGTTTTTGAAGGGTAGGTCAGAATTAATGTAATTATGATGAAAGTTGGTTCTATTGAATTGGTCATGTTTTTCTAGGTTGACCTTGACTGCATTTCAGTGAGCTTCAATTTTAATTTAAAATGTATTAAATTCTCGCCTACTAGTAGGCGAGACTATTGTTTATTGTTTATTAGGCCTACTATTGTTTATTGTGTTCTCAGTTTTTTGTTTTGATGTACACAAATTAGAAGCTGTAACAAAATAAAATAAATAATTTCCTAAAAATCAAATATTTTTCAAAAATACAATTGAAACAAAGATGTTTGTTTTGTGTTTGATGAGCGATTTAAGAGGACGTTAGGTATTACCAACTCATTACCCACACACAGGTTTCAGACCTATGTGGGCTTCATGCTCAAAAAAAAAACATAAATTTAGATTTTCAACTCTGGAAAATTCATTTAACGATATGCAAGCATAACAATTTAGTGTGTGAGGAATCAAAATCATAGAGAATCAAAATCAGGAGACAAAAGCATAATCTAATGCTAATAATCTTCAAAAGTAACCTATTTCTATATTTTTTCAAATTTAAAATTGTTTTATTATGTTCTACTGTATTCTAATTCAACATACTCTCGACAACCTCCACAATGTAGCTGAATCATTATTATTATTATTATTAAAATTATTATTATTAAAAACCTGATTATTAAAAACCTTCACCACTAGAATTATTATCATAATTACTATTTATATATTGAATTTTGTTAAATTGTTTTATATTATTTATTAATTGCATGTACTGTTATTTACATTCAATAAAGCTTAAAAAAAAAATTATTATTATTATTATCATTATTATTATTATTATTATTATTATGTTATGTGTTGTTGCCTGTGAATTGTGCTGTGCTCGGTGTGTAGGAGCACGGCCACCTGAATGACATTAGTATGATCTGAAAAGTGAAACATAGAGTCAATAGATCAAAGAGTGACTCAGGTTTGAGTGATCAAGTGACGGAACTTTGAATATTTTATCCCAATAAGAATAATAACGGACTTTATAAAGGTATTTATCGAAAAGTATTGTTTGGTGTAAATGATTTTGGATACTCCTCAATTAGCTCTAAGCTAGAGGAGTAATTAAAGCACTGTGTGTAATATGATTCAATATAAAATTTAATGGAAATAAATTGAAATTGAAATTAAAAAGAAAAAAAAATTGAAAAAAAAAAATTATTATTATTATTGACTAATCATTATTATTTCTCACTTATTCTATTGAATTCAAAATTATTTTCTCGAAACAATTTGTTACAATTTTATTGAAGTTTTCTCAAGTAGTTATTGATTTTTTGAAATTTTTCTTCAAACCTACCTACTGATATGTTTTTAAAATTTCTATTGAATATTCAGCTATTGATATTTTTTTGTTGAACACATACAAAATAAATTGTAACCCAACAAAAATTACTACAACTGGCTTTATGCAAGGCCACTACATAATAATTTCACTGTAAGTCTAATAATTTACTGAAAAACAAGTCAACTTATCAACTTCCTGGTAAAAAACAGACACATAAACATGACAAAACTATCAAAAACATGGTGGTAAATTCATCAACTTAGTTGGTCACTTGAAAGCTAAGTATTTTCGACATTTTCCCATCACTCTCCAGAGCTTCCATCCATCACAGTTAGCTAAAAACATGAACTGAATATGATAAGATATATAATGACCTACAACTTATCTAGTCTGAAGATAACAGAAATGTTTTACAGTAATTATTCTATCACTCATTCCGAAATTATCCCACAACTTACTACTTAATTTGATGATTGACATATTACAAAAAGATTTCATTATTTTATCTTTTTGAGAACTCTCCTACAACTTATAAATTTAGTGATTTGATAATGGACAGGTTAAAAAGTTTGAATTTTATCTTTTTGAGAACTCTCCTACAACATAAAAATTTAGTGATTTGATGATTGACATATTTCATTTTATCTTTTTGAAAATTCTTCCACTACTTAAAAATCTAGTGATTTAAGTTGATTGGTTACAAAAAAATTTAATTTTATCTTTTTGACCTAGAAAATAAAATCTCATAAAGAAAATGAAATTTAGCCTACTACTTCACTTGTCATTATTCTTTCCACATTTTTTGGTTAAATTGTCTTATTTGAAAATTAAGTTGTATTTTATTGTTATCGGAGTAAAGTTTTTTGGTTAATCTAAATTTGTTGTGTGAATTTATCTCAAT
>OX418225.1:3841537-3964707 GCA_948455865.1 Conomelus anceps
TATAAAACCTACTTTTATCCCAGATATCAATTTTGTCTTTACTACACCCAAATAAACTCTTTAAAATAGGTTTGGTTTGAAAAGCTACATCAAAACCGTTCTTTTTCCATTCTTTACCTAATTTATCATAATTATACTGGGCCAAGATAACGTACCGTTATCCATGACCTTTCCCCAGTATCAGTTACAGCAATACTAGCACTGATTGCTAGTCTCCTACTTATTTTATTTAAAATTTTATCGACAATCATCTCCTCATATCCATTTGTAATAACTATCTGTTTAATCGTATTAATCTCTTTTACAGAGATGTGGTTGTTACAATTTCGTCTTATTATTCATTATGGATACCTTCCACAATATCACCTTCACCACTACAAAGAAAGAAATAACTTAAATCAATATTTATCTTTCTTTGTAGTGGCAGAGGTGATATTGTGGAAGGTATCCATAATGAATAATAAGACGAATTTGTCACAACCACATTTATTAAAACTTTGAGAAACTAGTTTCGGTTGTTACACCATTATCAATCTCAATCATACAGTTTGATTGAGATTGATAATGGTATAACAACCGAAACTAGTTTCTCAAAGTTTTAATAAATGTGGTTGTGACAATTTCGTCTTATTATTCATGATTTTTTTCTGAGGATTTAGCCCACATAGGTCTGAGACCCGTGCATGGATGATGCGATGGATGAATTGGACCTACAGCTACTGTTCTAGGTTGGTTCGTCTGGAGGCCTGGAGGGTTCGTCTCAGGCAAGGCTGTCTAATAAATTGTGTTAGATGTGAAAAATTTCATTGAATGTGATACTTGTGTTTAATTTTGTGATGATGATTATCATCGAGTACATCAGAAGTATGTTCCTCTGCGCAAGCCCCGGATGTTCTTGGATGTGAGGTCTACTGTTCACACAGTACAACTACTAAATCTGTTCGTGACAATATCAATTATTATTATACATTACATCAAATAATTGTTTACCTGCCCACATTTAAATATTTAGAAGTGGAGGTACACGACGATTAGAGTTCGTTAACTTCTTTTTTCTCTTTTTCTTCTTCTACAAAACAGATTACAAGACGGTTTCAGATGCTGTCTCACCACAAACACTGATTAAAAACACTAATAATTATTTACGACCAAATCCTGTTACCAAAACAATTTAGTCAAGCATTTTCTACACGTGTTGTACTCAGGTATTCGATTCTCTTTCTTCTTTCCTCCTTCCTTTCTTCCCATGTTTCTTTCTCACTCTATTTCATCGTGTACCCACCTATCCAATTCTCTTCTAAGTTTTACGCTTCTTTCTCTTTGAGTTGAGTTTTAGGTTTGGCTCTGTAATTATCCCATTTACATAATTCATTGGCGTCATGCTTCGCCTAATTAAGTGGTTAAGCCCTCCCACTCAAGTCTAGTTGAAACGAGAGGAAGACAGAGGTAGAGAGAGAGGGCTAGAGAGGGGGGAAGAAAGAGTGAGAGAGCTTGAGAGAGATGAGAAAAGAAGATATTTGAGAGAAGATACTATTAAGATCTCATACTTATTCGGCTTTCATCCTTCTGTTCGTGGCTACGTCCTTATCATCGCCTTACTCCCTTCTTTCAAACCTTTCTCCTTTCTTCCTTCTCCAAGTTTTGGTTATCTTTGTCTATCTACTCGTCTTTATCCATCAATTTGTCTTTTTTTCAATAATTTTCTTGAAAACAAAGAGCGATTGAATGGATTATTGGAACTTGTACCTACAGAAATTACAGAGGTAATGGTTGCGTTCATGGGAGCATTACCGGTAATCGGTAAATGGAGTCTGAATGGTATATTGGAGTCGGCGTAGCCGAGTTGGCTTATCGCTGGTCTGATAAGCCAAAGGTCCTGGGTTCGATCCCAGTTGAGTACAAGATATTTTTCTCGAGCCACTCCCGTGTTTCGGAGGACACGTTAAGCCGTCGGTCCCGGTTGCATATTAAAAAAAAAGCAGTCGTTAAAAAAAGCGGCGAGGTGGAACTACCCGTAAGGGTCTCCCCACCACGAAAAGCCATACGAATTTACTTTTACTTTTAATGGTATATTCAAATTCATAGACGTTGAGAAATTTGAATGGACCGATCAGACGCCACCGGTAACGTTTACCGGTAAGTGAGAATGCTCCCATGAACTCGAACATTGATTTCAAATTTTCAACAGTTTTTCAAGACATTGTTCCCAGTAACCGGTAAATGTTACAAGTGGTGTCTGAGTGGTCTTTTCAAATTTATAGATGTTGAGTAATTTGAATGGACCGATCAGACGCAATCGGTAACTTTTACCGGTAAGTTAGAAGGCTCCCATGAACTTGACCATTGATTTGAAATTTTCACCTGAGATGAAGGCATTGTTCCTCCATACTCTTGTAACTTGTGCTTGGTTGATGAGGTGGACGTGAAAATCAAATTGATGATAAATTTTAAGGGTAATGTCAGGCCCAACCAGAAAGAATATGTCATTTTATTGCATAAAGTGTCTTAATGATAGAAATAACGACCATAAGCTGTAGTTAATTTATAGGTAAGATTAATTATATCAATTGAGCACCCCAAAAACAAAAAATCAAATTTGAATCACAAAATAATAGATGGAAAATTTTTTTTCGCCACACTAGGACGTAATGAGCTGTTTTTCGTGCGTCATATGGAGGCCGAAAGTGTTTGGTTTCCGACGAGGTCTGTAAACGTTTACCGCCCTAGGGCGGAAAAGAAAATGACCTTGAATGACAGCTGATCGTGTCTGTATACAGCAGTCATGATTGTAAAAATGAATCCTTCCAACTTTCATGTAAAACAAAAAGATTTAAACCATCAATAAATGTTTATTTTTTATAATTTAATATGTACGTAGTATTTAAAATGTCAAAAATGATCACTTTTTATAACTTAATATGTAATATTTTGTAGTTTTGATATCAAACAATAGAACCTTTTTATTCAACCTACAGAGCTCTGGGTGGGAATTTTGTGAACTACTACAACTGTTGCTAACCTCTCTTGGTTGGTTAGGCTTTTTGTTTTTAGGAATTTTTCTACTACTGCAACTGTTGGTAAAGGTTACTGTTGGTATAGAAAGGTTAGTTGGTTAGGTTTTTTATGCAGGTTTTGAATCAGGAACAGGAATAACAACAAAAAACCTAACCAACTAACCTTTTGGCGTACAGTTGTAGTAGTTTACAAAATGCCCACCCAGAGCGCTGTAGGTTGAATAAAGAGGTGATAGCCGTTCCTTGTATTCTTGCAAGTACCATAGCCTTAAAATTTCGCTTTCAAAATTTCCAACTTAACATTGTTGTTTTGTTTTTTTTTGTGGTGTGGCGAAAAATAGCGTTCGCAACACGGGCAAAAATGTTTTGCCGGCTCTCAAACGCTTCAAGTTCTCGACTTCGTCTCGAACTTGAAAACCGCGATCTCGAGCCGGCAAACACACATTTTCAGCCCTAGGTGCGAAATATACTATTTCACGAAAATAGTTGAAATGTCAATACTCTAATGATATCCAATAAAAGGAATTTTGAAAAAAATTATGGCCAAAAACCCTGCAAAGCAAAGCCGGTTTCAAATTTGATCAAATTGATCAAATTTCATCAAATTTGATCCCAAAATTGCACAAAATAATTGATGGAAAACATTTTTTTCACGAAAATAGTTAACATTTCAATACTCTAATGAAATCTAATAGAAGGAATTTTGAAAAAAATTATGGCCAAAAACCCTGCAAAGCAAAGCCGGTTTCTGAAGTGAACATGGTAAGGCCTTATATAGAGTTTTTTTTTTAAGAATATGAAGAAACATTGGTGTAACCAGAGTTTGGCTAGTCTGACTAATGGGAGGAGGGAGGGTTGACTAATGATGTAATGGTGGGGGGGGGGCAGGTACCAGACACTATATAGTACACAATAAGAGGAGGCTTTTAATTCAAGACAAAATGTATAGTTTATTCAAATAGTATGGCCAAACTAACGGTTCAGGGGTACTGTCCCGGAAATTTTTTGAAAATACTCTAAAGCCACATTTCCAGACGTCTTTTTTGACTCTTTTACTAAAGATTATTGTAACTTATTTGTAGAATTTTGGTTGATGTTGTGGAACTCCATAATAAAAGAATAAAACACTGTTAAATGTTGTCAATTCCACTTCTTTATTACTACTGTAGTAATAAAGAAGTGGAATTGACAACATTTACTACTGTAGTAATAAAGAAGTGGAATTGACAACATTTAACAGTGTTTTATTCTTTTAAAGATTATTGTCTTTCAAGGATTGTTAGAATTTCAAAAAAAAATTTTTTTGTATATCAGAAGGGGGATCTATCCCCCTGATCCCCCTCTTAGTCACGCCATTGTGAAGGAGTATTGTTGAATTTGATAAAAACAGATGGAGTAAATTATGATAATGAGAGAGATAAAAAATATGTTGATTCCTCTGCACCACACCTATAAATCGATAAACCTCCAATCTTTCAATACCTTATTGTGTTGCAATTGTTCAAATAATCAATCGCTTCGAACCCTACTTAAAACAGCGTTTAGTTGTCAACGTAATCTGCTCTCAGAACTTATATCATCCTTCTCTAAAATTCCATCTCACTCTTCAACTCATACTAATTACAAAACTCTATCTTCGTCTACAACTTTTGTATTCTGGACAGGCGAGCATAAACATAATGATAAGCATGGGATAGGGCGCGTTTGCAGCTTATAATTATAATCATAAATATGCATAATATTGCCCGGGCCTATTATTATCGCCTGGGAAAGAGATGAAGACATTACCTTGACTAATTGTTAGGAGACTTGCCTATTAACACATTCATATTACACAGACCGTTCTGAATTAATTTACTGCCTGCAACTCATTAATATTTTTCTTATTTGTTTTGAGTGGTTTCTTTTTTCTTTAACACATACGGCATTTATCTTTGCCAGATATTAGTATATTGAGTTGGGAATTCGTGAATAACGAGTTCGTAATTGGGAATTTCGAAACATGGAAAACATTCGAGATATTTTTAATTTTCATGGTAAAGTTAGGTTAGGTTACTAACTAGTGAAGTAATTATTTTGAATACTTTATTGAAAATTAAATATAAGTTTACAGCACACGTAATGCAACATCACATTTTTGATCAGCATGATACATAAACAAAAATTATCTAAGGAGTGCCTTGCTTGTATTAAAAAATGAACTCAATTTTAAATCAACAATCTGCAGTGCGTAGGGTAAGTCTGGGGGGGGATGACCAATGGGGGGGGGCTAGTCTCCAGACACACTATATAGTACGCCATATAAGGGCAAGGGACTAGAAGGGATTCTCTAATAATAATAATGATTCAAGACTACAATATATAGTTTATTCAGGGGGTTCGTGGGTGCTTCCCGGGAAATAGTTTTTGAAAAATAACCCCTTTAAAACCAAATTTTAAGCGACTCTAGACACAAATTCATCCATTCTTACATTATTTTAACCCAAATTATGTAGCAAAGATATTGATTTTCATCTAGTTTTTGGGAGATCCGAACTCTCGTGCTAAAAACTTGTTCACGTAGCCAAACTTAAAAGCAGGCCTACTTCAAACTGTTTTCAATCTGCTATTTTTGATCCCCCACCCCACCTGATTAGGGTACAACCTAGTACCGTACTTAAAAATGTATTTTACTAAAGATTACTTTTACTATTACTATTAGACTTCAATTACTATTACTGAAAGACTGCTGACTATTCACTGTGTAATTCTTGTTTTGACAATATCATCACAATATAGATAATAAGGTACTGCATTGTAATATGTCTATTTGTAGACTATATTAGCCTAAGTACGAGTAATAACATGAAAATACCAATAAATTACTCAGTTCACCAAATAGTTGTCAGCTTCACTTGACAGCAATTATTCAATTTCATTATCAGTCCATTTTCTTTTTTCGGGAAACATGTCAGCCTGCTTCAATTATTCGGAATTATTGGTGTTTATTAAAATGGAAAAAGCATGTCCTTTCAGGAGTAATTACTTAAATTATTTGTCAGCGTGCTCACATAAAATATATAAGTAATAGTGGTTGGTTATTGGATAATCCAGAAAATGAGAAAAGAACACTACAGTAAGAACTAACAGCTACAGTAAGTACTAACGGCCAGTTGCACGAAAGAAAATTAAATTTAACCACCGTAAGATGACGTCATCGTACGGAGCTCAATAGGGAAGCCGTTACACTGGCTCCATCAAATAATCATCTTACGGTCGTCAAATTCAATTTTTTTCCGTGCATCTGGCTTAAAGCTTTATAATAAGAAATAATGTCAGAATGATATAGGCAAAAGCTATAGCTGTTTTAGGAGACACCTAATTAAACGATACTTAAAACTAAAACCAATATAATGGATTTACTTTCACAAAATGAAGTGAATTTTATTATTTTGTTCATGTGGTTGTATTTGTGATAATGATGTGATAGATATCCATCGCATTGTTTGACTAATAGTATTCAATTCTTCTCCTTAAACTTTTCCATTCCCTATAGAGGTCCTCAAAGTTTATACACACAGTTTACCTTGCTATAAATCTATTACCTATACTGTAAATACACTAGATGATAATAAATTGAGAATAATTAACTGTATATTATACATACTTTTCAAATTGTGAAATAAATGAATTGAGACAAAACAGTCAGCCTCTGACTTTCCGAATAATTACTAAGAATTCTTATTTCACTACCAATTCTGTTAAGAAAAATTAGATGAATATGTTATGATTTTCATGAAAAAATACCTGGTGAACAATCTAATATCAAAATTGACACTCTATTTCTATTTAATATATTATTTTCACTCACTTATACTGGAAATTCTGGAGGGATGCATTTCACTAAAGATACCAAATCTCAGCTGCCTCTAAGCTACCAAATTTCAGCTCATTTTACCTGTATTTTAATTTCTTATTTAATTTACATCTTGTTTAATATTGCGCATTATGTTTTAATGCTATAAATTTAGTAATTTTACTGAGAACTATCAGAATGCACAAGGTTTCTCAACCTTTTTCAACTGTAAATTAACAATAAAATTGTGAAATGAGTAAACTTTTCAGAGTCAAATCTTGATCTCAGACTTTCCATTCCAAATTTAATTTTCAAATTTCCTAGTTTATTGCAAGGTGAAGTAAATTCAGGTTTATTTAAATTTAAAGTTCGTCTACTAGATTCTATATACGATTTCAGCTCATTTCACTTGTTTTTCCACTTCTTATAAGACATTTGATGCTTCTCAGTTCAATTATTGTCAAATTGATTAATTTTTAATTTTATTTATTGCAAATTTATTGAAAGGCTGTGCACAGAATTTGTGATCATAATTTTTTCCAAGTTTCTTGCATTGCATATTATAAGGGCTTTGAAATGTTATCTATTGCTGGAGTGAAAATTTTCTTCAATTATTTTGTGAAATATGTGGGTTCAAAGTTGAACTTTTTCGGTTATTGGGGGCAATTGATCTTACCTATAGGTTATTTAAAACTTTTTATAAATTTTCCATAACTAAAAGACACCTTGAGGGATACAATGATATAAATTATATTTCAATCTAACAAATAGATTTTTCAAAATAATTCCTTTAAAATTAATTTTTTTTTACTGACATTTTGGAATATATTTTGAAAACATCAATTGCTTGATTAGACTGAAAAATATGTCATTCTATTCCTCAAGGTGTCTTTCAGTTACAGAAAATTTATCAAAAGTTTAAAATCACTCATAGGTGAGATCAATTGCCCCCAAAACCCTCAAATATTCAACTTTGGTCCCCCATATTTCAAAAATAATTGAAGGAAAAAAATTTCCTCATAGCAAAAGATAACATTTTAAAGCCCCATTAATATGCAGTGCAAGAAACGTCGAAAAAATTATGATCACAAACCCTGTGCACAGCCTTTTAATAAATTTTCAATAAATAAAAAAAAAATTTATCAATTTGACAATAATTGAACTGAGAAGCATCAAATGTCACAAAAGTTGATAACCTTCTTCAACTTTGAAAATACAACAAATACAATCAAATTGTGGAAACGATGACATGGAATCTTTAGAGAATGCAAACACCTCAGTCTGTATTCCACTAAAATGAAGTATGTTTTGAGCGTCTGTAGCTCTTCCAGATTGTGATGAATAAAATTCAACTTCACTATATTAATAAAAACAAAGGAAAAATAAAGTATGAAGTATGTTTTGAGAGTCTGTAGCTCTTCCAGATTGTGATAAATAAAATTCAACTTCACTATATTAATAAAAACAGAGGAAAAATAAAGTGAACACAATTTATAATGCAATAAATATTTTATTTAATACGCATGGAGGGCACATAACTCATCATTGTGAATTCCTTCCTATTTTTAATAATAATAATTCCAACACAAACTATCACAACTATTCAACAGGGTTTGTCACTATAAAATGCACGTAATTACTGGTCAGCTTCTTACACATTATCATGATATCTATTTTAATTTCATTGATGATGAATACATATCTTACAATAATTATTGTGAATGGAAAATACTATCAATTCTCTATTATTCTCATGTACACATACCATCTATAAAAATGCAGTAATTGTATTGTTGATATGCGTTTATTATGTATTGAATGTTTATAAAAGGATGATGACTCTTAAGAATTGTTTATTGGAAGCCTTGAAGTTGTCACAACCACATTTATTGAAACCCGCATGATACTAGTTTCAGTTTTCACACCATTATTATTTCTTTTCTTTAAGGATGAAGCCCACATAGGTCTGATATTATTTGTGCGTGGATAATGAGTTGGATGTTAGTGATTAATGATGTGGGCCTACAGTTTTAGGTGGGTTACGAACCACCGGGAAGTGATTTTACAGCAGAGAATAGTGTAATGTAATCGGTCACCCTTACAAAGAGTGCCCAGGAGGACGCAGTTTATCTCTATCTGATTGAACAGATACCTGCTATGGCTCACGGCTATCACTTTCCATTATCAATCTCAAACAAACTTAAACTGAAGTACAGAGTAGCTTAGTATATACTAAACACAGAATGATACTATTAGCTAAGAGAGAAAGTGCCTTTGATAGACTGACCTTCATTGAAGGTCTGTGATTGGTTGAAGGCCATAACAAGTCACGCCCACTGGTGCTTTTGCTTGCTCTCTTTTGCTTGTTGCTCCTCCCACCAGTGGGCATGACTTGTTATGGCCTTCAGCCAATCACAGACCTTTAATGACGGTCAGCCTGTCAGAGGCACTCTCTCAACCAATAGTATCATTCTGTACTTAGTAAGTTTATATATTAAGCTACTAATTTTAATTTTCTTAATTTTAGTTTGTTTGATAATGATAATGGTGTAACAATCAAAAGTAGTATCCCACGGTTTTCAATAAATGTTATTGTGACAACTTCAAGTCTTATCATTCATTATGGATATCTTCCACAATATCACCTTGGCCAATACAAAGAGAGTTTATTGGAAGCCATTATTTAACTTATTAATAATGAAATAACGTAAAAATGTTTAATGTTTTGTTGAAAATATTCTTAAGGATACTTTTAATATGATAGAAATCAGCCTTCATTAAGATTGGACTGCTATTAAGTAATTGCTGATTTTTTGAGATTTAAAAATAATATAATTATTGAGATTTAGAATATTTATAAAACATCTCTTTAAAATTTAAACCATTATGAAACTTGTTAAAGTTGGTATGATATTGGAAATTATGAAATTACAGTATTTATATTTTATAAAAACACAATAATTAAGCAAAGATACAACAGGCTTCTGTCAACAACAGCTTTGTTCACAAATTTTTAACTGAAAAATCAAAATGTTAGGTTATGCCCAAGTTTAACTAGAAATTCCTCTTTAAAAATACAATAACCGATTCTTTTATGAATTTATTTTGTTAGTATTTCAAAAATTTAATAATGGTTTTCTTATGTTTATGTGCGATGAATATTTTTATTAATTTTGCAAAGATTTCCTAGGTTTACTATTGTTGAAGTTGAAGTTAGTTGATGTTTCAACATACTTTAAAACAATAGTCTCTGTAAGATAGATTTTAATATTTTGAAATACTATAAATTCATGATTTAGGCTAACTACATCAGTTTCAATGCTTATCTCTTTATTTGGAAATTTTATTCATGGCTTCTGATCTATTTAGCTCTACATTATTACTATTTTATGCTCAATTCTTCCATCTGTTTAGTATTTTTTGATAAACATATTGATTAATAGAGCTGTTCTTAATTATTAGATTATTGTTCAACAGACATTGAGAATACAAAACAAGATACTAGGTGAATTAAAAATTAAAAAAATGAATTCATCAATAAGGTCAATTTATCATCTTCAAGGAGATTTCTTCAAAGAATAATAATTCCTTTTCTTTAAATTTAAAATAAATTTCCTCTCCTTTGGCTTCCAATAACTAGTCATCAACCAAAAAAATTTACATTGGGCTACTTTTTCTCAGATCACGAATTTTTTAGACTACCACTTCTAGGATACCATTAAATTTATATCTACAACATTCTATACTTATTTCTATGTACACAGATGTTTGCTAAACATTTTCAAAATCTTATTTTCAACATAATTTCAATAAATTATTATTTCTACAAATAGGAATCACATTAATTTACCATGATATTGCCTAGCTACAAAATTTATCTACAAATTTTTATCATCAAGAAAATGATTCTATTCAAATTCCAAATAGTTTACAAATAAGTTGTGGAACATCACCCTTACCTCATAGGATAATCACAGAGAACTTTATACAGGGTGGAACTATCTTGGATATTACCTATTTACAACTATATATACAATAGACTTTCTTCACTAACTTAGTATACTAGAACAATATCGTTATACTTCTCATTAATACTGAATTGCAAGAGCATTTCTGCTTCATATTTAGAATAAAATATAAGAATTAATAAATGACTAGTAGAAGCTTAGAAAGTAAGTCAGAGGTCAAATATGTTTGTGAAATCAAGCTTAAGAGATAAAATTGATAGGACAAAATTTAAGACATTTGGTTAGAAAATAAATATTTATGTTTGTGTATGGGTTGTCATTTTTCAAATTTGATTGAATTAAGAACGATGAGTATTTAAAGATTGATAGACCAATGTTTTCAAAAAAGTTTTGTTGTAAAAGTGTCTTTTGAATTGTGTAGGGCATGTCAGTTTTCAAAACTGTGAGAGGGCTAATTTGATTTGTTTGATTTTGAAACTTCTTTATTTCAACATACTTCTATATATCTTTTACTTCTATATATCAACATACAATACAATCAATGCTAATGTTTGAAAAGATTGTAGTGTTTAAAAATACAGTGGAATGTACAATTTCTGTTAAAAAATCTACTCAACTCTTTTAAACAGACAGTATAACTTTTAACTCAACTATTAAAGTTACTAACTGGTTCAGTTTTGTTTAAATTGCCTCTATTGATAACTTTTTGCTATAAATTTTCCTGGAGTGAAATATAATTCATAATAAATTATTCTCATAAATAATATAATCTCATAATTATTCTCTTCTGATCACAGATATTTGAAAGGTGACATTGTTACAATAAAATTCCTTCAAAGTGTACTTTACAAGTGTATTCAGAATTTGGTTGCAACTATTTTTAAATTGTAAAATTGGTTGATTTTTTGAAGTTACAGACTTGAAAACCAAAGTTTTTTCTCTATTTACTCATATTGACATTTCTTCAACTCTCTACAGATGTGTGAAGCTTCTGAAAACAAATCTATAACATACGGAGTACTAAATTTATACAGTACTATTGAATGTCTTTGAATTTGATTAACTTTTACAACTTTATGCATAGTGTGCTTTGCTATGAACTTTTGTAGTTTTTCACAAACATACTTATTTTCAAATGTTTGGACATTTGCTCCTATTCTCAAGTTTGTGTACATTGAACATGGCTACGAACGTTTGAGTCTTCTTACAAATAAACTGTCTTCTAATGTATAATAATATATACTGAAAGTTATATATTTTACACGAATGAACTGAATTTTCTCCTCCAGTTACTGGTATCACAATCACTGTCTTCCCAATAGCGGTTCAGGAATGTATTTTATCCACATGTCAGTCTCTCAGTCAACAAGTAGATGAAGAAATATTCACAAATGAACTTGTTATCAATGTCTGCTCATAAATAAACTTTCTTTCAGATGTCTTTCCACAAAAATAATGAACACAAAAGAACTTTCTATCGATTTTAGTCTAACAACATATGAACTGTATCTTTTGAATACCTGTTCACAAAAATGAACAGCCTTTTGAATGACAGTTCACAAAAAACTGTCTGTCAAATGCCAGTTCCCAAAAATCGGTCTGTCAGTTGTCTTTCTGCAAGATAAACACAAAATAACTTTGCACATTTTTGTTCCACAAAAAATGACTGTGTCTTTCTAATACCTGTTCACAAAGATATCAGTTTACAAAAATAACTGTCTTTCAAATGCCTATTCACAAAAAACCCTGTTTTTTAGGTGTCTTATCACAAAAATAATGAACACAAACATATAGTAATTTAGTATTTCTGGTCTTTCCAATACCTGTTCACAAAAATTCACTGTCTTTTGAATGTCAGTTCCCAAAAAACTGTCTTTTCAATGTCAGTTCACAAAAAAAAACTGTCTTCTGAAGGTCTGTTTGCAGAAAATGAATGTCAGTCAAATGCCAGTTCACAAAAAATTGTTTCTCAAATACCTGTTCACAAAAATTCAGCGGTTTTCGAATGCTTGTTCACAATAAAAGTGTCGTACAATGTCAGTTCACAAATAAAACTGTTTTTCGAATGTCAGTTCACAAAAAACTGTCTTTTCAATGTCAGTTCACAAAAAACTGTCTTTTCAATGTCAGTTCACAAAAAACTGTCTTTTCAATGTCAGTTCACAAAAAACTGTATTTTCAATGTCAGTTCACAAAGAACTATTTTTCAATGTCAGTTCACAAAAAACTGTCTTTTCAATGTCAGTTCACAAAGAACTATTTTTCAAATGTCTGTTCACAAAGAACTATTTTTCAAATGTCTGTTCACAAATAATAAACTGTCTTATTCGTTCACAAATGACTCTGCTGTGAAACGCGCGCACTGGACAGTAGTGACTCTATGCTGAACGGATTCGGCCTTCGTGACTTGTCCGACAGATCGAGACTGGTGTGTATCTGCGACGTGTCCGTGTCTGTTGTGTGTCCGTGACGTGTCGGTGCCGCCGAGTCCGCGTCCTCCGACTCCCCGACGACGTCTATTTCGACGTCCTTGGTGGTCGTCGTGGTGGAGTTGCTGCAACAGCTCATAGAGTCCTCTCGCGTCGAGGAACTCTCGCCACCTCCTCCTGACATCATTGACTTTTTCATGCCTGTAGCAAAGAGAAACATTACAGATTAGTTGAGGAATCAGAAAAACGAGTTTTTAAACATGAAATGCAAGAACTTTTATTGGAGAAATACATGTAGTTGATTATATTCAGTCGAATTAAGTTAATAATAATTATAAAAGGTTTTTAATTAATAAGATAGCAAAAATCCCACATTTGTCTCTAGTATTTAATCCAATATTTGGTTGATTAGTAAAATATTTAGTAGTCTAGTAGTTAATAATTTGATGGGAAGTGATAGCCAAGTGCCATAGCAGTTATCTGTTCAATCAGAGATAAGCTACGAAACTCCTGGGCGCTCTTTGTAAGGGTGACCGATTAAATTGACCAGCAAAAAATACTCTGTTCTCTGCTGTAAAATCACTTCCCGATGGTTCGGAACCCACTTAAAACTGTAGGTCCAACTCACCAATCACCATCATCCAATTCATTACTCGCGCACAGGTTTCAGACCTATATGGGCTTCATCCTCCGAAAAAAAGGGGGGAAAATATATAAATTAATTAGTCCCAGTTGTTTATTTATTCTATTAATTAATTAAGAAACCAGAGAACAAATTTCTGGAAGTAGAATAAACAATTTGTTTAGAAAAAAATAGTAGTTGATTATTGTTTATGACATTCATTTAAAACTATATTGATCGATTAGTAAGAAATTATTTGAATTAATTAGTTTCAATAATTGTTTTTTTGTGAATATCCATTTTGGTGAACATGTCATATACTTAGTATATACTGTTTATTCTGATGGAAATTGTGTATGTGGTATTTTTCTTGTAATGTACTTTTTTCTTTTTCCATTAGGTGGTCTTCCAACTACGTCTCAGACTACGTTGCAGACTTGATCTGCAACCAATCGTCGAAGAAGAACCATATATTTCGAAACACGTCCGCCGTGACTCAAAAAGTCAGTTCTGCCCAGCAAGATTCTACTTTATTAATATTCATTATTTTTTATCAATTTTATAAATTAAACAGAATTTATTAATTTCGAATTCCTTTAATTATATAAATTCTGTTTAAGTAAATTTGTCAGTTTGATCAATTGTCAGTAACTTCGAACTAATTTATAAATTAGTTGAGAAACCAGAGAATAGAGTTTCCAAAAGTCGAATACAAAGTTGTTTAGAAGGATAGAAGGAGTTGATTGTTTATCATATACAGTGTGAATTATATTGCTTAATTAGTCAGAAATTATTTGAATTAATTTATAATTTTTATTGTATTCAGTGGGGAAAATTCTATACTTTATATCCTAATATCTTTGTATTTTGCATAGTAATTATTATTCACAAACAAGGTTTAGCAGTACTTGTTTTTGTAGTAACTGAGTAATCTCATGGAAATTCTTACTTGTATATTGTAATAATTGTATTTGAATTATTTATTACTTGATATCTATTATGTGCTGTTCTGTTGACTAGAACTATTTTAATTTATTATTATTTTCAATTAGTGGTCCTCTTACCAAGATTGTATCAATGCCAAGGCTCACTACAATAGTTATTTGTGCATCTAGGGACTAAAGTGCAACTTTTTCTCCCTGTGGGAGACAATCTCCCTGAGGGAGAAATAGTTATTTATGTATTAAGAGCGTGAAGCGCGACTTTATCGCTCGAGCCAAAACATTTACTGCGCGACGCACAGAGGAAATTTTGCGAGTAATTCTGCAGTAAATTTGCGAGAGCGATAAAGAAGCTTCACGCGCGAAATACATACAATATTTTTCCTACAACTGCAGTTCTGGATTCCAACACAATAAAAGCTTGTAGTTTGTAACATCACAGACCGTGCTCGGATTTGGTCAGCGTTCGACTTTTTTGAGGTTATGTGAATTTCACGGATTCCATGATCCACCAATGAGAAGACATCAAAATCAAAACAGAAGCGTAAAGAAAACAGCTGGTGAGCGTAAAGTACTTTACCGCTTGCGGAGCAGTAAAGAGGTATTTTACAATTAGTTTTCAGTACTTAAAGAACTACTTTACGAGCAGCTGTAGGAAAAAGTACTTAAGTCCCGTGATGCACACAAAATTTCTCCTCCACTTACACCAATAACTATAACGATGTATAATTTTACTTTTCTGTGCAGACGCTCAGTCGTCTGTCATAGATCGCTCTCGTAGAGATGACGTTCACCTCACAATCGAAATACAGCTACTTCTCTTCCTAGGTCGAAATATTCCAAAGATCGAAATACAGCTCTCTTAAATTTTCCTCGACCGTGTACGACAATTCAACAATGTTGCCATATTCCTTTTCTCTTCAATCGTGGCGTTGACGGACTTCTTCCCACGTTATTCTTATGGGTTTACTTTTACTCCCTAGGGACTAAAAGTAATTCTTTTCCTCCCTAGGAAGAAAAAGTAAGTAGGTTAGTCCCATGGGGTATTAAGTAGTACTTAAGTATTCGATTCCAGGGAGTAAAATGTGGCTTTAGTTAGTAGGTGGAGGAAAAAATTATTTACGTTGAGGATTTCGCCATTTGGGGGTTCAGTGTCTCAACTAACCTTGATTATGTTGCTGTGCTTCAAGTTTGTTTTGAAAACATTTGGGAGTTTGTTTTACAGAGTTTCGGCCATATTTATTTGGAAATCAGAGTCTCAACGTACCATGATTATGTTGCTGAGTCTCCCATTCCCTCCGGAGAGTGTCCAGGTCGACGGCCACGCCCTTGGCGGCCAGCTTCCTCTGCTGGCGTTCGAGACTCTTCAGCAGCTTCTTGTGTCGGCGTTCGCGTTCCTTGCGCTGCAGCTCTTCGACCGGGATCGGCTCCCCGGAACACGTCACCGGGTGAGCGTTGTGAGCCGGTCGACCCGGTCCCTTCTTGGTGTGCTCCTTTTTGCGCCACTTGGCACGCCGGTTCTGGAACCAAACCTGGAAACGAACGAGTAGAATTGATTAAATTGGTCTATGATAAATTAATGAATAATAAGACGATGTTGTCACAACCACATTTATTAAAAATAGTGAGATACTAGTTTCGGTTGTTACACCATTATGAATCTCAAGCTAACTGAAACTAAAGTACACAGTAGCTTAATATATACTAAACATGGAATGATACTATTAGCTAAGGGAGTTGAGTATGAGATACTGAGCCGGACGGTCGTAAACTTCGGTTGCTCCGTTATCGCCAATGATTGACAACTGTTGTTATTCGTTACGTTTGCAGCTCAACTCAATTTGTATGCATTTGCTAAACAAATTAATTTATTTACTATTAGCTAAGGGATAGGCTGACCTTAATTGACGGTTTGTGATTGGCTGAAGGCCATAACAAGTCACGCCCTCTGGTGGGAGGAGCAACAAGCAATAATAAGAATCAAATCAAGAACTAAAAACCGTGAACATCTAAAAAGTAACAAAGAAGAACATAACACAGACTAGAATTGAATAATTTTTAGGTTTGCTTTGCAACGGTATTTTAAAATTAAACAATTGATCTATGGATTGCAAGGTAGATCTTTTAAATATAACATTTTATATTATATGGATGTCAACCGATAATGCTAATACAATTCCAAAAAAGGAACTAGGAGCTGAAATATTAATATGCAAATTTAATGTGTTGCTTTGACTTGTGACTTAAAGTTTATTTGTATCAAAGTATTGTATTATTAATTTTCTGTCAACTGTTGTATGAGCTTCCTGCATCTAAAGACATTTTAGAACAGTAGTAGTGTCCATGAGTGAAACTTTAAATTAATTTTGAAAAATGTATAAAGCATCTCCACCAACCGAACATGTCTGCTGAACATTGTTGGCGAATACAAAAAACAAACAAACTTATGAGTCAACGAACATGCTCGTATGTTCAATTGAAATGTTCGGTCTGTGAGCGAACAGTGACGACCAACAAAAGGTTCCCGCCACTATTCCCACCACACCAATCATAATGTTCGAGAAGGCGTCCACACCAAACCAACACCAAACAATGTTCGGCGACATCAGATAATTCCAGCGAACACTGTTCGCCAAGCATGTTCGGTTGGTGGAGACGCGGCTTAAAGAGAACAAAACATCGGGCTCTGAGGTGCACAGAATTGAGCTTAGAGGAAGTTTGTGCCAAATTTAGTGTTCCAAATCATTGCCGTTTTTGTGAAATCAGTAAGAATGACACGCACAAACACACACACACACACTCTCTCTTTCACACATACACACCCAACATTTTGATCAAATATTAATAACTTACTATCTCTAAAAACCCTTCTGTATCATTGGTAAATCACTATACTACGTTCCACCAAAACAATCTTATTCTTCCACGTAACATAACCAAGAAACTCACACATGGACACTACTTATGGATGACACTACGTATGGACACTACTTCAAAGCACAGATGATGGAAAACAAATTAAGACTCGAAGCCAGTGTTCAGACTTGTTAGAGCAATATTTCAGTTGCCTGTAGGGATGGATTGATGATGTGAGTGAGTGCCTGGCTCTATGGGCCAAGAGTCAGTATTGATGAATTAATTCAAACGAAATACAAAATAGATTTGCTGCTCAAGTGCGAGAGAGTACGAGTGAGGGAGAGAAGTGTGAGACAGGAGTGATAGATGATAGCCGGCATTTATAAGGTGTGATGTTATTGATGAAGATGTGGTTATGCTGCATGATGGGAATGATGATGATGATTATTATTATTATTTAGAGAGCAGTACCGGGAAACACCTGGTGATTTTGATGAGGGGGTGGGGGGGGGGGGGTGGTGCGAAGAGTACAAATCTCGATACTAACTGAGTGTAGGCGCTTCTTTCAAGTCCTCCTCCTTCGCCAAGCATGAAATGCCTGAAATTCCGAAATATGCGCTTAGTCACATGACCCGCGGTGAGGATACTTATTCTTCTTCTCCTCTTCTATATCATCTTCTTATTTTCGTTTTTTCTCTCTCTTTTCTCTTTTTCTTCTTCGCCTTTACTTCTTCTACACATACTTTTTATTTCTCTTCTCTATTAAGTGATACTTTTCTAATACCTTCTTCTTTTCCCGCTCCTACTTCTTTTACTTTTCTTCTTATCTTTCCTTTTCTTGGTTTTCTTCTTCTTCTTCTACTTGTTTCTTATTTATTCTTTTCTCTTTATTTTTTCTACTTTCTTCTTTCTACTAACTTCGTCTCCTTCTTCTTCCTCCTACTCTTTCTCCTCCTCCTTCTTCCCACACCTACTCCTCCTTCTCCACTGTCGCCCCCTTTTCCACCTCCTTCTTCTTATTCCCTCTTCCTCCTCCTTCAACTAATCCGCTTCCTCCCACCCTCATTCACTTTATCCTCAAAGTCCTTCTCTCCTCTTCCTCCTTCATCTCCTTCATCTCCTCCATCTCCTCCTTCTCCTCCTTCTCCTCCATCTCCTCCTTCTACTCCTTTTCCTCCATCTCCACCCTCTCTTCCCTCTCCTCCTTCTCCTCCTTCTCCTCCTTCTCCTTCTTCTCCTCCTTCTCCTCTTTCACCTTCTCCTCTTTCACCTTCTCGTCCTTCTCCTCTTTCTCCTCCTTCTCCACCTCCTCCACCTTCTTCTTCTCCTCCTTCTCCACCTTCTCCTTCTCCTCCTCCTTCTTCTCCTCCTTTTCCTCCTTCTCCTCCTCCTCCCCCTTCTCCTCCTTCTCCTCCATCTCCTCCTTCTACTCCTTTTCCTCCATCTCCTCCCCTCTCCAACCTCTCCACCATCTCCTCCTTCTACTCCTTTTCCTCCATCTCCTCCCTCTCCTCCCTCTCCTCCTTCTCCTCTTTCACCTTCTCGTCCTTCTCCTCTTTCTCCTCCTTCTCCTCCTTCTCCTCCTTCACCTTCTCCTCCTTTTCCTCCTTCTTCCCGTTCTCCTTCTCCTCCTTCTCCTCCTTCTCTTCCTCCTCCTCCTCCTCCTCCTCCTCCTTCTCCTCCTTCACCTCCTTCTCCTCCTTCTCCTCCTTCTCCTCCTCCTCCTCCTTCTCCTCCTTTTCCTCCTGTTCCTCCTGCTGCTCTTTAGCCTCCTCCACCACCCTTTTCACCAGCCCTTCCACCAACACCTACTCCTTCTCTTCCTCATCGTCCTCCTACTCCTTCCCCTCCTCATCGTCCTCATATTCCTTCTCCTCCTCTTCTGCCTCCTCCTTTTCCTCATCCTCCTCCCCGACACCTCTCTCTTCTCCACCATCATAACCACCACATCCTTCACCACCACACGATTGAGCTGTCACTTTTTAGCGTGTCATGATTTACGAGGTGACGCTCACTCCCTCTATCGGTCAAATAAGTAATTACTTGTGTGAAGTGGCCGACCGGCAGACAGACAGAGTCAGAAAGTGTTAAAGTGTTAAAGCTCCGAAGAAGGTGTTCGCACTGTCTGCTCATTTAATATCTGCACCGATCGCTCTAAGGCAATAACCCCCTCCCCGTCCGTCCCTGCCTTAGATTTCGTCTCATAATTCACACTCCGGTACAGAGATAATATAGTCATGGTCATGAGAGTAGAGAAAAAAAAAAAAATTTGAGAGAGAAAATGTGAAAGAGGATAACGGAGAGTTAGATTTCAGAAAGAAAAAATTAAAGAAAAGTACAGAATATTACTGATGCTTCAGGTATTGTACCACTTTCCTCCCTTTATATAACAGTAATAGAGAGAGAAGTACAAATTGATAGAAATGAGAAGAAAGGGTGAGAGAGTATGAGAGATATTGAGTGGGAGAGAGAGTGAGAGAAGATAGAAAAAATTTAAGAAAAGCACAGAACATTACCGAAACATTGAAGTGATGTTTTAGGTATGCCACTATTCCCCTCCCTTTATATACAACAGCAATGGGGAGAGGAGTACAAATTGAAAGAAATGGGAAGATATAAAGAGAAAAAGAGATAGAGAGAAAGAGAGTGACTGATTGAATGTTTTATTTATCTCTTGGCAAACATAGCACTATTTGGTCCCCTCTACCACATAACCAGGCTAATACAATTACTTAAAACAAAAATTAGTCTACTTCTACGTCAATTGATATTATTACTGAAAAAATATTATTTTGTAGATGGAAACAGTAAAATAAAAATATATCTCAAATGTAAATAAGAAAAAATATATAATTTTGGTTAAAAATTGTCAAGAATAGTCTGTAGAAGAAAGAAAATTACACTTCGTGACTGAGTAATAAAGCGAGAGAAAAAGCGTTGAAGAAAAATAGAGAAAGAGATAGAAAGAGAGAGAGAGTGTGAGAGAGAGAGGCTGTGAGAGAGAGAAGAGAGTATGAGTTGGTGGCTGTTAAATAAAGAGGATGAGTGAGTGTTAAAGAGAAAGAGAGTGGGTGATAAAGAGAGAGAGAGAGTGCATATGAGAGAGAGAGTGCATATGAGAGAGAGAGTGCATATGAGAGAGAGGAACGATAGAAGGAGTGACTGATAAAGCGAGAGAAAGAGTGTATATGAGTGAGAGAGAGTGAAATAGAGAGAGCGAGCGAAAAACGTGTAAGATCATTGAATTGATCACCGTCTGAGGCTGAGGTGCACTACTATTTCTAACAAGTTCATATAGCTACACATCTGGAGGCATTCTGACAAATTAAATTTATGTCTTCAGTTACTGAAGTAGAAATCATAACCATAGAAATAAATGGAAAAATATTGGTATTGCTCTTTTTTGATGCTCGTGTTTTGAAGGCTCCAATTAAATGCGGTGACTTGTATGCCTTGGAGAATGATTCAATTTTAACTAGACGTGTATCTTTCGAATTCAGGTACAGCTGGATTATTATTTCGAACAACATTCAATTATTGCGGTCATGCTCATAGCATTGAACAGCGATTTTGAAATAGGAACTTACGGCTGTGCGCAGGGTTTTTGGTTATAATTTTTTTTTTTTTGTCAAGTTTCTTGTTTTGAATATTATCAGGCCTTTAAAATGTTGTCTGTTGCTGTGAGGAAATAGCTATTTGTGTAACTAGAGCGAAAAGTTGGGTATTTCTGCACTGGGAGAAACAGTTTTTTCACGAGCTGAAGGTGAGTGTAAAAAGTTTCTCGAGTGCAGAAACAACACTTTGCGCTCGAATTACACATTAAATTTTTCCTACAGTAATGTATAAAGTAATTTAAACAGAACAAAACAGGACATACATTAATACCTGACAATTCCTAACATAACCTATCTTCGAATCAAATCGATTTCAATAAGAACAACTACAACGACTATTTCATAGCTGAAGCAGAGTAGCCAACCTATTTTTGAATGCAGAATAAGGAACCTGCTTATTACATGCTCACCATTTTGTGTTGTTAGGTTGTAAATCTGGAGTGCGGAAAAGTATTTCGCGCACTGGTGCAGGAATAGATTATTGCGTTCATACAGACTAAGCTTCACAAATATAGACATAACATTTACATTTTCAAATTTCTTGATTTACAGAAAAATCTCCGATATGATACATTCTAACAGGTTTTCACAAATACTGTGTAAAACGGTTAGCATTTCAAAATTAATTTACTCTGAGTTTGAAATTAATTATGACTCAATTGCTATGCTTTAACAGATTAAGACCCTTGACCATATGACCCTTACTTGAGGCTACCTTAGCTCAAGGTATACTTGGAAATATTCACTTAATAGGCTTCTCAAGTCTACCTTAAGTCGAGGAAGTCTCGAGGTTGCTTTATAAAAACGAACCTACACCTTACGCCGCGAGCCGTAGCAGGTATCTGTTCAATCAGATAGAGATAAGCTGCGTTCTCGTAGGTCCTGTTTGTAACGGTGACCGATTAGATTGGCCAGCAAAAAAGACACTGTTCTCTGCTGTAAAATCACTTCCCGGTGGTTCAGAACCCACCTAAAACTGTAGGTCCAACTCATCAATCACCATCATCCAACTCATTACCCACGCACAGGTCTCATCCTCAAAAAAAAAACCCTACGGCCTACGTAGATGCACTACGCTAATTACTTTCAAAAGTTGGATGTATCGAACTTTGTCTACAAAGTTTTATACATGACATAAAGTTTCTACAACCTAATCTAAAGTAACTATTTTAGGGATATTCTACTCTCTGAAACTAGCATAGAAATAGACGTCAATCTCTCCTCATAGAGGCTTGTTACCCGGCACAGAAATACATAAAATCATTACCATCATGCAAACTATTGCATGCATAAATGCATCCAGAGTGCAATTTTCTGCATTAATTACCTCGCTTCTATGTGTCGCTACCAGTAATTGGATGCATGCAGAACACACTTATAATTGCACTTCCAAAATGCACCAGAAGTGCATCCCCCCAAAGTAATTGCATCAGTAGAACACAATCTCATATCACGACGCCTTCAGATGCACTTGCAGAATGCACCAGAAGTGCAACTCTGCAAAGTAATTGCAACGGTGCAAGCGGGTAAGCAGACAGCCGCTAAAAGCTCATAAAATAATCGGCCGAGCTCTCTTTTGATCATGATGCTTGTAGAACCCATTGTTCACATTTTTTATGTAGCCTCCGAACTGCTGCGTGTTCTAACTATTAAATGTTTATTAAGGGCAGTCGTAAAGTTGTTGGTTGTGAATTAGGGTTTGTTAAGTCGTTGATTATAAGTTTTATCTCAATTATTATTTTTCATGTGACCTCCGAACTGCTGCGGGTTCTAACTATTACATGTTTATCAAACACGGCTGTAAAATTGTTGGTTGTTGATTGTGATAAGTCGATGATTATCAGTTTTATCTCAATTGTTACGTGGCCTCCGAACTGCTACTTCCTTTATTACATGTTTATTAAACACGGTTGTAAATATGTTGATCATGAATTATGATTTGTAAAGCCGTTCATTCTCACTTGGTTTGCTTGATTTGTATCTATGAATAAGTTACTTAATGAATAAGTTAATTTGTATCTTAATGAATAAGCTTCATAAGTTACTGTAATTTTAATAATAACATAATTTGAATATGTAGGTTGTAAAGTTAAGTTTTTATGTGAATTCAACGACTATCAGTCAAATATTCATTGAGAAAAAATAGAATTTACTTACTCTGTAGGCCGAGCGCTTTCGAATCTTCTACAAGATTTTAAAATTTGTAAAAGATTCGAAAGCGCTCGACCTACAGAGTAAGTAAATTCTATTTTTTCTCAATGAATATTTGACTGATAGTCGTTGAATTCACATAAAAAGTTAATATTAACAACGCAGTTCGTCATGGAACAAGAAATCCAGGTTGTAAAGTTGTTAGTTGTGAATTGGGGTTTTAAGACGTTGATTCTCAGTTTTATCTCAACTGTTACTATTTCTTCATTATGTGGACTCCGAACTGCGCGCTCTCACTACCACATGTTTATTAAGGACTGTTGTAAAGCTGGTGGCTGTAAACTAAGATTTCTAAAGTCGTTTGAATACTCTTGTGCTGACTTAAATAAATCTCAAGACCCTGGTTTTATTATTTTTCTTCCGAGGATGAAGTCTACATAGGTCTGAGACCTGTCCTTGGGTAATGAATTGGATGATGGTGATTGATGAGTTGGACCTACAGTTTTAGGTGGGTTCCGAACCATTGAGTCTCCTTGATTTGAATAGAATCAATTGTTCGTTTTACTACCCTGTTATTAGGGTTTTACAGGAATTACTGGGTTTTACTGAAACTCAATTGACCACTAGAAAACGTCTTCCACAAGCACATATTTTGTTTAACATTATGATCATAATATTTATCCATATATATGTTTTCATAATTGTTTATAATTCATTTGTGTTTTACTATAATATTTTAATCTGGGGACCTTGCAATGCTGGAGATAATTTTTCTTTATTTAGATAGAATTGATTAGCTTTTTACCAACTAACCACTATTTAACACAAACTCACTGAAACTCAAATATTTATCTTTTACTCAAAAAACCTCGAGACCATTGCTATGCTTTTTTTTGTAGATTATGTCTTGGAGACTTCAGTTAAGGAGTATAAGACAAGTCAGATCAACAATTATACACTCGATATCATAATTACTATAACAATTAGTTGAGGTGAGGCTTAATTCTGATGTGAAAGGAACTCTTGTACACTATAAAAAGCTTTAACTAAACTTTTTCCAATTGTTTTTTAAATATTTCTATATTTTCAAGATTCTTTAAAAACTGTGGTAGCTTGTAGTAGAATTTCCTACCAATATAACTAGGTTTTTGTTTGAATACATTATAATCATGTACGTCAAGATTTTGGTTAGTATCATTCGTTTTTACATATAAAGTAGCTTCATACACATATAATCAGGGTACAGTTAGGAGACCAAGTCTCTTGAACAACAGCCTACATGAATCTAATCTATTTACTCTTTCCATACACCTAACCTCTTTCTTTTGGATCTAAAAAACTCTATCAAGATTTTGATTTGATGAATTACCCCATACTAAGATAGCATACCTAATATGTGACAGTAAGAGCCCATGTTAAGCTGTAAAAAGTAACTTTTTGTCATTCAATCTAGCGAGCTGTCGCAGGAGAAATACCCCAGATGACCCCAGATGGGGTAATTCATTAAAACAATATCTTGATAAGGTGCTTAAGATCCAAAAGAAAGCGGTTAGGTGTATAGAAAGAGTAAATAGATTAGATTCATGTGGGCCGTTGTTCAAGACTTGGTCTCCTAACTGTACCCTGCTTATATGTGTATGAAGCTACTTTATATGTAAAAACGAATGATATTAACCAAAATCTTGATGTACATGATTATAATACAAGACGCCGAGGAGATTATCACTTGGTGAGACACAATAGTAGCTTATTCAAACAAAAACCTAGTTATATTGGTAGGAAATTCTACAACAAGCTACCGCAGTTTTTGAAGAGTCTTGAAAATATAGAAATATTTAAAATACAATTGAAAAAATATTTAGTTGATAAAGCTTTTTATAGTGTACAAGAGTTCTTTTCACATCAAAATTAAGCCTCACCTCATCTAATTGAAGTAATTATGGTATCTAGTGTATAATATTGTTGATCTGACTTGTCTTATACTCCTTAACAGGAGTCTCCAAGACGTAATCTACAAAAAAATGAAATTTTACAACATGCTGAATAGAATTTCCTTTGATTTAGACATAATTAATCGTTTTTTCTACTACTCAATTAGTGTTTTACACAAATAAATCACTGAAACACAAATAACTTGAAGACTTCTCCCACACCACAATTTCTGGTCTTAACCAACACCTCCTCACAGCTGGTAAAGCCGCTTGGCCTAGCTGAGCCCATTTAACCATGTAATTAGACATTTGCATTATTTGCCCGTGCCAGCGAACGAACTGAATTATGTAGTTTTGTTCTACAAGCGTCTAATTACACGTTACGTTTTGAATACGCCATTCAACGCCTCTTGACGCTTCGAAAACGCGCCAGAAAACAATGGCGTGCTCTAACGATTTATTGACGTCCGGAACTTCCCAAAGCGCCAGTCCGAACTAACTGATTCCCCACTTCAAATTATCTTTCCGTTCGCCACTCGTTGCACAAACGTCCTATCATTACGATGGTTCATTAACTTTCCACTTTTATACCAGGCTACTATGTGAAAGCACGTGATTATACCTATATACATGCTATAGGATTCGTATGATCTATATGTCTTGAATGGCAGGCAAATGGCACATAAATAGCATAAAATGTATAAAAGTGGTAAAATCATTCACTCACATGCGCCATCTTGTTATAACTCAACCTAAAACAAGCCTTTTTTCAATGTTAAATACTGTTCACTAATGCTTGTATTTCTTAATTCCTGAAAACATTAAAGCAATAGGACATAATTATCAAAACATTGAAGCAACAGCTTCATAACTGGCATAAATATTGACAGACAGCATTTAGAGAGGATTTTTTCATACAATTATTATGATGGAAACTTGTAATTTTGAAAACTGACCAATCCTTAATCCTATATCCTAAACCTCCTTTTTCCTCTACTAACACCTACTCTAGAACATGGCATGCCATTGTGGGATAGGATGATTTCCAAAATGTATGTTTCATTTATTATATGTATCTTATTATTACCTGAATATAATTATTGAAAGGCTTAGTTAAAATTCTTTGTATTGTATATTGAAAAAGGAAATAAAAGAAAATTTATAGGTCTGAGGCCTGTGCGTGGGTAATAAATTGGATGCTGGTGATGATGAGTTGGACCCACTGTTTTAGGTGGGTTCCAAACCACCGGGAAGTGATTTTACAACAGAGAACAGAGTCTTTTTGCTGGCCAATCCTATCGTTCACCCTTACAAAGAGTGCCCAGGGGTTCGTAGCTTATCTTTATCTGACTAAACAGATATTCACGGCTATCACTTCCCCTTACTGGTTAAGTGGACGAATCTTTGTCCAAACTTCGCCATTTCATGTAATTGCATCACTTAGGTTGTCATCACTAGAGCTTATATCATTAATAACATACAAACATCATTGTACATAATTTCTTGCACTATAAAAATAGCAAAATCTAACTTTACTACAGTAAAGCCTACCTATGTGATGTTGATAATTTTGTTTATAACCATTCATATGCATAATTTGTAAATTTACATGAATGAAGAAAGATAATCTAATCTAATCTAATCTAAACTAACCCCAACTAACGTTAGCTTGTGAAATAACTTCAATTTTTCACACAGGAAGACTCGTCTACCTACTAGCCCGTACCATTTTTCGCCGACGTATAATACGCTGTTGTAGCTCATGCAACGACCTTGAAAGCTGATTGTTTCCAATAAACGGCCGAGTTTTGAATGCTTTTTAAGTGACTTATAAGGAAGTAATCTGACTTAGTTAAGTGAAAAGTATGCAGTTTGAGAAATGGCTAAGTAGCTAAGTTTGCGGCAAGCTGAGGAAATTGCATCACTAAGTACCGCCTAAGTACACTCTATGGAAAAGTGAATTGCATTTTCATGACTGCCTCTTGCGTGCCAGGTAAAGTGGAAAGGTGTTTAGACAGCAGTTGAGTCTGACAGAGATGGAGAATTAAGAAAGTGAAGGATGGAATGATGGTTTGGGAGAAGAATAACATGATAAATAGTTGATGGGTTCTTACACATCATACAAGAACGAACATTGCTGAAAATAAGCTCAAAGTAGATGGAATAGTTCGGAACCCACCTAAAACTGTAGGTCCAACCATCTAACTCATTACCCAAGCAAAGGTTTGGGAGAAGAATAACATAATAATAATTGATGGGTTCTTACACATCATACAAGAACGAACATTGCTGAAAATAAGCTCAAAGTAGATGGAATAGTTCGGAACCCACGTAAAACTGTAGGTCCAAACATCAATCAACATCATCTAACTCATTACCCAAGCAAAGGTATCAGACTTATGTGGGCTTCATCCTCGAAAAAATGTTAATTATGATGTGAAACGTAAAAATGTGATTGAAAAGCTAGTAATTAGGCAGGAAAAGGGTAAATAATTTAAAAAATACAACAAATGAACAAAATAATGGCGAGTGAAATACTAAACACATATATACCTAATTTAAACTTTTCCTAACAAGCAGTTCTAGAAAACGCTAAAAATTAATGGAAATAAGTCAATTTTGTATTTTCGAGAAATTTTCAAAATTTTTTAGCACGCGTTTAATTTATGGTTTTGACTGAACTTGTGCATCAAATTTAAACATTTTTGGTCAAGTGGTTCTTGAGAAACGGTGATGAATAACTGAGTTGTCAGTCGTTCAGTGGTATTTGGCTTTTGATATTATATAGATATTATATATTATATAGAGGAATACCAACTAACTTTACTAATATAGATATTATATATTATATAGAGGAATACCAACTAACTTTACTAGGAAAATAACGAACTTATTCAACAGAGACTCGAAAAACGCGACATAATTATCTTCATAGACATGAACAAATTTATGACCTTCATAAGAAGCACATTCTTATAAGTTCATATTCTGAAGTAAAAAATACTCAATATTTCATTTTGGACGATTAAAGTAATAAAATTTGAAGTATAAATTCACTGTAATATCATTTAGAAAAGAACAAATAATTGGAATGAAATCAAATGCTTATAACTTTTCCTCTTTTTATTTTTTTGGAGGATGAAACCCACATAGGTCTGATACCTTTGCTTTGGTAATGAATTAGATGATGGTGGTTGATGAGTTGGACCTACAGTTTTAGGTGGGCTCCGAACTACCGGGAAGTGGTTTTACGCAGAGAAGAGTCTTCTTTGCTGGGTGATCTAATCGGTAACCCTTACAAAGAGCGCCCAGGAGTTTCGTCGCTTATCTCTGATTGAACAGATACCTTCCATAATTATTTTAACAATTAAAATTCTTTACAGATTTTTGAAAATGTATTTTGAAAACACTAATTATTGCTAGATTAGATTACTTTATTCATGATAAATTTACAAATTTCTCAAACGGGTGCTTTGCTTAAATACAATATTGATTCTTTACTTTAAAATCAAATTAAAAGTAGATCTAGTTGATACTATTTGCATTGTGTTCATAATATTAACGGCCTTGAAAATGAGATTCAATACCTCGAAAACGTTCGGCCAAATGTGAGTACATTTATTATATATTCACAATATAAAACTGACTACAAGTCGTTAAATTTACAACAAAAAGTTAATATTAACAACGTTTATCGTTATGGAACATGAAATCCAAGAATATTAACAGCGATGTTGGTGGAGCTAATGAAATTAGTTTCTTAATAATGAATTGATATGAAAAGGCGAAATTTGGACAAAAATTTTTCCATTTCAGCACTTAAACAACCCTTACAAAGAAGGCCCAGGAGTTCGTTGCTTATCTTTATCTGACTGAACAGATTCCCGCTACGGTTCACGGCTATCACTTCCCTAAAATATTTAAATGCTTGGATGGAAGTCAAAAAAATGAGTTGGAAGGAGAAAAAATACGACTTTTCATACGATTGATAATAATTAGAGGACAAGGGAGAGAGAAAAAGGATGAATAAGGGAAGGAAACCATCAGAGAGAGATGATAAAATCTGTGGAAATGAAACCGCGCTAAACCAGACAACATGGCAGAAGTTTGCATTGGATTTGAGACAAGCTGACACTGTCGTTATGGGCTTGTTACATACCCCGGAACAAGGGTTTATCGATTACAAAGCACGCAATGATTAAATAAACCCGGGCTAGATGAGAGCCCCAAGGGGGTCATAACGGCCCCCACTCCCTTAACGCTCATGCCCCGGAACCCCCCCGGTGGGGGGGGGGGGAGCGAAACTGGAGCTCGGCTTTGTTCAAACCCCCAGACTCCATAACGACTATCATCATTGTCTTGCGTTGTATTCCATGTCCTTTCTCTTACTGGCTCAATGTTTTGAAAGTGGGGTTATGAAATCTCAACATCTTCAGCTGCAGAGTTAGTTGTTTTGAGTTGAAATTCGTGTAACTGTTTCTGTTCAAACTGAAATGTATCCCTTTATTATAACTCTTTTAATAATATGAAGACTTTACACTTTAACAACTGTTTGAACGATTTATTCAATATGATGAAAAAATAAAAATGTTCGGAAGTGGAGTTTTGAAAACATCTCAGCCTCTTTAGCTATGGTTAGTTTAGTTTTGATTTGAAACTAAATCTCTCTATGTGTGAATACTGTACTCATTAAGACCAGTTTCAACGATCTGTTTAATATGTCATGAAAAAATAGAAATTTTTCGAAAGTGAAGTTTTGAAAACATCTCAACCTCTTCAGCTGTAGTAAGTAGTTTTGACTAGAAAATTGCGTAGCTATTTCAGATCAAATGGAAATTTATCTTTTTATTCTTGAATTTCTTGTTCCATAACGATCTGCATTTGTTGTTGATATTAACTTTTTGTTGTAAATTTGAAGACTTGCAGTCAGTTTTATGTTGTGAATATATAATAAATGTACTCACATTCGGCCGAACGTATTCGAGGTATTGAATCTCATATAAAACTGACTCGTTAAATTTATAAAAAAAAGTTAATCTTTTTATATAAAATATGAATACCTGTACTGTACTTTTTAACACCCGTTCAACGATCTGTTTAATATGTCATGGAAAAATAAAAATCGGAAGTGAAGTTATGAAAACACTTCAACATCTTTAGCTACAGTTTGTTGTTTTGAGTTGAAATTCGTGTCACTGGTTTTGTTACAATAATGATTCACTCCTTTATTACTATTCTTTTTATATTTTAAATACTTTAGACTTTAACACACGTTTCAAGGATTTATTTGATATGTCATATGATATAGCATAATCATAGTCTATTGGTTTTGGAGTTTGAGGGTCGAATATAAAAATAACTATGTTATAAAACAGATTTCCACTACAGGTTTTAGGTTAGTTTTGGCTAGAGAAAATCAAAACAATCTAATATCAGTTCTTATTTAAATGATTAAAGAGTACTCAACCGAATATCAAAACTGACACTGTATTTGTATTTAATATATGATTTTCACTCACTTATACTGCAGATACTGATGATCCTGGAGTATATATGTTAGTGAAAATCATATATTAGATAGAAATACAGTGACAGTTTAGATATTAGATTGTTCAAGTATTTCGTCATGGAAATACCACATAAAATAAAATCATTGGACAGCTGGTTCATTTTAAATAAAAAAACAATTTGAGAATATTACGTAGGCTGCTGCTTAGTTCGATTATCATCTTTATTAATTTGTTTACAGTGCAAGCGTTGACGTTTTTATACTTGATTGTGTTGAAATCTTTTCTTAAATTATTTTAAATCATCGAATTGCAAAAAATAATAGAGAGGAAGTTTTTAGGCATGATATATTATGAGATATGTTAAACAAGAGAAAGAAGAAACAGAACTCTTTTTCAATAACTGCCAATGTGCATTTTTTGTGAATCGGGAAGCATATTATTATGATGTTTATAGAAACCGAAGCAATTGAATGGGAAAGTAAGTAGAAAGTTTAGTAAGCACATTGGTTGAATGGTGGATATGCCTATCAGCACAATAAATTGATAATAATTCATTTATTACAATTACATGAAACACTATCAAGTAAAGATAAAACAGGCATACTACTACTTTCTTTACAAATTTTGAACAAGAAAATACAAATTTTAGGTTATATTGAAGTAATAATAATAATAATAATAATAATTAACCTAACCTAATTATTATTATTATTATTATTATTGTTATTGTTATTGTTATTATTAATTATTAACCTAATATTAAAACTGACACTGTATTTCACTTTTTAATAATGTTTTACTCACATATATTGGAAATGCTTGAGGAATGCATTTCACTTCTGAAAAGAAGCTCCAACAGAAGTAAAATGCATTCCTCAAGCATCTCCAATATATGTGAGAAAAACATTATTTAAAAGTGAAATACAGTGTCAGTTTTAATATTAGATTGTTCATTAAGTATTTCGTCATGGAAAACATCTCAAATATTAATTATTATTATTATTAATATTATTATTAATATTAATTATTATTATTAATGAATTGAGAAGCATAAGCTTATGAAAACATAAAAAAGAGTTTAGTATGCACCTCGGTTGATATGTCCATCAGCATAATAATTATTGAAAATAATAATAATTATTATAATTTAATTCGTCGGGTCCTTGGATACTCCTTTGTATATCGGTTTATTATTTTATAAGCTAATAACATTTTATTTTCTGAACTCACCGCGACTCTTGACTCCTTGAGGTCGAGCCTGAGCGCGAGTGCCTCTCTCATGAAAACGTCCGGATAGTGACTGGCCAGGAACGCCCTCTCCAGCTCCTCCAGCTGCCAGCTGTTGAAGTTCGTTCTCGACCTCCGTCGTTTACTCGAGTTGAGATCTTCACTTCCAGTTCCGTCTCCGTCTGAAATAATACAGAAAATATCCATAAGAAATTACCAATTTTATAATCATAATTAGGCTACAAGAAAACAAGAATAAGAACAAGAAAAAATAAAAAGAAAAAATTACACTTCACATCTTCTCAACAATAGTGGTTTCTGTGGTGTTTTTCATGACGAACAACTTGATGAACATTTTAAATGTAATTTTTTTTCGGAGTATGAAGCCCACATAGGCCTGATACCTGTGAGTGGGTAATGAATTGGATGATGGTGATTGATGAGTTGGACCTACAGTCTTAGGTGGGTTCCAAACCACCGGGAAGTGATTTCACAGCAGAGAACAGAGACGTTTTTGATGGCCAATCCAATCGGTCACCCTTCCAAAGAGCGCCTAGGAGTTTCGTAGCTTATCACTGATTGAACAGATACCTGCTACGGCACTCGGTTATCACTGTAATTTGTAATATTCGTTTTTATTACTAGCGATTCGGCTATTACGCACAAGTATAAGGGTGCTTGCACAGAGGAGCATACTCGATGTACTCAATGATAATCACCATTACAGTAGTGGACTGTGCCTGTTGTATCTTTACTTGATTGTGTTTTGTGTTATAAATAAATAAAGAAAAAGAAAATTAAACCCAATCATAAGACCTAACCCTTGATTGAACTTGCACGTCTATTCCATGTCTGTCTCGCACAAAAAGTAACTCTGGATGTGTTTCTATTTTCTAGCATCTGATGAATGAATTTGTAGGACAATATTAATAAAATTTGTACAATTATCATTTATTCAGTTATTATTGTTATTATACTTGATTGAACTATTGGAAATGATTTGTTTCTTTCAACAAATATGTTTTTCTTATGAATGATAACTTTATTCATATGAATAAGGCTCAACCAGATGAATAAGAGGACCCGAGGGATATCTTGAAATCTGATTCCAATTGCATATGATAGAGAAGCCCATTTTAAAAATCATATGCTCCTATAGAAGAAGGCCTGAGAGCTTTACTTTTTTCCTTTTAAATATCCATCAAATGCAAGCAAATTTTGAAAATCCTCACAAATAGATCGCTGGGCATTCCATAAAGGAAGATCCATGAAAAATTATATCTATTTATAGATCACAAGACGATATAATACTACCCGGTGATAAAATAAACAATTTGAGAGAAAAGAAGTACTGTAATTCAAAAGTGATTGAACTAGTTAATATTACAATTTCCATAACTCAAAATCCTATTGACAATGAGAGCAGAGCATCTGCTAACGACAGAGACAGTTCATTTTTATGTCGACCTTATTAGCTTTCATATCTCGACTGAATTGAAATTGTTGAAAGTCGCTGTAAACGAAAAGAGATTCGACTGACGAAAAAGAAAGCCATTAAGAGATGGAGAGAGAAAAGGAAGCACAGAACTAACTTAGATTGGAGAGAACGATGGAGAGAGCAAGAGAGATAAGAAGGCAGCGAGAGAGTGAGTGAAAGAGATAAATGGAGAGAGGTTCAGTGAGTGGGAGAGAGGGAGTGAGTGAGGAGTAAAAAAAGATAGAAAAGAGTTTGGAATTGAATCCAAACAAACTCACATGGAATTTAGTTCACTTACTCCTTGTGATCTTAGAAAATGCAAAAAAGAACAAGAAGAAGAAGTGGGAGAAGAAGAAGAAAAAGGAGGAGAAGAAGAAGAAAAAAGAAGAAAATTTTGATGTCAAAAAGAGGAAGAGAAGGAGGAGAAGGAGAATTGGGAGAAGGAGAAGAAGAAAAAAGAAAAATGTTGATGTCGAAAAGAGGAAAAGAAGGAAAACGAGGAGAAGGAGAAGTGGGAGAAGAAGAAGGAGAAGAAGAAAAAATAAGAAAATTTTGATGTCAAAAAGAAGAAAATTTTGATGTCAAAAAGAGGAAAAGATGGAGGAGAAGGAGAAGTGGGAGAAGGAGAAGAAGAAAAAAGAAAAAATGTTGATGTCAAAAAGAGGAAAAGAAGGAGAACGAGGAGAAGGAGAAGTGGGAGAAGAAGAAGAAGAAAAAATAAGAAAATTGTGTTGTCAAAAAAAGGAAAAGAAGGAGAAGGAGAAGAAGGAGAGGGAGGAGAAGTGGGAGAAGGAGAAGAAGAAAAGAGAAAACATTTTGATGTCAAATAGAGAAAAAGAAGGAGGAAGGAGGAGAAGGAGAAGAAGGAGAAGGAGGAGGACGAGGAGAAGAAGGAGAAGGAGGAGGAGGAGAAGAAGGAGAAGGAGGAGGACGAGGAGAAGAAGGAGAAGGAGGAGGAGGAGAAGGAGGAAGAGTAGGAGGTGGAGAAGGAGGAGGAAATTGAGATGAAGGAAATGGTCGAGGGATAGGAGGAAGAGGAGAATAAGAAGAAGCAGGTGATCTTCAAAAAGTGGTGTAGCGAGAAGGAGTAGGAGAAGAAAGAAACGGAGAAAGAGAATGAGATGGAGGAAGTGTATGACGAATAGGTGGAGAAGTAGGAGTAAGAGGAGGTAGAAAATAAATAGTAGTACTGCGGAAACCGAAGAAGATTGTTATGTCGGCTGGTAATGAAGAAGAATGGAGAGCCTTTAAGAAGAAGGAGAGAAAGAAAAAGAAGAAAGAGGTAGGGAAATGCAATAAAGGAAGAGAGACGAAGGGTAGCAAAGATTGTTGTAGATAAGGGAACGCTGCTAAGAAGATGCCTCCAGTGGCGTTTGCGAATATCTAGCGCATGAGCAGATTGCGAGAGGGTTGAAGGGTGGAGGGGTTAGGGTAGTTTATCAAGAAAATACCCCTCCAAGGGCCAAGTGGCATGCGCTCCATTGCAAACCCCTGATGCTATCAACCGCCCCCCCCCCCTCAATCTTCTCCCCACTGAACCATCAAAACTCATATTCTTTTCTCCCCTCCGTCATCCCCTGCAGATTGTCGGATATTATTTCCAGATATTGTTTCAATATTTTCTATATAACTCGGGACGGAAGCCAGCCAGTAATTTCTTTTGCGCTATCTACATGGCCATCTTTTTTGAGAAAATTGTTTCATACAATTATGTTATCTCCGTGTTGTTTCCCTCTGCACTTTTGTTATCAGATTTATTACTGTTTCTGCTTATTGTATTTCCTTGTTCTTCCATTGTTATGATTTTAGTGGATTATTCAATTCGTGATTGAAAATTGTAGTTTTTATTCACTTTTTAACAATTTGTTCAATTTCCAGTGGGTTCTTCAATTGATTTTGGTGTGATTTGGGATTTAGAATATGGTGTAGTCTCTGGGTAGCACATACGGGTCCAACTTAAATCCCATCACCATCCTTAAAAAATCGTTACGCTAATGAGTGGTGTTGGTCAGTTTAGCTGTTTTTACAATCTAGTATTTTACCATTAGGGAAAGACATCTTTATGTCTTCAAAGTTCTCAAAATATTTTATAACTATAGTAGAAATTGAGAGCTATTGCAGTGCCCAGATTTAACTAGTAGTTTTTTTTTTTGAGGATGAAGCCAACATAGGTCTGAGACCTGTGCGTGGGTAATGAGTTGGATGATGGTGATTGATGAGTTAGACCTACAGTTTTAGGTGGGTTCCGAACCACCAGGAAGTGATTTTAAAGCAGAGAACAGTGTCTTCTTTGCTGGTCAATCTAATCGGTCACCGTTACAAACAGGACCCACGAGAACGCAGCTTATCTCTCTGATTGAACAGATACTTGCTACGGCTCACGGCTATCACTGTTCTGGGAACATCAGACCTCACGCCCAAGAATAAGGGTGCTTGCACACTCTATGTACTCAATGATAGTCACCATCGCAAAATTAAACACAGACATCACACCGAACCCTTAATTCAATTCGCGTAGTCTATTTCATGTATGTTCTTCACAAAAGGTCACTCTGTATCACATCAACAAGGCTGTGTTTTCTATTTCTATTTGCCAGACAGCTGATTGCTCAAATTTGATTTCAGACGTCCGATCTATGAGTTTATAAAGCAATATTAATTAAATTTGTATATCATTTACTTAATAATCACTTATACGAACTTTTTTTAAATATAAAATATTATTTGTTTCTTTTAAACAAATATGTAATTCTTAAGATTAAATGATAATTTAATTCATATGAATATGGCTCAACCAGATGAATCTGAAAGCCTGAGGACTTTTAATGAATCTAATTCTAATTGCATGTGATGGGGAAGCTAATTTTAAAAATCCTTTGTTTCTATGGAAGTAGGCCTAATATCCTTCCTTTTTTCCTTTTAAATATCCTTTAAATACAAGGAAATTCTGAAAATATTTAAAAAGGACAGCATTCCTTTTAAAGGTAGATCCATACAAAGTTTCATTGAATTTGTCCACGCGTTTAGCCGTAAATGCGTTACAGACAGACAGACAGACAAATGCAAAACGATCGACTTGAAATAGAGACCTCTCTTCGTTTGGTCAAATATTTAATTATTTAATATATAAAGTTAATAAATCCATTTCCTTAAATTTCAATGAACCAATTATTGCATTGCGTATTATGAAAACCTAGCAGAAACTTCCAAAGTAGAAGACATTTTGAAATGTGTAGCCAAAAAATATCTGGTTTACTATCATCAAGGTTACATATTGACCTTTAACATGCATGAACTGACTTTAACTGTTTCAATATATTTTATTTTTGAATCGATTGTCACTAGTATTGTAAGCGGTGACACACATATTTGTCAAATTGAAAATCTTTCATTTTATTTCAAAAGAAATCGATAAAATGTGAAAAGATGAAAAAGATAACGGCTGAAACAATTGAAACAGAATAACTCAGTAGAAATGAATTATAAATAATCTGACTTGGGATAACATTACTACCTCTTTCTTCTCTTTCGTCCCTCCTCCTCCTTATCCTCCTCCTCCTCCTCCTCCTCCTCCTTCTTCTTCTTCTTCTTCTTCTTTTCTCTCCTTTCTTCTTTTCCTTCTTCTTCATCACCCCTCTCACTCCCGATAATTGACTTAGTTTCAAAGTAATCAGATTCCCGAATAACAATAAACCTCATAAGTTGTTATCTCCCTATCCTATCTTCGGTCGCTTTTCTATTACTGTACGTTATTTATTGGCCGCCATCTTGAAGTAGAGAAACCATTCACAATCTATTACTCTGCGAATATTGTTTTGGAAGTTTGTCCCCATATCTAGAACCTACGTATAACATATTATATAACGTCAATATATATCGTATAACAATGGTAGTGGAAGTTTTGTTGAAATGTTGTCAGACAATAAAACTTTCTCAAGTTGGCAAGAGTTAGGAATATCAATTTATAAATAGCTTTTTATAATAATAGTTTTGTCCATGATGTGATCAGTCCAGAAAGACAGACAATTTTAATGATTTAGATCAGATCAGACAGTTTGGTGATCAATTTTGTTGACTCAGGACCTGTTTTTGATTTATTCTTTGATTTGGAGGTTGTTGTAAACTAGAATATAGTTATTATATCTTGTGAGCAGAATTAGCTGTTTTTCTATTGATATAATTAATAATAATAATATAATAATACAGAAGTATATTATAATAATATATAATAAACTTTCAATGCTATATGCCAGTGAAACCATGAACCTCAACAGGAAACCCAATATGGAAAATTTGAAGATGGAGGAAAGGAAAATAATTAGGAAAATTCTTGGTCCAAGATTAACTGAAAACGGTTATGGATTACAGAAAAATAGCATAGTTGAAGAACATTCAAATATGGCAACAGACCTGAGAAAAAGATGCCTTAAATTTTATGGTCATATCATGAGGCTTCCTGATCATATAATTATAAAAAAAATTGGTAAAATATGTAGCATCGCTTGCCAATGGAGGAGAATGGATTCAAAATGTTAAAAAATATCTACTTCTGGCAAAAATTACTGATAATGACATTTCCAATCGAAATAACTTTAGAACAAAAATAAATAAATGGGAAATTATTCCAGAGGTTAAAGCTCCAAGAGTCGGAACAAGATGGAGTGACGAAAGAAAAGCTGCTTTTTCTCAGAAAATGAAAAGCTGGTGGGCGAACAGGAGGAACACCACCAAGTCCAATAAGTGATCATCATTTTGCTCAGCGTCTTCCACTTCGGGAGCTCTACGGCTAATAATAATAATAATATAGAAGTGCTTTATTCATCAACAATAAATGTAAAACATAATATCCAGAATAATTCATACACCATACGGCTTGATCTAAGACCGTCAGCCGGTATGGATATAATTCTGTACTTATTGGGAAATTTTGTTAAACGTCAATGACTTACAAATTTCAGTGAATTATCAAACAAATAAGAAATCACTATTCCTCTATTTATCCAATTATTTATCCATTTAACTAATATACAATCAATGTGAATACAACAGGCTATGCCCAAAACTGCTTTTCACAAATTAGAATCGATATTCTATTAGTCTATCTATTGTAGCGAATATGAGAATGAAAATAGTGAGAGAGAAGGACAGTGGTTCTAGGTTGTTATCTGCTATGTAAATGTTTACTTCTAAGCAATTAATTACTCTGCTTTTGACACTTTTATGGTGTTTACTTAGATCATTGTAGAATGTTCTAGTTGTTTGATTAGAGATTAATGGAGTCTTATCGAATATTGTGGAAAGTTCGAGTTTCCTTGATTGTTTATTTTAGAAATCGGTAGAAGTTGGAAGAGAAATCTAGAGATATCTCAATTATGATAAAGTATATAAATAGAGGAAGACTCTTGTAAATGAGTTCAGTCTTGTTTGAAATTCGTCGTGATCAATAAGTTTTGTCAGTTCTATATTGTGTCTATTATATAGTGATAATTCTTTCTCTGTGTCTATAGTGATAATTCTTTTTCCTGTTTAATTCATACCAGTGAGCTACTAAATAGTTTTTATTGTATTACGGACTAGTGCTACGTAAGTCAATTGTTCTTTTTCGACGTTTTCTTTTAAATATTATTGGACAGTTTATTGTACAGTTATTATTTAATATTAGATCGGCCTTATAACCTTTAGTGATTGATTTTTGTACAGTTTATTGAAATCTCTTAATTAGTTGAACAATATTGATTTATCTGTTTTAAATTGCTTATTTTCTCTGTAAGACATTACCGATCAGTGAGTGTTGTGATTATTTGTGTAAATAAAGTGCGAGTGATAAAATTAAGTGTTGCCAGCGTTATTTTAGACATAGAACCCGTAACACTATTTTATCTGTATTTGATCACAGGTTTACAAAAAATTTTCTCATTTACTTCCACTCAATTCCCGCTGTCCTTCGCGAGTTTCACAACTAATTATTCGATAAATTGGAAGTGTAGAAGATTGATTACAGCGATGGAGCAAGCGGAAGCTGTGGACTTCCTCCCACGCTGTGATGGCGATGGAGCAGCAAAAAAAAAAGAAAGAAGAATAAAAAAGATGGGATGATTGGATTAATGAAGGAAGGATCTAAGCATGTTAGGCCACAATGCATAGCATGGCAGCACGCTTTTTATTGAACTGATTTGTTACACTGTGATTATTTGTGGAGGACGCTTTATTAAGCGATTAGGTGACTCTTCTTGCTTACTCCTACTCCTCTTCTTTCACATTCTCTCTCTTTCTCCTCCTACACCTCCTACTTCTTTAACTCTTACTCTTCCCCTTCTGCACCTTCATATTTGTAATTGTCTCTTCCCATTCTGCTTCTTTTACCTTAGATGTGGTGCTCCTTCTTCTCATTTTTCTTCTTGATATTCTTTTGTCTTCTTTTGCCTCATCTCCTCCTTATCATTCTTCTTCACCTCCTCTCCTTCTCTTCCTCCTACTCCTCCTACTACTCCTACACCTCATCCTACTCCTACTCCCCCTCCTCGTCCTTCTTCTCCTTCTTCTTCTCCGTCTCCTCCTTTTCCTTCTTCTACTCCTTCTCCTCTTCTCCTCCTTCTCCTCCTTCTCCACCTTCTCATCCTTATCCTACTTCTCCTCCTTCTCCTTCTTATTTTCTTCAACACTCCTTTCACTAACTCCTACTCCTTCGCCTCTTCATCATCCTTCTCCTCCTCCCCTTCCTTCTTCTCCTCTTCTTTCTTCTCCCCTCCTCCTCCTCCTCCTCCTCCTTCTACACCTCATCCTCTTCCTCCTCTTTTTGGTCATCAACTTCTTCTCCTTCTCCTCCTTCCTTTCCTTCTCCTCCTTTCCTTTCTTCTCCTCCTTCCCTTCTTTCTCCTCCATCACTTCCTTCTTCTCCACTCCTTTCTTCTCTTCCCCCCTCCCTTCGGCTTTTTTTTGGTCATCAAATTCTTCTTCTTTTTCTTCTTCTACTTTTCCCCTCCCACTCCTCCTCCTCCTCATTATCCAGCTCCCTCTTTTCAAATCATCAAATTTTCCACCAAATTCAATCTAACACGCCTTTCCCTGACTGATGCTGTTTACATAGAAGAAATTAGTTCACCTAACTGCCGCTTGAGGCGCTAGTTTCGTTGTTTTTCTGTTATCATTCTTGAGAAAGTCAGATTTCGTCACGGTTTCGTTCCGAATTCAGTGGGCGTTTGCGTGAAATTCGCTTCGGACCAATCAAAATCAAGAATTATCACACCGTGTTTTTATACGTTTTTCACTTTTTTTGTATCGTTATTTGTTGGAGCTGTGAGCGTTGTACGGTAGTAAGATGTTGTAACACGAAATAATTGATAATTTTTATACACTCTACACAAAGAACGCTATAGGTAGATAAGTATTGATGTATATTTTTTATCATAAAACTTCAGATATTCTATAAAATTAGATTGAATGTATACGTATTTTATCAATCAGGTCAAAAAAATATAGACACCATCATTCAAAAAATACAATAAATGGTTTACTCCTTTCTAAAAAGACCAAAAGTCGATTTTATTATATTTTATTCAGATGTACGTGTATTTATTCAATCAAGCCAAAAATACTCTCTTTGTCTCACGGAAAATATAATTTATTCTTACTCTCGTTTATAAAACAGCAGAGAATTGAATGAAAAGCTCGTCTGTTCGTAGAAACAAGCAGAAACAGGGAGGAGACTACGAGCGCCCTTTATCTTGCATTTTTCATGCCTTTAGATGAAATAAAATATTCCATCTGCTGGAGTCAGCCGCTCTCTCCCGCCCCCCACCCCTCCAACCTTATAACCCAGACAGATTTGCTCAGAGAGATAAGACAAGGGAGAGGAAATGATGGAAAGTAGGAAAGAGTGAGGGCGTGAGAGTGTGTGTGAGAGAAACAGAGAGAGAGTCAGAAACAGAGAGAAAGAGAGCGAATGAGAGAGCAAGAGTGATGTACAAGAGAGAATAGAGAGAGAGAGAGAGAGAGAGAGAGAGAGAGAGAGAGAGAGAGAGAGATAGAGATAGAGATAGAGAGGGAGTGAGGGAGGTGTGTGTAAAACAGAGAAGAGAGTGATAGTGAAAGGGAGGGAAGGAGTGAATGATGTACTGAGAGAGAATGATAAGTGAGAGAGGGAGATAAGAGAGCTAAGAGAATTAAGAGAATTGAGAGAGAATGTGAGAAAGAAGGGAGTGATAGGGAGAAGGAGAGATAATGTTTGTGCGTGAGATAGAGAGAATGAGAGAGAGAATTATAGATCGAGAGAGTGTGTGACAAAGAAAGAGAGTGAGAGGGAGAGAAGAGAGATTGTGTGTAGGAGAGAGAGAATGATAGAATGAGAGAGAGTGTGAAAGAGACAGGTGGAGCGTGAGAGAGAATTAGTAAGAGAGAGGGGTGAAAGAGGGTGAGAGAGCGTGAAAGAGGGATGAAAGATGGTGAGAGAGCGTGAAAGAGGGGTGTGAGAGATCGTGAGTGAGGATGAGAGGGAGCGAGGGCAAAAGAGAGAATAAGAATGAATGAGTGTGGAAGAGAAAGGGGATAATAGAGAGAGAGTTAGAGTGTGAGAGAGAATGAGTGAGGGTGCGAGAGAAATAGAGTGAGGAATAGAGAGAGATAGTATGATAAAGAGAGAAATGGAAAGAGAAAGAGAGAATGGTGGAGAGAGTGCAAGAGTGAAAGATTATTAGAGGAGGAGGAGAAATGAGGAATATGAGAGATAAGACTCCTCTCAGCCCTGAATATGCTCGTGTATACTTTCAGCCATCTTGAAAATTACCTCCCTCTCTGTCCCTCCGCAGCAATTTCCCGACGATTCTTTTTCATTTCTTGAGAAATGTTTCAATTTGTTTCCCGTCTGACAGAGAATATAACTGGATTTCGTATGGAGTCGCATTTTCTTTCTATTATAGAGCCAGTCAGTATGGCAATAAACGGATGACGAATATGGCGGCAATATGCACGAGCCGAAATTTATGGGCTCTGGAAATATTTTCCATCTCTTTTCAAAAGAAGATAAGATGGCTGCTGGCTGAAATTGGATTATATTTGTTTTCGAAAATGTTGCTGAGGTTGATTGATAGTTTTGTCATCACATTGTTGATAGAAATCACTAGATTGTAGAATCATAAAAATAAATTTTTATTGTAGATTACGTCTTGTAGACTCCAGTTTAGGAGTTTAAGACAAGTGAGGTATAATCTTATACACTAGTTACCAATAATTACTATATCAATTAGTTGAGGTGAGGCTTAATTTTGATGTGAAAGGAACTCTTGTACACTGTAAAAAACTTTATCAACTAAATATTTTTTTCAATGGGTTTTTAAATATTTCTATATTTTCAAGACTTATTAAAAACTGCGGTAGTTTGTTGTAGAGTTTCTTACGAATATAACTAGGTTTTTGTCTGAATAAGCTACTATTTTGACTCACCAAGAGATAATCTTCTTGGCTTCTTGTATTATAATCGTGTACGTCAAGATTTTGTTCAGTATCACTCTTTTTCACAGAAATAAAGTAGCTCCATACACAGTGGTTATCCCTTCCTGTCCTTGAGCCACAAGGACCCAGGGTGCAGTTAAGAAAACAGTGAAACAACGCAGTCAGACTACAGCAAGTTAATTAGTAATAAAACTATCACTTACCAAAGGTGACTTCAATGTGGACTGTAAGTAGGTGGTAAAGTTGACGTCTTCTGGCATGAGTAGATTTCTTGAAATGTATGTAATTTTGAATCATATATGTATATTAATAACTAATACTTTCACGGAACGGAACGCAACACGGTACGAGGTTGACAGTCGAGGAACAAACTCGAGAGTGAAGTGAAATTGAAAGGAAGGGTGAACGGAAGGGTAGGAGGGGAGTAGGGGGGGGGGAAAGGATGATAGTTTATTATCTCAACCAACAAGCAATAATCCGCCTGCGCTAAGAATCAACCATCTCCGCCCGCCTTGGATTGCCTCAATCCAAGAAACAAAACTCAAAAGGATTAAAAAATTAAAACACACAATGCACTGAGATAAAGGAAAAACAGGAAAAAGGGGGGGGGGGGAACGTGGGGTTAAAGAGACACTAGTTTGGGAGTATTGGGGCTAGTTTCCTAACCGGCCTAACATACTCTCCTGATTTGGTTTTAACGTACGCGGAGCGAACAACTCCCTTAGAATCGCGAATGACGCTTGCAATGCGTCCTAATGGGTATGATAGGGGCGTTGAATTATCTTCTTTAATCCACACTAATTGCCCAATTTGTAAGTTAGAGTCGTGCTCAAACCACTTATTTTTCTGCTGAAGAGTGTGGAGATATTCTCTCTCCCATCTCTTCCACAACCTTTGTGTGAAGCGATTCACCTTCTCCCAACGAGATAGTCTGTGTTCATTGGAGTCAGTATAGTCATTTTCGGGAACAGCCAACAAGGGGCGATGGATAAGAAAATGTCCAGGAGTTAAGGCAGCGTAATCATCGGGTGACGATGAAAGTGCATACAACGGCCTTGAGTTAAGTATCGCTTCAATTTTAGTGAGAATAGTGGTGAACTCAACAATTGTAACAGTATGGTTTCCTAATTCACGGAACAAATGATATTTAACATTTTTTATATTGGATTCGCAAATTCCATTCATAAATGGGGCATGTGGGATATTAAACTGGAATTTGATGTTTTTATTGGACATATCATCAATAATTTTTGTCTGATTTTCAGAAACTCGCAAAAATTCAGTAATTTCCTTCAATTGTCGTGCAGCTCCTTTAAAATTCGTCCCTTGGTCACAGAATATTTCTTGAGGTAACCCACGTCTCGACACAAAGCGATGAAGAGTGACAATGAATTCCTCAGACGTCAAACTGGTTAACGTTTCAATATGACAAGCTTTTGTCGCTAAACAAACAAATAGAGCGAAATATGCCTTGTAGGTGTGAGCCTTAGGCCGAACACTCTCCTTAACTACGAAGGGACCTGCGAGATCGACAGCGACTTTGAAAAAGGGTGCCGTGGGAACGACACGAGAGCGGGGCAAGTCGCCCATAACGGGTTCAACAGTATTCGCTTTGAATAAACGACAACGAGTACAATTGTGTATGACATGTCTAATTACACTATGGGCTCCAATAATCCAAAAACAACGCTGGATGAGAGCACGCACAATCCTAGGTCCAGCATGGAGATAGGAGCGGTGATAATATTCAATAATGAGCTTAGTAAAATGACTGTCCTTATGAATCAAGCGAGGATGCTTAGCTTCATATTCCAAATCACTATTCACAAGTCTGCCACCAACGCGAATAAAATCATCACTATCCAAAAAAACAGACAACTTTTGAAAGGCTTTATCACAAGGCTTTCCTTCTTTCAGAAGGGTAAGTTCACGATTGAAATGACACTTTTGAACGATTCTAACGCAGAAATCTTGTGCGGATTTCAACTCTTTAACACTTAATACTCCTTTTTCACGAGAGACACCTTTTATTTTTGCTCTACAATTATTGACAAATCGGAAAACATATGCACAAGAACGCAACATTCTTAGATATGAGGAGAAATGAGTTATTTGAATAACGGCACTATCTTCGGTAAGATTCAAAACAATTTCACCTTGATTATTTTTAATATCAGGTAGACTTTCAGAGGGTATTGTTACGGAAGACAATGGCCAGCATGATAACGGCTCTGAACACCATGTTGGAGCTCTATACCACTCTTCTAACGAACTCAACATTTGAGGAGGAATACCTCTTGAACCCACGTCAGCAATATTGAAATCAGTACCAATATGATTCCAATCATTTAGATTAGTCAATTCTAATATTTTCACGACACGATTTGCAACGAACGTTTGCAACTTATAGGGTGGTATACGCAACCAAGCTAACACAATAGTTGAATCGCAGAAGAGAAACGTTGATTGTCGATTAATTTTAGACAGATTAGGAAGCACTGAAACGTACAATTTTGAAAGCAACAACGCAGCTAAAAGCTCTAAAAGTGGAATTGAAAGTGTTTTTAACGGTGCCACTTTAGTTTTTGCTTTTATTAGAAAGCATTTAACAACAGAGTCTGAGAAAACAACTCTCAGATAAATACAAGCACATATTCCTTTTTGAGATGCATCACAAAATCCTACTATTTGACACGAAAGTGCATCACCATAAACGCAACGAGGAATTGAAATTGAACTAAGAGCAGGAAGCTCTTCCATGAACTTATTCCAGCATGCATTATAGTCATCAGGAATTGGTGTATCCCAATAAATTTGTAATTTCCATAGCTCTTGTAAAAAACATTTCATTTTGAAAATAACAGGAGCTATAAAACCAAGTGGATCATACAGTCTAGCAATTACAGACAAGACACTGCGCTTTGAGTTTGTCTTATGATACTCCGGAACTGAAACTTTAATTTGAAAACAATCGGTAGTCGGATTCCACATAATACCTAACACCTTAACACTAGAATTAGGTTCATCACTGATATGAAAGGGAACTTGACTGTTTTCCAAACGAACCCGTTTCAGGAATTCAGGAGAGTTACTACTCCACTTGTTCAGTTTGATATCAGCACTTTTCAGGAGATTGCATAGTTGTGATTTAATTTCACACATTTCCTCCAACGAGCTAGCACCTATTAGAAAATCATCATGGTAAATTTCATCACGAATTGCGGTCGCCGCTAAAGGAAATTTATCTCCCTCATCTTCTGTCAATTGAATCAATACACGTTGAGCGAGAAATCCCGAGGGTTTCAAACCGTATGGAATTCTTTTTAACTCATAGACGACAATATCCTTTGAAGGATCTTCACGAAACAATATATGAAGAAACGAACAATCTTCTTCATCAACAAGAATAGCTCTGTACATTTTTGTAATATCACATGTAAAAACGAATGAATGCAATCTGAACCTAGTTAAAATATCACAAATATCATTTAACAACGTCGGTCCAGAGTGTAAGACTTGATTCAAGGAAACGTGACCCCTCTTTGCTGATCCATCAAAGACAACACGAACCTTTGTAGTGGGTGATGAAGGGTTGAATACACAAAAATAGGGTATGAAATATTTTCCAGGTCTTCTAGCAATTTCCATGTGATTTAAAAGTCGATACTCTTTCATAAACGATAAACAGTCAGCTCTTAAGCGAGCATCACGCAACATACGACGTTCTAACGAGAGAAATCTATTCAACGCAATTTCATGAGACTCATAAAATTCGAGATTTTTAGTGTCTACCTTGAACGGGAGCTTGACAACATATCTTCTCTGTTGATCACGTTTGTGAGTTTCAACAAAATGTTTTTCACAAAATTCGTCATCAGGATTAGGAAATTTAACATTAGAAATTTCCTCACTTTCCCAAAACTTATGAACCAAACTATTCAACGAGTTCTCAGAATCGGGATGTATCAATAACGAAGGTAATGTCTGGTTATTGGTCACGGAACAACTTGGGAATTCACCCAAAATTATATCACCAAACACGGAAGGTATAACGCAAAACGAAGCACCTTCTTCAGATGTAATTTGGTTATGATGACTTAATATTTTGTTGAATAACTGACAACCTAATAGGAGGTCAACGGAACGCTGTTCATAGAACATGGGATCAGCCAAATTGAATTTTTTCAATTCATTTTGAATCTTTGAATCCAGATACACGGGGGTTAACGGCCCAACTATTTTATCAATCACATAAGCTTCAGCTTCTACATGAGGATGGTTTAAACCTTTAGGTTTTAATAAACATTTTACAACGCCACAGGAATTTCCGACACTTGCGGAATTTAAACCAGAGAAATTTTGTCTGCGATCCTGAACAGATAAACCAAGTTTTATAACAAGATCTTTTGTTATGAAATTAGTAGTGCTACCTGAATCAATAATCAGACGAACGTTAACAAACGAACCAGAAGAACTTTTTATTTGAGCTAAAGCTGTGCCTAAAACAACACTCGTTTTAGGAATACACTGAATAGAAGGATTAATAACGTTTTCAGTCATACCGCAATGTTGTGTAGCTATAGGATCGGTTTGAGTTATTGAATCACTTGATTTCAACTTTAAATCGGCCTTAGGGCTGTTATCCGATCGCTTCTGATAACTAACTGGAGAGCACGATCTACTGTTATCATTGCTACGTGGGTAATGCAATAACTTATTATGCATACGATTACACACACATTTTGGTTTGGACTTACACTGGCCGACAAGATGAAATTTAGAAAAACAGTTGAAACACGCTTTCAATGATTTGATATATTCATTTCTATCATTCGGATCTTTCTTTAAAAACACAGGGCATAACGACAACATATGATTTTTTGAACATAATGGGCAATTTAGTTCGGAACGATCAGTGAATTGTGAATTATTTGTAGCATTGCGAAAGCAGTTGTCAACCTGAGTAGATAACACAACTTTCTTTTGAAACGGTTTCATTTTACTATTAATCTTATCTACTGGTTTAGTCACATTCATATTCGGTGCATCAGACGCCGACAATTGGAATGTCCTAACTCTTGTGTTTACAAAATCAATCAGCTGTTGACATGATGGAAAACTTTTATCTGCTACTACAATTTCAAAAGATTCACAAGATTGTTTATCTAATTGTCGTATGGCTAACGAATACAATAGGTAATCTCCTAGGTCAGGAATTTTCAACGATTTTAATGAAGTGATGCTATCACCAACTTTCACGAGAAAATCTTCAAGAGATTTTAAAGAAGGTTTCACTGGGACACTAGTGGTTTTTAAAATCTCATTCATATAATAATTTGCTAAAACTCTATCATTTTCATAGCGTTTACAAAGGGCTTTCCATGCTAAATCAAAATCAGCACTAATCTGAAATGATTTTACTACTCTAGCTGCTTCACCAGATAACAAATTATGTAAGATATGAGACTTGTGGACTGACGAATAATATTTATCATTTAAAATCAAAGATGTAAATATATTTCTGAACCTAGGCCAGTCTGAAATGTCAGATCCATCAAACGATTTTATCTCTGCAGGAGGTAATATCATATTTAAACGTGGTGAATGAGTAGATGGAGAAGAATCATTTTTTATCTCTTGTTTCTGCAGTAATCTATCACGAGAATCAATTATGACACAAGCTAAGTTATCTATAGCATTTAATGATTGATAATCAGGTTCAAAATCAGGATTAATTTGAATAGAAAGTTCATTTATTTCATCCAACAATGATGAAAATTCACTAACTGTTTTTTCAATGAACCTACTTCTAATCAAGAATTGTTTTTGAACGTTTAAATCATTGATATTTTTCCATAAGTCGTATGCTTGCTGAACACGGGTGAATAAAGTTTCTTTCTTTTTCAAACGAATGCTTAGCAAGGCTTCGGGTTTTGCAGTTGCCATTGTAGACTATCGGCAGATAAGATAAGGTTGCGGGATACAACAACAGGATTAAGGAAACGGGATTGATCATGAAATCTCAGTGCATGAGTCAACTTTACAAATTGAAATTTAAACTAATAAAGTTATAAAATTTCTGGAAATGAGGCTTTGATCCGGACACGGAGGACAATATGGTTATCCCTTCCTGTCCTTGAGCCACAAGGACCCAGGGTGCAGTTAAGAAAACAGTGAAACAACGCAGTCAGACTACAGCAAGTTAATTAGTAATAAAACTATCACTTACCAAAGGTGACTTCAATGTGGACTGTAAGTAGGTGGTAAAGTTGACGTCTTCTGGCATGAGTAGATTTCTTGAAATGTATGTAATTTTGAATCATATATGTATATTAATAACTAATACTTTCACGGAACGGAACGCAACACGGTACGAGGTTGACAGTCGAGGAACAAACTCGAGAGTGAAGTGAAATTGAAAGGAAGGGTGAACGGAAGGGTAGGAGGGGAGTAGGGGGGGGGGGAAAGGATGATAGTTTATTATCTCAACCAACAAGCAATAATCCGCCTGCGCTAAGAATCAACCACACAGGGTAGGGTAGGGTACAGTTAGGAAACAAAGTCTCTTGAACAACAGCCTACATGAATCTATACATGAAATGGAATCTAGATTTTGGATGAATATCTTTACATTGTTGATAAAAATCTCCAGACGAACAGATTTTAGAGTTTAAAAAATAGGTAAAAAAATCTAGACTTTGTAAAATTATCTTCTTATTGTTGATAATAAAATCTAGACTTCCAGACTTTAGAATCATAAGAAGAGATGAAATAGAATCCAGATTTTACGTAAATTTATTAAGAATGTTGATAAAAATTTTCATTCTACCAGATTGTGGAATTTAAAAAAATTATAAAACTTCATCGAGATTCTAATATATTTTTCATATTTTTATAGAGATAAATATATATTTTATTTCAAAGGCAAAGATAATAGAATGGAAGGATAAAATGTATCTTGTGTTGCAAAAATTAGAAAACACACTGATAAATGTTGGTAAATTTTTTTATTTGTTTCTGGTACAACACATGAGTTTACAAATGTATAAAGCAATACAAAGCATACAAAGAAAAAATAATATAGCATCAAAATTTTGAAACAACACTCACATGAACCTAAGGTTTGTTTGTGAGTTGTGAGTTCGTTCATGTACAATTGAAAATTAATCAAAGAATTTAATAAAAGAAGGAAATCCAATACAATGCCAATATAGAACTGTATATATAGAACAATATAGAACCATATAACTGAAGATTGAATTTTCAGTGTTTAAAGAAAATTGGTTGCAGAAATAAATATGCCATTCCAGTAAGCACAGAATAACTAGTTGAAGTTGAATTATTTGATTAAGATTAATAAAATATCTTTTTCTCCAATAAATTTCCATGAAAAATTGAATTTCTAATTTTTTACAGTACTTTGAAATTAGTTGAAGTGAATTTATAGATGAATAAAATAACTGGAATACCCTAGAAGTACTATCCTTGATGTGAGATACATGCTATAACATTATCAAGAGCTCTGGATTAAATAAAATTGTTTGATCGTATCAAAAATGCTATAGATCAACAGTTAAATATAGTATCATAAACCATAGGAGACGTCCAAGTTTCTTGAAATGCAAATATATTTGAAGAAAAAGACTTATAAAGTTATGCAATTTAACATGTAAACGATAGGCGAGATCGTGGAAAGAGACCCGGATGACGTCACTGCATCAGCTGACGGCTCAACAGATGAGCGGAGATACGCGTGAACACTACATTTTTTTGGGGGAGGATGAAGCCCCCATAGGTCTGAGACCTGTGCGTGGGTAATGAGTTGGATTATGGTTATTGATGAGCTGGACCTACAGTTTTAGGTGGGTTCCGAAACACCGGGAAGTGATTTTACAGCGGAGAACAGTGACTTTTTTGCTGGCCAATCTAATCGGTCACCCTTACCTTGTTTTCTAATTACCTTTGGATGAAATCCTTCCAGCTTCAATTTGGGCTACTAAAAGTATCAAAATAAAACAGTTTTAATATAAATCTTTAATACAAGATCTTGTTTGGACAAGGTCCACTACATCCATTAATCCTAGTTTCTAATACAAACAAAAACTAATTCCAAATTACTTCGAGCTCGGTAATTGAAGAAAATTAATAAACCCGAAACAAGTCAGCTACGTCAATGATTTATTATTTTTCTTAGCGTTTCATGCACTAAGTAATTATAATTAATAATATTCGCGTGCGTAGTTGAAAATAGAAACATTCTGCTTCACGTTATGTCTCAATCTTGGCTGTTTTGATAAGTAACATAATTACGAGGGATATTAATCATTAGAACTCGGTTAAATATCACAATGGACTTTTTCAAAGCATCAATCAAACGATAATAGCATAATTACAGCTATAAGTCAGTGGAGAGCAACAACTGTTATTTTTTAGGAGTTGTTATTTTTATTTTGTTCCTGAGCTGTCAGTCTACTAGCTGACTTTATTCCTATAATTAGTGGTTATAGTTCGTCTAAACTATTTCAATAATAAATTACTGTTCTATGTTAATGCGGTGAAAATATTCATAAACAAGATGAATTTTAAACATTGTATTGAATGAGCAGTGCCCACGCTCAAGGAATACACGCACTTTTGCGTATGGGAGTGTGTTTGTGTGTAAGAGTAGTAGGTAAATCATATCTACAGTTCGAGAAGCTTGTTATTCACACAATACAAAGTAATCAATAGTTTCAAGTTTTTTGTACGTTTTTGATAGAATCTATGTCTGGTTTAGGAAAGTCTGAGAACACGAATGATATGTTTTTTGTCCGTATTATGAACAGATATTAAGGAGTTCTTAAAAAGCAATTTTTTTTTTTAAATTACAAGTATTCGTTGAGATAAGGAAACCTCCAGGTCAGCTCGAAAATTCAGGCCCAGAGCCACATATTCCCGAAGAAATTGGAGCTACATGATTTAGTTCCTAAAATTTTCCTTAATTATTTTTACAGGAATAAGTAGGGGAAAATGTTGGATAAAAAAATTGATTTTTGTTAGTGCAATTAATACTTTAGTGGTTAGAAGAATGAATGAAAAAACGAAGTGGATGATAATGAGTGGATTTCTATTGAAGTATGCCTACTCAATTGAAATAAACTAGTGAAGTAGTTGGCCTATTTGATTTGTATATAAAATTAAGTATTAACAGCCACGCATAGAAACATCTAGAATTTTTATAAACTGTACCTATAAAAACAAATAACCTTGAAATTGAATTTTTTTAATAAGAGTTAGATGTTGTAGTAATATTAGAGAAATGATTTCATCCACAAATAACAAATAAAAAGAGTTCTTTAAGAGATGGAAAAGCTAACGAGCATGATCTAAATGATTTTCAATGTATCTTCAATAAGTTGCCGTATGTATTTTTAAGTATATGACAAAAACGTATTTTCAATTATTGTGCACGTATTATTTATTGTATATAATTCTATCAACTTGTTTCGGAAAGTTTAATGACTGGGTGGATATTTTTAGACTTGTAGGAATGTTTTGAAGAAAAAATTATTCTCTCATTATATAATAGCTATTAAGCATGGATAAGAAGTGTATGTACCTAGTAATAAATAATGAGAGTTTTCTCATTAATCACAAAAAATAATCACAGTTTTCTCAAGAATTACTTGATTTAAATAAAGTAAATTAGAAAAATCTATATTTAGTATTAACTAGGATTTTGCAAAACTGTATAGTAAGCTATTGGGCTAAATAATATTTTTTTATATTTTAAGATGAAACTCACATAGGTCTGAGACCTGTGCGTGAGAATTCAGTTAGATAATGGTGATTAATGGATATACAATTTTATTTGGGTTCCGAACCAAATAGTGGGAAGTGATTTAAAAGCAAAGTACAAAGTAATTTTTGCTGGCCAAAACAATCGGCCATCCTTACAAAGAGGGCCCAGAAGATCGTAGCTTATCTATCTGACGGAACAGATACCTTTTATTAGATGTCTGATATCTTAGATAGATTACTCAGCTTATGCTGTACTTAGCTAATCACAATACAATTATTAGGGTAATTATCAGGGTACTTTGTAAGGGTGACCGATTGGATTGGCCAGCAGAAAAGACTGTCCTCTGCTGAAAAATCACATCCCGGTGGTTCGGAACCCACCTAAAACTGTAGGTCCAACTCATCAATCACCATAATCCAATTCATTACTCACGCACAGGTCTCAGACCAATGTGTGCTTCATCTTCCGAAAAAAAATTGCTATTGGATCAATTTGTTGAATAAAAGGTAGTTGTAGCATACACACCCAGATGTCAGGACCAAGACGATTGGTCCATCTATAGGAAATGAAATAGTCTTCACATCTGATCGAAGAATAGTGTTATTGAAGAGGGGGGGGGGGTAAGTGTAGCCGTGAGATTCAAAAATTCAAGACACGAATTTTGACTTAAAACACGCCGAAAAACATCTGAGTTCATCGCGTCAGTTTTCGAGTGAATAATTCATGAAGAAATCGCCGAAAAGATGGTGCGGGAAAGTTGGATGTGGCAATTTGTAATTCCTCTCGACAAAATAGGGGATGATGCGTGGATGAGAGAGGGGGAGGGGATAAGAATTGAAGAAGGGAAAGAAGAAGAAAAGGCAAGAGAAGGGGAAAATGAAGAAGAAAGAGAAATAACAGAGGAAGATGAAGACAGCAGCAGAAAAAGAAAAAGTAGAAGGTGTTGGTGGGAGGGTGATGAGGAGGAGGGGAAGTAGGGGGGAAAAGAAGAGGTGAAGGGAAAGGAGAAGGCGAATGAGGAGAAGAAGGAGAAGGACGTGAAAGAGGAGAAGACGAAATAGAAGAAGGTAGGTAGTGAGAGAGGAGAAAACGAAGGATACTCAACCCGGGTCATGTGACAAAATAAGAATAAGAAGAAGAAGGAGAAAAAGAGGAAGAAGGTAAGAAGAAATAGAGGATAATGCATGAGTGAGAGGGGATGAGGGAGAGAATAAGAATCGAAGAAGAAAAAGGAAAGAAGAAAAGGAAGGAGAAGGAGAAAAAGGAGAAGAAAGGGAAAAAGTAGATGAAGATGACGACAGCTGCTGAAAATAAAAAGATTGATGACGAGGAAGAGGAGGAAGAAGAGGAGGAGGAGGAGGAGGAGGTTGATGAGGAGGAGGTTGATGAGGAGGAAGGGTGGAGGGGGTTGAGGAGGAATAGGAGTGGTGAAGGGAGAGAGGATGAAGTAGTAGGAGTTGGTGGAGGATGAGGAGGAAAAGAAGGAGAAGAACGTGAAGAAGGAGGAGAAGAAAAAGAAGAACAAGAACAAGGAGAAAAAGAAATAGAAAATGGTAGGTAGTGAAAGAGGAGAAAAAGAAGAAGAGGATCCTCAACCCGCGTCATGTGACAAAAATTGGAATAAGAAGAATAAGAAAAAGAATGAGAAGAAGAAAAAAAGAAGAAGAAAAAGAAAATACGGAAGAAGATGAATACCGATGTAGAAGACAAAAAAGGAGGATGAGGAGTAGGAGAAGGTGGAGCAGGAGGTGACGAGGAGGAGGAGGAGGAGATGAGAAGAAGAAGATTAGGTGGAGAATGACAAGGTTATAAGCATGAGAAGGAGGAAGAGGAGAAGAAGGAGGAGGTGTAGGAGAAGCAGGTGGAGGTGATGTAAGAGGAGGATGAGGAGAAGGCGGAGGAGGAGGAGTTGGAACAGTAGGTGGAGGAGTCGGATAAGGAGGAAGACGAGAAGGAGGGGTTGGTGGAGAAGGAGGAGGATGATGATGATGAGGAGGAGAAGGAGGATTAGCAGATATAAGAGTTAGAAGTGAAGGAGAATGACAAAAATAAAAAAAGACCAGACGAATGAGCATGAAAAGAAGAAGATGAGAGAAAAGAGAAAAGAAGATGGAGAAAAAAGTTGTCGAAGGGGAGGGAGAATAAGAAGAACTAGTAGAAGAAGGAGAAAAAGAAAATGTATTAAGTAAGGGTTGATAGAAAGAAGACGTGGTATAAGAATAGAGGAAAACGCAGTGAAATGATGTGCATCAGTTGTGCCAACACAAAAATCGCTTGCCAACCCAGCAGACAATAAATCTCAATTTTCTATTCGGTACACAATGAGAATTTCAACGACCCTATTTCGCGGGCATTATACAGAGCGCGCCATAAAGCAGCGCTGCAAATCATAAAATATAAACTGAATTCCTTCCTGCTTATGCGGCCGGGTAGGAAAGTGTGGATGATGCAACGTGGGTGTAGGCCTAGGCCTATTCTCATTGCCATCAAACGCCGCCATATTTATTCACTGTGCACATAACCTAAAAAAGCAATAACGTAGTTCTGGCAGAATTGGCGGATTCCATTTTTATGATGACATTAATAGTGGTTAGAGCAGCTCGCGATTGAGACATCATCTCACGCCATAAGTGCCCAACGCTATAAACATTCACGGTGCGAATTGTTCTTTGTAAAACGCTCACTTTAGAATGCAATTGTTGTTGTTTTAATATACTTTGTGACGACGTTTTTCGTAATGGAATTCATTTTTGTTGTTGAATTTCCGAGATAGCAGCTATACTAAACTCCCATGACTCCATTTTCTGTATTAGAAATATTGTTGTTGTTGAATTTCTGAGATAGCTACTATTTCTCGTAACTATTTCAAGAATGAATATAGAGAAATGAATGAAATAGATTACAGATTAAGACATAGAATCTATAGAACTCAGAGATATAACAATGCCTATGGTAAAAGAGCCCCAGAATGTAGAATTCCATTTCTTTAAAACTCATTACCATTGGAGTTGAGAATGTTACAGAGGAAAAGTGAGATTCGAACAAAATTAAAAGTCTATTTTATGAGAATAAATGATTTAGTTTAAGCTAAAAAATATTTTCTATTAATATTTTGAAGGTAAGAGTTGTTCAATAAAAACTAAGATACACATTATGATGTAGAAAATAGGAGTGTCAAGTGAGTATTAAAGTGTATCCCAGAGTGATAAGTGACAATGAGTGAAGAGCGATACTATATTGATTGGTTGTTTAAGTGACTTGATTTTTATGGTGCAATGGACAATAGACAGAACAATGGATTACAAAGAAAATATTAATGAGCTATATACAGTTATCGAGGTAGTATCGAGTATCGAGGTAGCAGTGGTACTGTGCATACGTTGTCTGAACAGGCTCTGCGAATTTTGAAGCATAGAATTTTAATTCGAACGGATAAGTAGTATTTTTGTTTATTATTATTAGTATTTATAATATCTTAATAATTTACATCATTAACTTGTCTAATATAAGTTAAAGTATTTAAATAAAAAGTCAAATTCTATTTTCGAGGTTAGGTGTACCGATATTGATGAATTTTCTTGTAATTAAATAGTCTCAAGTTGACAATTGTAATAAATTAAGTAATATTTCATTAAACATTTAACTAAAATCAATTGAAAACAATTTTTAGCTAGGAAAATGAGTCCAAACAAGGCATCTAAATCTAATTGTTCAACTAAAACTCAAGTAGCTACGCGATCTCAGCAATTATTAACGAAAAAATCTCCAACAGCTCTTAAAGCTACTGTAGATGTAGAAGAAAAGGTTGCTAAACTATTGAGTGATCACACCAAATTGAAAACAAAATTAGAAACATCACTAAAAAATTCTGAGGAAGAACGAATAGGGTTAGTGGATCACATAAAATCTCTGGAAGTTATTGTAAAATTGCAGCAGGAAGACCATAAAACTGAAATACTAAATCTCACGAGTCAATGTAGGTCTATGTCAGAGGAAATCGAAATATTAAAATCAAAAATAAACTTGGCTAATGTAAGATCTGAACCTCTGATCAATACAAAAAAAGTAGAACCTAAATCAAATGGGGAAAAAATAAATAGAAATGGTCAAACAAAAACGTATAGTCAGGTTTTGCAAACAGCAACCAAAACTAAAGTAAGGGCAAATAACGATAGGAAAGGTAGAGTACTGCTCTTGACATCCAGTCATGGACGAGACTGTAGTGACCTACTAAATAAAAGATTAAAAAATAAGTATGAAGTTCAGAGCTTTTTCAAACCAAGTGCCCCTATAAACGCTATCGTAGAGTCAGCACAGGAACAAACTAAAGATTTTGGTAAAAATGATTTTCTAATAGTACTGGGTGGCTCAAACAATATAAATGAACCTAATCTAAAACATCTTCCTGAAATAAATGAAAAAATTAAAGAGATTGTGCCACTCAGCCAAAAAACTAATGTAATAATAAGTACAATTCCGTATAGGTTTGATAGGCCAGAGCTAAATGAAGCCATTAAGTCAACAAATAAATCAATTCATAATACAATCAACAGCCTAAAAAATAAGAATTCTAAGCAGTTGGGGATTTGTTTTCTAAATGAAAGGCTGAAAAAACAAAACTTCACTAATCATGGTCTACATCTAAATCAATCTGGCAAAGTAATATTTTGTAATAGGCTGGCAGAGCTGATTGAAAGTCGTTTGCAATCTACTGTCAATAATTCTCCTAAACAATCATCTAACGAACCTTTTTTAGTAAAGTGGCTCAAAACCGGGAAGGGAAACTAGTTTCAGATGATAAATTCATATCTTCAATTGTATTAAAAGACGTTAATCGATCAAAAAATCAGGATAGCATTAGTGGAAGGAACTCTTGTAGCAATCTGATAGGCTCTCAAGATCCTAAGAGATTAAGTAAATCTACTTCAATATGCAAAAGCAACGATAAAGTAATAAGGGATGATAGGGAAGTACCGGTACTCACTGTGTTCCATCAGAATATTCAATACATTCGTAACAAAATAGATAGAATCGAAGTATTTTTTAAAGAAGAGGCTCCTGATATAGCTATTTTCACAGAGCATGGTTTAAAAGAAGATGAATTGTCACAACTTAATATTCCAAACTATTCATTGAAAACGTCGTATTGCAGGACATCTCATCGAAGTGGGGGAGTAGGTATCTTCGTTAAAAATGCTAAGAATATGCAAACATTTAATTTAGAATATGTAGAGAAATTTGCTGTGGAAATGGATTTAGAAGTTACTGGTTTGAGAGTAAAAATCGACAATAATTTGGAAGTAGCGGTGTTAGGTATTTACAGGTCACCAAATGGGGAATGGAACAATTTTTGTGAACTATTCAATAGGCTTTTAGAGATTACTACTACTCGTTTTACAAACGTTATTGTAGCGGGAGATTTCAATACAGACTTTGCAACACAGAATAAAATGACAGAAGATTTAAGGGATATTATATACATGAATAACTTGGAAATAAAAGTTCATGAATATACCAGAGTCACAAGAACATCACAAACAATAATTGATAACATCCTTACTAATATAGATTACTCTAAAACAAGATTAGGCGGCTCGGAACTATCTGATCATGACTATCAAATCTTAGAGGTGGGGTTGCAAGGTCATAAATCAATTAAAAAGAGTAGAGTAATGAAAGAAATTCAACAATGTGAACAGGGGAATATCGATTGTTTGAAGCAGAATCTGCTACAAGAAAACTGGAGTAGGGTTTACAATAGCAATAGTTTAAATGACAAATATGATAGTTTCATTAATATTTTAAGGTTTCATATTACTATGAGTTGTCCAGTTAAAAAAGTCCCTGTAAAGAACAAATTAGACAAGATTGAAGAGTGGATAACTGATGATATCCTTGAAGAAAGAAATAGGGTTAAAGATGCATATGATGAATTCAAACTATCTAGAAATATGTTAAGTGAAGATAATTACAAAGCTCTAAAGAAAAACTATATGAAAAAAGTGAAAAGAGCGAAATGTAAGAAAACAGCTGAAATTTTGAATAATAGTGTGTACTTTAACACAGCAGTGTGGGATGTAATAAACAAAAATAGGCAAGTAGCTCATGTAGATGCTTATACTAGTGTCCCCAGAATAATTAACGAAAATAACAAATATATTGATGATAGTGTAGACATTTGTAGTTTCTTTAACAGATATTATCAACTGGTTGCTAAGGATCTTCAAAAATCTCTTAATACAGGTATTAGTGATGCAAACATGAGGAATACTGAGGGGATTCAGAACGAATTAAAATTCCACCCAGTATGCCAAGACGAGTTGTCAAATATCATTGATAGTTTAAATAATAAAAAAACTGTAGGAATGGATGGGGTATCCAGTAAAATTCTGAAAGAATGTAAAGATCAATTGTTAGACCCCTTGATTCATCTGATCAATCATTCATTAGAACAAGGTGTTTTTCCAGATAACTTAAAAGAGGGGAAGATCTTGCCAATCTTCAAAAGTGGTGATAGAGAAAAGGTAGAAAACTATAGGCCCATTAGTATTTTAAATGTAATAAGTAAAATTTTTGAAAGAGTAGTTCTAAATAGGTTACTTCTGCACCTTCAAGAAGCTAACTTTATCTGTGATGAACAGCATGGCTTCCAGAAAGGGAGATCAACAAAAACAGCCATAGTTTCTCTAGTTGAAAAACTAATAGATATAATAGATTCAGGTGATAAAGCTACTGCAATCTTCTTAGATCTGTCAAAGGCATTTGATTGTGTTAATCATAGAACTTTATTGGAAATACTGCAAAATGTAGGTGTAAATGGGGTTGAACTGAAATGGTTTGAATCATATCTTATTGGGAGAAAACAATGTGTAGAACTAACTACAGTAGTTGGTAATAGTATAGTAAAGAATAAATCTAATAAATTAGAGGTGCAAGCTGGAGTGCCTCAGGGGTCAATACTAGGTCCATTGCTTTTTTTGTTATATGTCAACCGTTTACCTAAAGAATTAATTAGTGGTAGAGCCCTCTTATTTGCTGATGATACATCACTCATTTTCAGCAATTCCATTCTAGATAATTTAGAAATAAGTGCCCATATAGGTGTGCAGTCCATTGTCCAATTTTTAAACCAGTTGAAATTAACTATAAATAGTAAAAAATGCCAATACCTTCAATTCAAAAACAAACATAATTTAAATGAAGATAGGGCTATAAACGTGTTTGTAAACGATAATCAATTAGACCAGGAAGAAAAAATTGCATTTCTAGGAGTTACGTTGGATAGACGATTGACCTGGACTCCATACATTGAGAAAATATGTAGTAAAATTTCATCTGGGGTATTTGTCCTGCGACAGCTCGCTAGATTGAATGACAAAAAGTTACTTTTTACAGCTTACCATGGGCTCTTACTGTCACATATTAGGTATGCTATCTTAGTATGGGGTAATTCATCAAAACAAAATCTTGATAGGGTGTTTAAGATCCAAAAGAAAGCGGTTAGGTGTATAGAAAGAGTAAATAGATTAGATTCATGTAGGCCGTTGTTCAAGAGACTTGGTCTCCTAACTGTACCCTGCTTATATGTGTATGAAGCTACTTTATATGTAAAAACGAATGATATTAACCAAAATCTTGATGTACATGATTATAATACAAGAAGCCGAGGAGATTATCACTTGGTGAGTCACAATAGTAGCCTATTCAAACAAAAACCTAGTTATATTGGTAGGAAATTCTACAACAAGCTACCGCAGTTTTTGAAGAGTCTTGAAAATATAGAAATATTTAAAAATCAATTGAAGAAATATTTAGTTGATAAAGCTTTTTATAGTGTACAAGAGTTCCTTTCACATCAAAATTAAGCCTCACCTCAACTAATTGAAGTAATTATGGTATCTAGTGTATAATATTGTTGATCTGACTTGTCTTATACTCCTTAACTGGAGTCTCCAAGACGTAATCTACAAAAAAAAAAAAAAAAAAAAAAATATAGATTACGAAAAGGAATCTATTGTTATTAATTGTTGAATTTGATTGTAATATAATGTCTTAATAAAATATCCCTCAAATAGCTTACAGCTAGAGGGATACTATTGCATTATGACGTAATGTTCAAATAAATAAATAAGTAAATAAATAAATAAATAAATAAATAAATAAATAAGTAAATAAATAAATAAATAAATAAATAAATAAATAAATAAATAAATAAATAAATAAATAAATAAATAAATAAATAATATATACGAAACTCCGAGACTTCAATATCTTGGAGAATTAATAAATCAATTTATTTGTTCGAATCACACAAATAGAGTTATCACACAAAAAAAGAAAAGAAAAACAGAACAAACCAAGCACGAAACGTCAAACATTATATTAAAATGAAAACTTAAAAAACACTTTTAAGTGGAAATTATGGCTCACGTTATGGCGTGACGGCCGTTTCACTCTGTTGTCAAGAGCATCGTCAGACGACCCACAGTCCATGCTCTTGACAACAGAGTGAAACGGCCGTCACGCCATAACGTGAGTCATAATTTCCACTTAAAAGTGTTTTTTAAGTTTTCACTATATATTAGTGGGAACAAAATGGATCTTCAACATTACAAAACATTATATATATATAGGATACGACAGTACACAATTCAGTAAAATATAGGATTTGAGGCTCTTCAATCAAGCTCACATATAATATCATTTGTCTTATTTCTAAGGCTTTCACAGCATAGAGAAAAACATTGTATTTTCCTCTGTCAGATTCAACAACAATACCATCAACCTGTCCTCAACCTGTAACTTAACTTAAACTTTTTTTTTTAAGTTAGAAGTAATTTATTGTACAATAAATTTGTAGCCAAAACACATCTAAACTTCACAAAATGAGGATTTCAATGAATCTAACCATATAGGCTTACTCGTAAGAGTAGCTGAAGTGAGTTGGTGTGTGTCCTAAATTTGAAAAATCTTTGCTCATCTAAATTATTTTCCTATTTTTTCTAGTTTATGTTCATTTTGTGCTTTCTACATTATCCACTTCCCTTCACAAGACACAAGATTTATTTAGAAGTTTTGAATGCAATATTTAATGAGAAAATAATACATGATACAAGGTGATTTACAGCAATTGCCAGAGAGAAATTTTATAATTAAATTGAGAGTCCATCAAAGCATACTAATGTTTGTAACAGTTCCAGTAGTGTGATAATGATGTTGAAGATCCATCTTGTTTCCACTAGTATGTAATATAAACTTAATAAAACAACTTTTGAATGGAAATTAACTCACGTTATGGCGTGACGGCCGTTTCGCTCTGTTGTCTAGAGCATATGGCCATCACGCCATAACGTGAGTTAATTTCCATTCAAAAGTTGTTTTATTAAGTTTATAGTTCCAGTAGTTTGACTGCAAACAAATTTTTGCTTAGAAGAGTCAGATATAATAACGTATTACGGTAGAAAACTGATAAAGTGATAATAATAAATCTGGCAGGTTGAGAACTTAGATTCTATTTCAAAGGCAGGCTACAACTCATTCCAATAACTGGTTCACCTAACTCACGAAATGTGGTTCAACTAAATTGCAACTTAGTTATTAATAAACCCACACTGATAGGCGTGAAGGATTGAGTTAAATGGTCGGACAAAATTTGCATAAATTTCTAAATCGGTCAAGCCGTTTCACTATATTTATTATTATTTGAAATTTGACTGGTATAGTTTAAATAGATTGAATTTCCATTTGTAATCCTTGTTGGTGATCTGATTATTTTTACAGCTAACAAGGTGCGTATCCACTTCTGATGATAAAATAATAAGTATACGAATGTTATCAGACATTTGACTTACAAATAACAATGGAAAGGCGCTCTTTGTACAATATTTGTACAAATATTGTAAGTATGACCGATTGGATTGGCCAGCAAAAAAGATTCTGTTCTCTGCTGTAAAATCACTTCCCACCTACTCATCAATCACCATCATCCAATTCATAACCCACGCACAGGTCTCAGACCTATATGGGCTTCATCGTCCGGAAAAAAAATAATGTTAGGACATCAAGGGCAAAAAATTCCAGCATTTAAATATTACGTGCTTGGTGGATTGAAAATGAATCTGTGATTTTTTCTATTACAAAATACTTGATAAACAATCATAAATTGAAACTGACACGGAAATTTCTGGTTAATCATCCCTCCAGCTTTAGTGAGTGAAAAATAATAACTAAATATACAGTGTTTGTTTCAATTTAAAATTAAATTTAAGACTGGAAATAAATATTTTCTCTTCTGTACTATAGCTCATTCCACAGTCAGTGAAAGAGACATTTCACAGTCAGTTAATCTTTATTACTATTAGACCCTATTAATAGTGATATGTTATAATGTATTATTATGTGTAAGTGTATGTTGTTAGTAGTGATGTTGTGTTATATCTGTGTATATATTGTTAAAAGTGATGTGATTAGTAGTAGAATTGCTATTATTAACCGATAAGTACATATTTATTCTCATTCAGGGGGAGGGGTGATAAAGGGGAGGTATCCCCTAAAAATTTCAATCGGAGCTAAATAACCTTCATTCGTGTCTTTCGTGGAGATGAGGACATTTTTTAGGTATAGACATATTTCTCAAATTATGCCCCCCCTACCCCCCCCCCCCCCCCCGGAAAAAAATCTGGGTTCCCCTGTGTTCTTTTGTGAAACAGAATATAGTTCTTATATATTTTGAAAAACATTGTTTGAGAATTTGATTGTTATTAATCGAGATATAAACTTTTACTAATGACAACAATTTATCCATAAATGTCGCAGTATTATAGTCTTGAAAAATGTTCTTGGTTTTATAATGAAGCGGTTTATTTCTTACTATTTATAACCAACATATTTTATTTATTTCATATCTTTTACTCCTAAGGGATAGTTTATCTCCTATTATTTTATTATTATTAATTTTTTTTAATTTATTATTTTTTTACATTTATTTTATTAATTCTATTGATATTATTAACTTCATTTATTTTATTTTCGAATATTATGGTTTATTTTATTATAACTCCTACTAGATAGTTCCATGAATTTCCTAGACTACTGGATGGATTACCCAGATTATAAAGTTTTATTTATTTCAGATACAATAAAGGCTAAATAAATTATGCTGGTTTTCAATCGTCTCTGCCGAATGATGGCAGAAACGCAGGAAGTATCTTAGAGGTATGCTAGATAGTATACACACTCACATGTGCAACCAGACCCTGTGTAAAGGTGAGAGTAGACAGTTTTAAACAAAGCTTCTGTTTTCGGTGGGCTTGGCATAGATACAACTCTGTTGGCTCAGTGAGGAAAGTAATCGCAACCTACCTCACTCCTCGTTTTCGTAGTACGATCTTTGGACCAAAATATTATGATGTTGAGGCCTGAATAGTCACCTACAATCGAAATCGGCTATGATACTATAAATACGTGTACGTACATCAATGACGAGAAATATAAAATTTATTGGTTTAGTTTTAAAAAGCTAGGATATATGTTTGTGAAATATGCTTCATTGATAACCGGGACTAGTTAACTCATTAAATATTCAACTTCGTACGCTTTAATCATAAAATACGTGTCACAGAGTTTTCCCTTTGAATCAGCATGAGGCAAACTTGGAGTCAAATCCTTGATTCAAATATTCTGATTCCTCTCATTGGTTTGAATTAGTAGAAAATCTTACAATAACTCAACTCTTTTGCATCTTAGCAGTCGAGCTTCGACATGAACTTCACCCAATAAATTCGATATGAATATATCGATATTGATATCGATATATAGGGAAAACTAACCTGCTCAATATTCTTGACTCGTAACAGGGATTCTGTCGTTGTGGAGGTAAGATTTAATAGAGACATATCCACTTAGAAAAAGCACCACGTACTCCCTCCAGCAATAATGTCCTGTAAGCATCATGTTTATGTCGCATAAAATTATGTGTGACAGTTTTAACATGGTTTACAACATGCAGATGGAGATGTTGCCACTAAACGCCATATAAGACTTTTATTTTTCACTGTTTGTTACTTTGAATATTCTGCATTTGAGTCTAAACAAGTTGTGGTCATAAAGTTGGGACTGTTTGCTTGAGAATATTGTACTTTAAAGTTAATTCAACATCCGGGACTGGATTTTGCTTGTATTTGAAGTTGATTTGCTTATTATTCTATGTGAGCTTTACTCAATCTGTTTATCAGATAGTTTATCACTTCTTTTATAGGGCCCTTACACTAGTAAAAATTCTGTCAATAATATTGAAGGACCGATATTGACAATACTGGTTAGTGATACGTTTTTGCAAACGGCCCTTACACTTATAAATAATACTGTCAATAAAATTCGTCAGTATTTGTCATCGTGTATGATTTGTGAAGTTTTTGTTAACCTATTTCGTTAAGAATTAATTAGTTGATCAAACATTAACAAATAATTAAGTATGAAAAATAAAGAAAAGGCTTGTTTGGCTTTAATACTATTTACTGACAATAATATTACTGATTATTATTAATATTTACTATTATTACTGACAATAATATTGATGTACACACAGCTCGTCGATAATATTGTCAATAACAAACGGTATTGATGGTGGATTTCTAGAAATCTAGATATTCTTCAATACAATTCATCAATACATCAGTATTATCTTTTTGTCTCAATATTATCGTCAATACTAACTTATATTGACTATATTTTTAATAGTGTAAGGGCCCTAATAGAGTTCATGATAGAGGGTTTATTGAACATATTGAAATGTTAAAACGTTTTTAAAAATTTGTCATATATAGAAATAAATATATCAAAACTAAGAGCCGTAATTTAAGAAAGTTCTTTTAGTTTCTTTTGACTCGAGGAAATCTTGAAATGTGATGTATTTTTATGGGCATTTCAAGAGTCCCTCGAGTCAAGAGTACCTCGAGTCAAGAGTCCCTCGAGTCAAGAGTCCCTCGAGTCAAGATTCCCTCGAGTCAAGAGTCCCTCAAGTCAAGAGTACATCGAGTCAAGAATCCCTCGAGTCAAGATTCCCTCGAGTCAAGAGTCCCTCAAGTCAAGAGACATTGAAGAAACGTTCATAAGATCAGGTTCAAGTCGCTCAATGGTGGAAAGACCCTTACGGGTAGTTCCAACTCGCAGTTTTTTTTTTTTTTTTTTTTTTTTTTTTTGGAGGATGAAGCCCACATAGTTCTGAGACCTGTGCGTGGGTTGTGAGGTGAATGATGGTGATTGATGAGTTGGACCTACAGTTTTAGATGGGTTCCAAACCACCGGGAAGTGATTTTACAGCAGAGAACAGTCTTTTTTGCTGACCAATCCAATCGGTCACTCTTACAAAGAGCGCCCATGAGTTTCGTAGCTTATCTCTGATTGAACAGATACCTGCCACGGCACTCGGCTATCACTTATCCATTTTGGCTTATTGTAATATTTTACAGTATTTCAGACATGAATTCATCCCTGCATTTGAGAAAAGGGGACAAATTGAGCTAGTAATTCTCCCAGAAACTAAATAAACTTATGGATTTATTGTTCCATGACGAACTGCGTTGTTAATATCAACTTTTTAAGTGAATTCAACGACTTGCAGACAAATTTTTATTAAGAATAAGTAGTATTTTACTTACTCTGTAGCCCGAACGTTTTTGAGTTGTTAAACCAATCTTCAAGGCATCCTAGAAAACGTTCGGCCTACAGAGTAAGTAAAATACTATACTTATTCTTAATAAAATTTGACTGCAAGTCGTTGAATTCACTTAAAAAGTTGATAATAAAGAAAAATTATTTCTTATTTTTCTATATTGCAGTTATTCATGCAACAATCATTACGCTAAAAATAAAATACTTCTTGATACAATCTAGGTAACTCTGAGAAACGAAGGTCATAGACATGCACATGGGTTGAAATGAATATTGAATTTATTCTCCTTTTCAAAAATACGGTACAAAATATTTGAACAACGTTCACAACAAATATCAAAAATATTAAAGTTGCCAATGCTGGGCCACGTGTATAAGTTTTGCACACATAAAAAAGATGACAGAACAGTAATTAGCACATCAATAATAATTTAACATCTAATCGCATTTTGGACCTATCCAAACAATAAAATGTCTTTGTCCTAAGGTGACCGAAAAATGTCTTATATGGCAGCGAATATGTTAACTGACCACGTTTACCAGTAGACCTATGTGTAGCTAGTATGCAACAAAAAAATTACTAATAAAACAGACGAGTCTAGTCTCTACAGAGAAGGCTCAACATCCATATTACGGGTATCGCCTGCAGCGTAGCAAAAATTAAAATTATTCTAGTTTTTGTGAATAAATAATAAAGTTCAAATTCAGTACAATAGCCACATATTGCTGAAATCGTACACAATTGCGACTAATTTTCTAGCAAACAGGCTATCAGGTACCGCCTGTAGCGTAGCAAAAGTTAAAATTATTCGTGTTTTTTTGTAAATAAATAATAAATAGGCCTAATGTACAAATTCAGTACGAATGCCACACATTGCTGAAATCGTGCACAATTGTGACTAATTTTCTAGCAAGCAAACTTATCTTGGCCTGTCATTGATAATTGCTATTAGGCCTACTAATTTGCTCTCACATAACACACCAAATAAAAAGAAACTACGACTAGTATAACAAAATAAACCGATTGATCGTTTATTGCGGAATAATTTAGGCCACTTGAAACATTGTGCCTGTAGGCTACCCGAAAAATAGGCTACTGTATCAAATTACCGTAACGTTCGGAGGCTACATCCAATGTTGTGGTTTATTGGTACAATAATTTATTGTGACTGTATAAAATAGAATAATTCTCATTATTCCCGCTCAGTTAGATAAATAGGAAACTGAATGTTGGCTGGAGAAACTGAAATTGTAAACGGGAACCATGACTGGAACTGAATTAAACAAAGTTAAAACTGAAACTATGGAAATTTAATTGAGCAGCTCAATAACAATCGGACTAACAAACAGGTGATATTTTGGAAGATATCCATAATGAATAATAAGACTTGAAGTTGTCACAACCACATTTATTGAAAACCGTGAGATACTAGTTTCAGTTGTTTCACCATTATTATAATCTCGAACAAACTTAAGAGTAGCTTAATATATATACTAAAGATTGAATAATACTATTGGCTGAGGGAGAAAGTTCCTCTGATAGGCTGACCTTCATTGAAGGCCTGTGATTGGCTGAAGGTCAAAACAAGATACGCCCACTGGTGGGAGGAGCAACAATAAGTGTAAAAATCAAGAATCAAAAACCGTGAACACATAGAAAGCAACAAACAAGAACAATACACAAGTAAGCTAGAATTAGATAATTGAAAATTAAAAAATTGAAGCTCACTGAAATGCAGTCAAGGTCAACAAAGAAAAAACACGAAAATACTGTTATTAAAATAGTAGGCCAGAGTTATGGTGAAACCAAGTAGTTGTATTGAATTGGTTGTATTTGATTGGTTAGTTGGTAATGATTCCAATACTAGTTTAAACAGTCAAATTTATTTCAACCAATTCAATTCAACTACCTTGATTTCATCATAATTCTGGCCTACATTTTAATAACAGTACTTTCGTGTTCTTCTCATAAAATGAATTTTGATGCCTGTAATATGTGGATCAGACCGGTAGAAGTTTCAAACATAGAATGAATAAACATATTAGAGATTGGAAAACCCAAAATAAGACTCACATTTTGCAGAGCATCTCATTACTAATGGACACAAGCTCAAGGCTGAAGATGTTGAATTTCTGCATTTGATTGGCAAAGGCAGACAATTGAACATTTTAGATGGTTCAGAGATGACTAGAATGTTAAAAACCGATTCAAATACTAGTTTAAACGATAAAATTCATTTCAACCAATTCAATACAACTAACTTGGTTTCATCATATTTCTGGCCTAGATTTCAAAAACGGCACTTTCGAGTTTTTCTTGTTTGACCTTGACTGCATTTCAGTGAGCTCCAAGTTTTTAATTTTAATGTTTTTATTTCTAGCCTACTTTTTTATTGTTCTTGTTTGTTGCTTTCTATGTGGTCACGGCTTTTTGGTTCTTGATTTGGACACTTATTTTTGCTTGTTGCTCCTCCCACCAGTGGGTGTGTCTTGATTTGGGCTTCAGCCAATCACAGACCTTCAATGAAGGTCAGCCTATCAGGGGCACTTTCTCCCTCAGGCAATAGTATCATTCCGTGTTTAGTAGGCCTATATACGAGGCCTCGTATTAAGCTACTCTGCACTTACTTTCAATTTTTTTGAGATCAATAATGGTGTAGTAACCGAAACTAGTATCTCACGGTTTTCAATAAATGTGGTTGTGACAAATCCAAGTCTTTTTTTCATCAATAATTTATTTACCCAATTTGAGCTGTCTTATAATTGAACAGCGGTGACGATCAACTCAGATCACAAAAATTAGAGAAAAAACATTTTTTTTAATGAGTTTTTTATCAGTTTATTTGATATAAGACTCCGCTAGCACACGTGGAACGAATAGTTTCGGTATTGAATAATTCAATGAACAGCAGAACACTGCCTAATACATGTTAAGCGTTCACGAGAATCAACAAATTGAGGTTGTAATCAAAACTGAACGATATTAATTGAGCCCTAGCCAGCGACGTAGCACTGCGACGACCGGTTTATTATGGCAATTGCCTTTTCCGTAGTAAAACAAGAACAAATGAGCTAAACTAGCGCTCCCGTTCACCTGGTGGCCGAAATTGGAACTAGCGACACGCTTCTCCAACAACAACACTGTGAACTCGGTTGTTTGTAATTAATTGATTAGTGCTGAAGTTGTAGCGCAGGAATTAATTAATTGCCCCGTGATTTTATATTCGTAGCCCAGCTCTAAACCGACACTAAAATTGAACGATCCGGTGCGGGCTGCTATGGCCGATATTAGGTTGGGAATTCAGTTTACTGCATTAATAAACGGGGAAATTTTGTTTTACGAGTTCCTCTCGCTAGGAAACCCGTTGTAAGTTTGGAGAGATTCGAATAAATATAAGCTTCATTTTCAGTCTATAATACTGTGCGATACATTTGTTTTTTGAGGATGAAGCCCACATAGGTCTGAGACTTGTGCGTGGGTGATGAGTTGGATGATGGTGATTGATGAGTTGGACCAACAGTTTTAGGTGGGTTCCGAATGATGAGTGTCTTTTTTGCTGGCCAATCTAATCGGTCACCGTTACAAAGTGGACCCAGGAGAACGCAGCTTATCTCTATCTGATTGAACAGATACCTGCTGCGGCTCACGGCTATCACGAATATAATACAGGCTGGTTCGTTGAACAGTTTTAAGTGCTCTCCGAACCACCGGGAAGTGATTTTACAGCAGAGAAAAGAGTATTTTTTTGCTGGCCAATCCAATCGGTCACCATTACAAAGAGCGCCCAGGAGTTTCGTAGCTTATCTCTGATTGATCAGATACCTGCTACGGCACTCAGCTATCACTTCCCCAAGATATACTGGATTTGTCGAATTGGATGTATCTATACTAGTGTGTTAACTTTTATTAGTTTGTTCAATTAACATAACTACTTCGCACAATATTGAAATGAATATGCAGTTAAAATAATCTGTAGACTTTAATTTAAAATTTAGAATATATAAAACAAATATTGAATCAATTGGGAGACAGCTAGTATACATAAATACTAATAAATACTTAAAAAACACTTTTAAGTGGTAATTAACTAACGTTATGGCATGACGGCCGTTTCACTCTGTTGTCAAGAGATCGTCAGACGACCCACAGTACAGTCTAAAGTGTTTTTTAAGTTTATATTACATATTAGTGGAAACAAGATGGATCTTCAACTTCATAAAATTTATTTAATACTAGTATTAATACTACTTAGTATTTAATACTAAGATCATAAACAAAATTCCCAATCATTATACCTCAACAATAGTAAAATAAACATGAAAATGAAACATGACGTCAGCAGTTGGATCAATATCACCTACTTTTCTGATCTTTAATTTTGAAAAAAAATAGCAGTTTTACCTTTCTTTTCGCTCATTAAATCGTTCAACCTTTCCTTTTTTCTACTTCTTCCTCCTACCTTAATATTATGAATAATAATATTAGTAATAGTAATATTATTAATAGTATGTGGGCGACCATAATTGGAAGGGGCTTCCATCTCCACATAAATTAGTAGATTAATATTATTTTATGGATTTTATTTGTGTGTATTATTGTATTTTAATATTTTTAATTTTTTGCATGACTTGTATATGCATGTAGTATTTAGTTGATAAAGCTTTTTATAGTGTACAAGAGTTCCTTTCACATCAAAATTAAGCCTCGCCTCAACTAATTGATATAGTAATTATGGTATCTAGTGTATAATTGTTGATCTGACTTGTCTTATACTCCTTAACTCGAGTCTCCAAGACGTAATCTAAAAAAAAAAAATGTTTTGTATTCTACAGATAAATAAATAAATTGAACAGCACATTGGAATATGTTGCTCTATCTATGCTAGCACTGATAAAACAGTCTAATAACTGTTAGATCAATAATTCACCCCTAATCAGATCAGTGAACGTGATAGCTGCAATAAATAACATTGAAATGAATCTGTAGTGTTGTTAAAACACGTTCAATCACAAGCTGTATAGTATTTTGACAGTTGATAATAGAACGTTCACTCGCCTGGTCCCTCCCCCTCCCCCTTCCCCTCCCCATCACCCTCCCCATCAAAATACAATATAATTAATGATCTCGCCTCGTGCCGTTTGCTGTTACAAATGTCATTGCTTTTGTTATGGAAAAGGAGGAACGTGTATCTAATAGGGGCGAGAACACTCACTTTAATTTCTCTTCAGTCTCACACACTCTCTTTTCTTTCTCACCCAATCTATCACTCTCTCTCTCTCTCTCTCTCTCTCTCTCTCTCTCTCTCTCTCTCTCTCTCTCTCTATAACATCACTTAGATTGCCATTATCAAAGTTAATAAGATCATACAAATGAGATCATTGTGCATAATATCTTGCACTTTAAAAATAGCATTATCTGAATTTACTATTTTTATTTATTTATTCTGACAAATTTACAACGAATGTGAAGGTGCAACCGAATCAAGTTCAAAACTGCTCCCTTCACAAATTTTGAATATTTTACATTGTTCAAAACATTGAGGTTAACACAGACTAAAAATTTAAGATATGCTGAAAACCACTCGAAAAGTATTAAAATGAATCTTCTCACTTTACCACTATTAATTTAAAAGTTCACTTGAAACGAAATGAAATTAGGTGGTTCGGAACCCACCTAAAACTGTAGGTCCAACTCATCAATCACCATCATCCAACTCATCACTCACGCACAGGTCTCAGACCTATGTGGGCTTCATCCTCAAAAAAAAAAAAAATACTGAAAACAGTTAAAATATTACTTATGTGATGTTGATAATTTTGTTTTCAACTACTTTATGCAAAAGTTGTAAATTTACATGAATAAAGAAAGATAATCTAATCTTATCTCTCTCTCACTCACTCTCTGGAAAAAAATTATTATAAATTTAGAAATGCTTGTAACTCCTTAGGGTTAAGTGTAAGAGAGGACCTGCGAGTCCTAACTTCGCCTCAATAAAGACAAGTTATCTATCTATCTATCTATCTCTCAGAATTATAAATAAAATGGAGGAGAACTTTTTCAACGTTAATAGTGTGGTACAATTCAAAAAACAATACAAACAATAACGATTTCATATAAAAACTGACAAGGTATTTCTATTTAAATTGTTCATCAAGTATTTTGTCATGAAAAACATCACAGAAACCACTATTGTTGAGAATTTATAAAGTGACATTTTTTTCTTGTTTTAAGTTGACCGTTTTGCTTTAGTCTGTCTGACTGTCTGTAACGCATTTACGGCTAAACGCGTGGACCAAATTCATTGAAATGTTGCATGGATTGCCCAGCGATGTACAGTAGAAACAATTAGTCTGGGCGCACGGCCGTTTGGTAGTCAGCCATGGCGAGGGGAGTGTTTATCACTCATTTCTAAAAACATGTGGCCCGTGCGACGCTGCAGATGTCTTCAAGGTCAACTAGTCAACTTTTACAGGACGGCTAGTAGTGAAACCAGATCCACGCGCCCAGACTAATTGTTCCTACTGTATGTGTAAGGATTTTCGAAATTTGCTTGCATTTAAAGGATATTTAGAAGGATGAGAAGTAAGGAACACTTCTTCTCAAGGAACATTATGATTTTTAAAATGAGCTTCATTCATTTTGCAAATATGCAATTGGAATCAGATTCATAGGCAGCCCTCGGGCTCCCTTATACATTTGGTTGAGCCTTATTCATATGATTAAAGTAATCATTCATAAGAATAACATATTTGCTTGAGATAAGCAAATCATTTCCAATATTTTAATCAAGTATAATAACAAGTGATTACTAAGTAAATGATATACGAATTTAATTATTATTCTTTTATAAACTTATTCATCAGACATTTTAAATCTAATTTGAGCAATCAGCTGTCTGGCAAATAGAAATAGAAAACACAGCCTTGTTGATGTGATACAGAGTGACCTTTTGTGAAAAACAGACATGAAATACACTACGCGAATTGAATCAAGGGTTAGGTCTGATGACTGTATTTAATTTTGCGATGGTGATTATTATTGAGTACATGGAGTATGTCGCTCTGTGCAAACACCCTTAATCTTGGGCGTGAGGTCTACAGAACTACTAGTTAAATCTGGGCACTGCAAGCCCTCAATTTCTACTATGGTTATAAAATTAAGATTATTTAGCTTTCAAAGACCAAGATAACCGTGCTCATGATATTTTTCTTTACTGTACTTATCATTTGTTCCACATTTTATTTACACTCATATTTATATGAGTAAATAGATATGTTAACCAGCTATCAAGCTCGTAACATTTTAGGTAAAATATATTAAGAGATTAGAATCTCTGGTAACCAGCGAGCAAGCCTAGGCCCTAAAATGTAATCTGCACAAATCAAATCGTTTATTGCACAAAAACCGAATACAAATAATATACAATAATATTATTACAATTTCACACACAAAAAGATATACAATATTATTATAAATTTGTGCTACATGCCGACAAAAGTAAAAACTTGCTCGCCGACGTGGAGTCTTATCAACAGAATTTCTTTACTTGCATATTAATGAAGAAAAAAGAATACTCCTTATAGAATACAAATTATACATCATGGAAATAAAAAATACAGAACAGTACAAACCTAGAATTTCTGGTAACTAGGTGGTACGCTTAGGCCCTACAAAGTATTCTGCACAACTTGTACATCATGGAAATAAAAAATACGGGACAGTACACACCTAGATTAAGCTGTAATGAGTTAGCAGTAGTTAGCTGATAGTTTAACGGCTAGTTTCTCATGGTTAAGCGCACTATAAAATGAATTATAGCCCTCTCCGTATGTATTGTGTAGATGTGTACCCTACGCAAATGTTGTTCTGTAACTTTTTAATGATCAATTACCGTTATTTTTGCGTAGGGGTGTTTGAGCGTCTGCAAAGTCAATAAAGGGAAAGAATAGACATCCCCTTTTTGAAAACTATTCAACTGTATTGAACAATTACTATTGTTTTGTATACTTAGTTGATCGTATAAACCCCCCCTCCACCTGAGATACCCCTTTCTCTCTCCCTCCACAGCACAGACAAAGACCCCTTTTCAGTGTTCTGAATGATTGTTTATCAGTTGAATTGGTGTTATTTATCGCCCTTGCTTGTTTTGTTACATCCCTAATGATGTCATCAGAATAAGGCGCGGAAGGGGGTGGGGAGAAAAATGTCGAGAAAAACTAATCTGGCCAGTTTGACTAATCTGAATAATTCCTGATCGGGTTGTTTCAGTGTTGAGGTTTGTTATATGGTTACATGGGATTGAGTGATATGTCAGAGATAAATCAAAGGTGCATGTGAGTTATAAATATATATCTCAGATATGAGAGGAAAAAAGGTATATCAGAGTTATGGCAGAGGTATCAAAATATTATAAATATTAGGGAAGTGATAGCCGCGAGCCGTAGCAGGTATCTGTTCAATCAGATAGATAAGCTGCGTTCTCGTAGGTCCTGTTAGTAACGGTGACCGATTAGTTTGGCCAGCAAAAAAGACACTGTTCTCTGCTGAAAATCACTTCCCGGTGGTTCGGAACCCACCTAAAACTGTAGGTCCAACTCATCAATCACCATCATCCAACTCATTACCCACGCACAGGTATCAGACCTATGTGGGCTTCATCCTCAAAAAAAAAAAAAAAAAAAAATTACTGCCATGAGTGATTTTTTAACTCAAGTTTTCTACTAATCTTTAAAACCTAGCTACTGCACAAAAATCAGTATCAAAATTCTATTTACATTTGTAAGGAAAACGAAGAGAGATTATTCTATTGGCTGTTAATTTTTTATCTGTGACATTTTGCATTTAACCTTTCTTTTAAATTATAGATGCAATTTTCTTTTATTCTGGACCTTCTTTGACTTGAAACCCTTCATCATGTGTGTCTGTTAATTGTTTTAAAGCCTTGGCCTTATCGACCACAGCCTAATTTGCTTTTTACTTGTGTGTTCAGTACGATTCCTATGTGAAACAACCAACCTTAGTTTGCCAAGGTAGGTTGGTTGGTTCAAGGTATATCAGAGATATATTAGAGGTATATCAGAGGTATGTCACAAGCATGCCTGAGGTATATCAGAGGTATGAAAATATTTCTGAGGTATAAAGGTTTATCAGAGATATATTAGAGGTATGTCACAAGCATGCCTGAGGTATATCAGAGGTATGAAAATATTTCTGAGGTATAAAGGTTTATCAGAGATATATTAGAGGTATATCAGAGGTATATCACAAGCATGCCTGAGGTATATCAGAGGTATGAAAACATTTCTGAGGTATAAAGGTTTATCAGAGATATATTAGAGGTATATCAGAGGCATGTCACAGGTATATCAGAGGTATAGCTAAGGTATAAGGGTATATCAGAGGTATAAATGTATATTGGAGATAAATTAGAGGTATATCAGAGGTATAAATGTATATTGAAGATAAATTAGAGGTATATCAGAGGTATAAATGTATATTGGAGATAAATTAGAGGTATATCAGAGGTATAAATGTATATTGGAGATATATTAGAGGTATATCAGAGAAAAATTTTTTTAAGGTGAATTTTATTTATTTTTTAGAAAAAAAGTTAAAAAGAAAAAATATATAAATTTATTGAAGATTAAAAAATAGAATAAAAATATCAGATGTATGAAAAAATATATCATAGGTATATATGAGATATATTAAGGGTATATCCGAAGTAAAAATATATATATGAGGAATATAGATATATCTGTGGTATGAGGGTATGTCGGAGATATAACAGAGGTATATCAGAAGGATATCTGAGGTATATCAGGGGTATAAAAATATATATATCAGAGGTAAAAAAATATATCAGAATTATTCAATAAAGTTTCAGTTTTCAATAAAGTACATTTGAGGTATAAGGGTATATCAGAGGTATAAAGGTATATCAGAAGTATAAAGGTATATTAGAGGTATATTCACGCAGTTGGTGGAAATAAAAATATGAACTGATGGAGTTGTCAAATAGCAGGAAAGATAATAGACATGACAGCCAGTGAGAGGGCAAAGCTGTACTTGAGTTTCAAGTAGTGACATGCTTAAAACAAAAAAAAAAGAGATACAAAAATGATACTCCTCTATTCCAGGTGTTCATATCACAAAACTATCATAAATAGCTGCTTGTGCTTGTTGCCAGTCTAATTTTATTCAGCAGAGTGCACGAGAGCAGCGGACTACTGTTTTCACGTTTGATTGACGTTTGTGAAATTACTTGTGACAGCAAACGGGCCATTCAATTCCGTTCGCTACTCCTTTCTATTATTCTTTTTCTTTTTTCTTCTTTTTATCTTCTTCTTTCTTCTATTTCTTCTTCTTATCCATCTTGTAGTCCTCATTCTTGATCATCTTCTTCGGCTTCTCCTCCTCCTCCTCCTCATCCTCCTCCTCCTCCTCCTCTTCCTCCTCCTCCTACTCCTCATCTTCCTCCTCCTCCTCCTCCTCCTCCTCCTCCTCCTCCTTTTCTTCCAGCTCCTCCTCCTCCTCCTCCTCTTCCTTTTATTCCAACTCCTCCTCCTCCTCCTCCTCCTCCTCCTCCTCTTCCTATTCTCCTCCTCCTCTTCCTATTCTCCTCCTCCTCTTCCTATTCTCCTCCTCCTCTTCCTATTCTCCTCCTCCTTCTCCTTCTCCTCCTTCACCTTCTTCTTCTTCAACGTCTCCTTTTTCCTCCTTCCATCCACCTTTCTCTACACATCATCCTCTCTCTCTCCTTCTCCTCCTCCTCCTCTTCCTATTCTTTCTCCTCCTCCTCCTTCTCTTCCTTCTCCTCCTCCTCCTCCTCCACTTCCTCCTCCTCCTTCTCTTCCTTCTCCTCCTCCTCCTCCTCCTCCTCCTCCTCCTCCTTCTCCTTCACCTTCTTCTTCTTCAACGTCTCCTTTTTCCTCCTTCCATCCACCTTCCTCTACTTATCATCCTCTCTCTCTCCACCTCCTCTTCCTCCTCCTTCTCCTCCTCTTCCTATTCCTCCTCCTCCTCCTCTTCCTATTCCTCCTCCTCCTCCTCTTTCTCCTTCTCCTCCTCTTTCTCCTTATCCTCCTCCTCCTCCTTCTGTTCCTCCTCCTCCTCTCACCCTCATCCACCTCTTCCTACCTCTTTCTCCTCCGCCTCCTTATTCTTATTCTTGTTCTTCTTGTCCTTCTCCTCCTTAGTGTTCTTCTTCGTTTTCTTCTCCTCCTTCTTCTTCAAAATCTTTACTCTCTTTTCCTTTTTTTTTTCAAACTACTTCTCCTTTCCCCTTCCTTTTCTAACATCTTCTTTTTTTCTTTTCATTCTTTTTCTTCTCATTCTTTTTCTTCTTCTTGTTCTTATCCTCCTTCTTCTTCTGCTTCTACTTCTTTTTCCTCTTTTTCTGCTACTTTTTCTTCTTTCTCTTCTTCTTCTGCTTCTTCTCCTTCATTTATTTTCTCCACCTGCTCCACTACCTCTTCTTCTAATTCTACATCCTCTATTTCTTTTCTCCTTCTTCGTCTTCTTCTGCTTCTTCTTCTTCTTATTCTTCTTCTCCTTCTTCTCCTCCTTCTTCTTTGTTCTCCACCTGATCCAACTCCTCTTCTTCAACTTATACATCCTCTATTTCTTTTCTCCTTCTTCATTATCTTCTTCTTCTTTTTCGCCACCTCCTTCACCTCCTCGTTCTTCTACTTCTACCCCCTCTTTTTCTTTTTTTCTTCTCCCCCATTCTTTTTCATTTTTGTATTCCCTTGTTTCAACCATTCAACTTCTATTCCCTACAACTTTTCCATAAAATTCTTCAATAAATCTAAACCTAGCTATCGTCCTCTTCTTTCATTGTTCTTTATTATGTTCCTTAATCATCGTTTCTTTCTCTACTCATTTCTCAAATTGACATTCAAAAAACAAATCTGCAGCTTCCACTCCAATTTCCTACATTTTTTTTTCTTGGAAACCAATCTCTTTTCAAACATTTTGGCGGCTCTGGTAGCGCAGTTAGTTGGAGCGTTTGTCTGTGATTAGATAAGTCTCTTGATGTCTTCCTTTCCTGCAGCATTGAGTTCGAATCTCATTCGGCCATGGGTGTTTCTCATCATTCATTCATTCACCTCATTACCCACGCACAATTTTCCCGACTCATGTGTGCATGAGTAAATCCGATTAATTAAAAATTATTTGATAGATTTAGAGATTTTAAGTTTGAATGTCAGTAGGCATAATCAAACATCGAATTTAAACACATGTACTTTTAAAATCAAAAGGTTTAGATTAGAATATTGGTAAATTATATAATTTATAATAAACAGAATTTATTAATTTCGAATTCCTCTAATTGCTATTAGTTTATACTGAAGACTTCCGCAATGGCAGATATTGACAGCAGTATTTAATAGCTAATGGAAATCGATGAATGCTACTGTACAAAAATATCAGTCACCACCGGGAATCGAACCACGGACCTCCCAATTGCCGGTCGGGCGCCTTAACCACTAGACCATGGAGACCTTTCTGCACAGCAGCATTCATTTTTAATTTGGCCATATCGGCTCGTATCTCACAAGTTAGTTCGAAGTTACTGACAATTGAACAAACTGACAAATTTACTTAAACAGAATTTATTAATTTCGAATTCCTCTAATTGCTATTAGTTTATACTGAAGACTTCCGCAATGGCGGATATTGACAGCAGTATTTAATAGCTGATGGAAATCGATGACTTGTGAGATACGACTAACTTGTGAGATACGAGCCGATATGGCCAAGTTAAAAATGAATGCTGCTGTGCAGAAAGGTCTCCATGGTCTAATGGTTAAGGCGCCCGACCGGCAATTGGGAGGTCCGTGGTTCGATTCCCGGTGGTGACTGATATTTTTGTACAGTAGCATTCATCGATTTCCATCAGCTATTAAATACTGCTGTCAATATCCGCCATTGCGGAAGTCTTCAGTATAAACTAATAGCAATTAGAGGAATTCGAAATTAATAAATTCTGTTTAAGTAAATTTGTCAGTTTGTTCAATTGTCAGTAACTTCGAACTAACTTATAATTTATAATTTTATAGCCAAATTTCATGAATGAGAAACAAAAGTGAAACAAACAAATCTTATTCAATCAACGAACAAGGAACAAACAATTAAAATATGCTATTATCTTCAGAAATAGATTATAAAAAATATTATAATTACATAAACACTGAGAGAATTTGCAAAGAATAAGTGCTAAAAATTTAATGTTTTCTTGCATATTATTAAAGATAGCTTGGAACCTCCAAGTAGGTGAATAATCTTTTAAATACTAGTTTAAATAATATGGTATTTTAGTTTACTTGCATTGCTCAGGCAACTTTATTTATTTTCAATAATAATTCCTATTCGTTCGTAGTTTAGAATCTTTTCTCAATATATTTTTTTCGATATGAGAGAAGAATACGAATGATATTCATGACAGGCTTACCAATTCTCGCCTCTCTCGTTTTTAAATAGCTTCCAATGTCTTTCCAACACTCAACAATTTTTTCGTGAAAACGAACTCTCAAAATCTCAAATTATTCCAAAGTCATGGAACATTTGAACAACCGAAACGAAATGTTCGGATCTTTTCGTGTCATAATCTTTCTGTCAGATGATATTCAACTCCAACAAGCTTCGGCTGCAGATTAAGCCATTCGGCTTCCACCAGAAGCCATCAAAATAAATTTGAATGTTTTGAGGATCGTTACAGCGGTCATTTCACTGGAGGAATACAATCAATTTACATAAAAATCACCCCGAAATGATCGAAATGAGTTGTGGAAATAATCAGGAGAAAGAGGCGATGTTAGAAGTAGAAGCGAAAGGAGGGGAGAGGAAGGAGGAGAAGAGGAAGGGAAAAAAGAAAAAGAATAAAGTGGAGGAGGATAAGTGGGTGGTGAGGAAAAAGGAGAGAAAGAAAGGAGAGGTAGAAGTAGAAGCGAAAGTAGAGGAGAAGGAGGAGGAGAAAAAGAAGGGGAAGAAGAAAAAGAATAAAGTGAAGAAGGATAAGTGGGTGGATAGGAAAAAGGAGAGGAAGAAAGTAAAGAAGAAATTAATGACCAAAAATAGGAGAAGGAAGAGAAGAAGGAGAAAAAGAATAAGAATGAAAAGAAAAAGAAGTAGTAGTAGAAGATGTTCATGATCAAAGAGAGAAGAGGAAGAAGACTTTATGTTCAAAGAGTGAGAATGAAGGAGAAGGAAGAAGAGATGGCGAAGAAGGAGGAGAAGAAGGAGAAGGAAGAGAAGGAGGAGAAGAGTGGAGGTAAAGGAGAAGGAAGATGAGAATCAGAGGGAGTAGGAGGAGGATGAGAAGAAGGAGAAGAGGGAGGATGGGGAGGAAGAGACGAAGGAGAAAAAGGAGAAGAATGAAAAGAAATAGAAGTAGAAGTAGAAGATGTTGATGCTCAAAAAGAGAAGAAGAAGACTTTGATGTTCAAAGAGAGGGGAAGAAGGAGAAGGAGGATGTAGAAGAGATGCGAAGAAGGAGGAGAACAAGGAGAAGGAAGAAAAGGAGGAGAAGGTTGTGGTGGAGGTGAAGGAGAAGGAAGATGAGAATCATAGGGAGTAGGAGGAGGATAAGAAGAAGGAGAAGAGGGAGGAGGAGAAGGAAGAGCAAGAAGAGGAAGAGGAGGAGAAGGAGGAGGAGGAAGAGCAAGAAGAGGAAGAGGAGGAGGAGGAGGAGAAAGAGGGAAGAAGGAGAAGAAGGAGGAGAAGAAGAAGAAGGAGGAGGAGAAGGAGGAGGAGGAGGAGGAGAAGGAGAAGAAGGCGGAGGAGGAATATGAGGAAAAGGAGTAGAAGGAGGAAAAAGTGAAGTAGAAGCAGTTGTTGATGATCAAAAAAAGGTGAAAGAGAAAAAGGAAGAAGAAGAAGGAGGAGAAGAAGATGTTGATGATAAAAAAGAGAAGGAGAAGACTTTGACGATCAAAAAGAGGGAAAGAACGAGAAGCAGGAAAAGAAAGAGGAGAAGAATGAATAGGAGGAGAAGAAGGAATAGGAGGAGAAGGAGGAAATGGTGGAGGAGTTGGAGGAGAAGTAGGAGGAAGAGGAGGATGAGGAAGATAAGGTGGAGAAGAAGGAAGAGAAAGTTAAGTAGCATTGGGATGATACTGACTTGGAGAAGATGAAGAGGAATGAGATGGAGAAGAAGAAGAAAAAGAAAAGAAGAAGAAAGAGGAGAAGAAAATAATAAATCGAAGACGAAACTGAAGATAAAAGGTAGAAAAGAAAGAGAGAAATAGAAGAAAACGGAGAAGATGAAAATGAAGAGAAGAGGAAGAAGAAGTAGTAGCCTAGATGACAAAAGCAGATCGGAATGAAGAAGAAAGAGATAGAAAATGGAATAAAGAAAGTAGAAATAAGTACGAAAAGATAGAAGGTGAAGAATGACGACATGATGACATGATGACATTGGAGAAAGAAACAAAAGGAGAAGATTAAGACGAAGAAGAGGCAGAAGAATAAGATGTCGATGATCAACCGATGATGAACAGCCATCTGGTTCCTTCCACCGCTGAACAGATTGGCCCTAAAATTCAGCGCCCTGTTTTATTATCTTTATTTCCTTGCCGACTACCGGGAGTCGTAATAAAGCCAAAAGGCAACGAAATCGTAAATTTGAATTACATCGTGTTTAGCAAATCGTTCTGGTGGCTTGTGTAGGCTCTCTGTAGTGCTCCTCGTGTCACTTAGCTTGTGAGTTTACTACTATACAGTCGCTATGGAAGAAGAAGAAGCACGCTGTTGTTTCAGCTCATGCATATTCAATTCGCCGTATTTTTGAACGATTCTTTTGGTTCGCCTTGATTGAATTCTCAACTCTCGAACAACAACTCCTTATTATCTTGTTTTTGTTGTTTGACTTCACATCTAAATCAAGCATTTTATTTGGAGCTTGTAACTTTTACTCAAATTGAAATTGATCGGCTACCTCACAAATTTCTTCCCAGGTTTCAACTTAAACTCCTTCTTGTCTAACTATTCTTCTTCTTCTTTTTGAATAATGAGACTTGAAGTTTTCACAACCACATTTATTGAAAACAGTAAGATACTAGTTTCGGTTGTTACACCATTACTAATCTCAAACAAACTAAAGCTAAGGTACAGAGTAGCTTAATACCTGTATAATTATACTAAACACAGAATGATACTATTGGATAAGGGAGAATGTGCTTCAGATAGGCTGACCTTCATTGGAGGTCTGTGATTGGCTGAAGGCCAAAACAAGTCACGCCCACTGGTGGTAAGAGCAACAAGGAATAATCAGTGTCAAAATCTAGAACCAAAAACCGTGAACACATAGAAAGCAACAAACAAGAACAATACAAAAGTAGGCCCCTCCTCCCTCTTCTTCTTACCTTTACTTCGTCTCTCATACAACTTCTCTGTCTAATTTCTAATCTAATGATCTATTTCTAATCTACTTTTTTTTGGATGAAGCCCACATAGGTCTGAGACCTGTGCGTGGGTAATGAGTTGGATGATGGTGATTGATGAGTTGGACCTACAGTTTTACGTGAGTTCCGAACCACCCGCCAGTGATTTTACAGCAGAGAACAGTGTCCTTTTTGCTGGCCAATCTAATCGGTCACCGTTACGAACAGGACCTACGAGAACGCAGCTTATCTCTATCTGATTGAACAGATACATGCTACGGCTCGCGGCTATCACTTCCCTTCCAATTTTGATTTTTGTTTTACTTTCAACGTAAAAATGCTTTGAAGAAGTTTTTTAGAATATCTTAATAATTTTTACTGTAGCAACTGCTTTGTTTGATTTTCTGTTTTTCAGTTGATATCGAACATAATCACAATCAGAAGGAAATTATAGCCGTAAGCTGTAGCAAGTATATAATAGGATTACATAATTTCAAGCTACATAATTCGGGAACCCCAATAACAAAAACACGTTTCACCGCTGATAGAACTCAATTCGATACTAATGATTGGATTGATCCGGTCATAACAGTTAATAAATTATCGCAGGTCGTGTGCCTCCTTTATTTCGTGCCTCCGCCGCCAAAACAAGAAGCAGTGACATGGCTTTTAAATAGAAGGAGGGAAACAATCGAAGTAGAATAGTTCTCACAAAACGGGTGCTTGGCTATTATTTTCAGATAAATTCTCAACAATCACCACATGCATGTCTAAACTGTATCGGGGGTGTCGGAGGACACGTGACTTGTGAGACTGATATCCACCTCCTGAGTGTAATGGGGGGGGGGGGTGGTTCAGGGGTGGTTAGGAGGGGAGGTTACGGATAGGAACGTCGGCCCCATTAAGTTGTAATTCACACTGCTGTTGCTGTAACAGCTAAAAAAAGAAAAAAAAGCGGGAGAAAATAGAAATAGGAATGAAGAAAGAGAGAAAGAAAATAGAGGGAGGAGCCAGAGAGGGCTGCCTGCACAATTCGACGGCAATGACACGTGAAAAGGGTTTCAAAAGAGAAAGGAAGAGGTGTGAGGGAGAAAGAGCGGTAAAATCGAATGTGTGGAGAAGGGGAAACCGGGGAAGACCATGTCTCTGAAAAAAGGGTGGATGTCATGTTTGGAAAAGTATGGTGATAGATCGTCAGTTGGTGAGGACACAAAATGAAGTATATAATTTCTAATTTATTCCCAACATTATTCAAAAACGAATTTCTAAGGCTGTTTGCAGGGTTTTTGTTCATAATTTTTTTGTAGTCTCTTGTATTGAATATTATTAGGGCTTTGAAATGTTATCTATTGCTGTGAAAAAAAGTTTTTTTTCAATTATCTTGTGAAATATGGGGGTTCAAAGTTGAAATTTTCGGTTTTGGGGGCAATTGATCTCACTTTCAAACTTTTGATAAATTTTCTTCAACTAAAAGACAACTCAATGAATAAAATGACATACTTTTTACTCCAATCAATTAGTTTTTCTATTGCTGTGGAAAGAAAGTTTTTTCTTCATTTATTTTGTGAAATAATGGGGTTCGAAGTTGAAATTTTCGGTTTTGGGGGGCAATTGATCTCACCTATGAGTGATTTTAAACTTTTAATTAATTTTCTGTAAGTAAAAGACACCTCAATAAATGAAATGACATATTTTTTACTCCGATAGGTTAGTTTTTACAAAATTTGAAAAAAAATTTCAATATTTTGGAAAAACCATTTTTTGTTAGATTGGAATAAAATATATGTCATAAATTTGTTTCTGAAAGTGTCTTTCAGTTATGGAAAATTCATCAAAAATTTATAATCACTCATAACTTAGATAAGATCAATTGCCCCAAAAACCAAAAAAATCAACTTTGAACCTCCATATTTCACAAAATAATTGAAGAAACAAAAGAAGGCGGAGGAGGAGAAAAAGAAAAAGTAGAAGAAGAAAAAGGAGGACGTTTTGGAGGAGTAGGAGGAGAAAGAGGAGGAGAAGGAGGAGGAGGAAGTGGAGGAGGAGGAGGAGGAGAAGGAAGAGAAGGAGGAGGAGGAAGTGGAGGAGGAGGAGGAGGAGAAGGAAGAGAAGGAGGAGGAGGAAGTGGAGGAGGAGGAGGAGGAGAAGGAAGAGAAGGAGGAGGAGGAGAAAGAATAGGAAGAGGAGGAGGAGGAGAAGGAGAGAGAGAGGATGATGTGTAGAGAAAGGTGGATGGAAGGAGGAAAAAGGAGACGTTGAAGAAGAAGAAGAAGGTGAAGGAGGAGAAGGAGAAGGAGGAGGAGAATAGGAAGAGGAGGAGGAGAATAGGAAGAGGAGGAGGAGAATAGGAGGAGGTGGAGGAGAAGAAGGAGGAGGAGGAGGAGGAGGAGAAGGAGGAGGAGGAGGAGGAGGAGGAGGAGGAGGAGGAGGAGGAGGAGGAGTAGGAGGAGGAGGAGAAGGAAGAGGAGGAGGAGGAGAAGGAGGAGGAGGAGGAGGAGAAGGAGGAGGAGGAGGAGGAGGAGGAGAGAAAGAAGTAGTAGAAGACTTAGTGAAAGAATTAGTGAAAGAAGAGCACAAGAAGCTAAAGATGCTTGTAAAAATAGACAAGCGGAGAGAGAACAAAGACGAGAAGAGATTTATACGATTGTGAATTACGTGCAGTGGAGTGGAGTGGGAGGAGACAAAGAAAGAGACAGAGCGATAAAGTTGGATGAAGAAGAGTGAGTGAGAAGGATGAGTGAGATCGGTGTAAAATCAAAAAGAACAAGAAGAATAAGGTAGACTCCTGAAGACCAAGTTTTGACAGTTGGAATTGGTTTTCGTTTGGGCGGTTTAAAAAAGAGGAACTGTGGCGCGGTCTTTCAAACTTAACTGCCGATGTTTTCTTGTTTTTTTTTTTGGCGGGGGAGGGGAGGTATGAAGGGTTGGGGGGAAGGTGGAAAGGGGGATAGTGTCAGTAATTAAATCTAGCCACTCTAAAGATGTGGATGTAGTGGATAGATATATATTTATATATATAGCAGATGATGATTGAGAACACCGCCACTGATACCAATATTATTATATTATTTATACTATTTTATATCATAAATAATAATAATAATACTTTTTATTTTTGCAAATACAAGGATGAAAAATATACACAGAAAAAATGTTACATGATATAAGATAATAATAATTTATTATAAAACAAACAATTTTATTCTTAAGAGAGAAAAGGAGAAGTTACAAAGAAAAAAATACTTAGTTCAACATAACTTGAATATCATGTAAGTTACAATAAATAAAATGTTACAAAAAATATCTGCAGAAATAATACTGTATGCAAATAATTTCATTATTACATTGTTTTTCTGGTTCAACCAGTCGTTTTTGTGGGGTGATGGTTATAGGTTAGGTTAGGTTCGTATAGGGCAAGAAAATTACAAAGAAAGGAGAAGGTGATTAGAGAAAATTATATAAATATAGGCTAATATGAAATTGATAAAATAAAATAAAAGGATTATTAGTAGGTTTCAAAAGATATACCACGATGATTAGACCCTTAGAAGACAAAATAAAATATTTCGAAACTTTTTTGATGATCAGCGATGTTACAAATATGTGGACCTTTATTTTCAGGTGAGTTGCGGACCACTGGATAAGTGATGATGGATATAATTATGTCATGTCATCTCTCTCAGATTTACCTCCAAAACGTTGTAAAACGTTTCCTGTATTTCTGCTGTTTTTAGCCGATTTCCAAACAGAAGGAGTTTCTCATTCGACCTGTGTTTTGTTCATCTTAAACAAAATATTTCTGTTATTATATTATGTAAGTATTATGTTTATGATGTTCTTAGAATAAATACATTTTTTGTTTATAAAATTACTCAAAATCAAGAACGTACAATATAGTTCTGGGAACAGTAGACCTCACGCACAAGAATAAGGGTGCTTGCACAGAGCAGCATACTCTATGTACTCAATGATAATCACCATCGCAAAATTAATCACAAAAGTAGCTTTGTTTTTCTTCACCAAGGCTGTGTTTTCTATTTTCCAAACTGCTGATAGATCAAACAGATGAGATAACAATATTAATTAACTTTCTATAACTATAACTATCATTAACTTAGTAATCACTTTTTATTATAATCAATTGGGATATTAGAAATGACTTGTTTCTCTCAAACAAAAATGTTATTCATATAAATAACTTAATTTAAATGAAGGCTCAATCAGATGAATAAGGAGAGGGCCCGAGGGCTATCTTTAAATCTGATTCCAATAATTGCACTTGATGGAGAAGCTCGTTTAAAAAATCATATAAGTTCCTATAGAAATAGGCCTGATAGCCTTTCTTTTTTCCTTTTAGGTATCCTTTAAATGCAAGCAAATTCCAAAATTCCTTACATATACATCGCTGGGCATTTCTTGGAGGAAAATCCATGCAAAATTTCATTGAATAAGGTCCAGGTGTTTATCCGTAAATGTGTTTGTTACAAACAGATAGACAGACAAATGCAAAGCGGTCGATTTGAAACAAAGACCTATCTTCGTTTTGTCTATAATTATTTAGAAATCAACAAAAATACATTTCTGTCCTAGTTAGCTGAATATTGGTTCAATATGAGCTGAAAACAGAAATAATTTGAGGAACACTGTTTAGTGAGAGTATACTTACTGTACGAAAAATAAATTAAAATTATAAAATTGATTATGAAAACAAATTAGAAGTTGTCAACTTTCACTTTATTGATACAAATGAATACAGGACCATGGTTTCATGTCTTACCAACACATCCTCGGCTGTACTAAAGAAGCAGGAGGCTTCTAACAACAAAACTTGGTAGCCAAAGGCTACTTGATAGCTAGAAAGTGAATATGGTTATATTATGGTTAAACTCAACTTGAGTTTATTAAAATTAACAGATTGAAATAAAAATAAAATAAAATAAAATTGGATAATAAAAATTAAAATAAAATTAGAGAGAGTAATATCTTAACCTATTGAAACTTAATATTCTGAACCAGTCTTGAAATTTATCATAACCACTCTAGTCCTGACTGAAGTCTATACTATTTTCAATCTGTCTGCAACTAATTGTCACTGTGTCTATCAATTACCTTGTTCCTAGCCTATATTAAATGGAAGTAATTAAAAGATTCTAGTAAGCCACACTACTAGAAACCTGAAACTTACAGGGGAGCTTCAAAGCAAAGGAAACAATATTCTAACCTATATTTAAACTGACTAATAAAAATCTGATAACCAAAATTCAACCCCATTAATCTGTGCATCCTGTCCACATTCTTGTCCAACTATTTGCCTCTATTCATAGCTTATAATTTTATAAGGAAGTCAATAAAAATGTGAACATACTAGAATGTCACTCTACTAGAATGTCACTCTACTTGTTATCTTTCCTATAAGCTCTAGTAGAGTGACATTCTAGTATGTTCACATTTTTATTGACTTCCTTATAAAATTATAAGCTATGAATAGAGGCAAATAGTTGGACAAGAATGTGTACAGGATGCACAGATTAATGGGGTTGAATTTTGGTTATCAGATTTTTATTAGTCAGTTTAAATATAGGTTAGAATATTGTTTCCTTTGCTTTGAAGCTCCCCTGTAAGTTTCAGGTTTCTAGTAGTGTGGCTTACTAGAATCTTTTAATTACTTCCATTTAATATAGGCTAGGAACAAGGTAATTGATAGACACAGTGACAATTAGTTGCAGACAGATTGAAAATAGTATAGACTTCAGTCAGGACTAGAGTGGTTATGATAAATTTCAAGACTGGTTCAGAATATTAAGTTTCAATAGGTTAAGATATTACTCTCTCTAATTTTATTTTAATTTTTATTATCCAATTTTATTTTATTTTATTTTTATTTCAATCTGTTAATTTTAATAAACTCAAGTTGAGTTTAACCATAATATAACCATATTCACTTTCTAGCTATCAAGTAGCCTTTGGCTACCAAGTTTTGTTGTTAAGAAGCCTCCTGCTTCTTTAGTACAGCCGAGGATGTGTTGGTAAGACATGAAACCATGGTCCTGTATTCATTTGTATCAATAAAGTGAAAGTTGACAACTTCTAATTTGTTTTCATTATGGAACGATTTCACAATATAAACATTGGATCTACAAATTTTATTTTAATAAAATTGATTGTATTGCTACAGAGTTTAAAGTACCGGGTGATTCAAAAATAATGAACCAATTCCATGTATTGATATGAATAAGTAGTAAAGCATGAATTAAAATGAGTGAGTGACCCTCTAAAAGAACATTTTCTAAGTTTCGGTTGGTTGCTGCTAGAACGTGCTAGACATATTGGTCTCCATCTCCCAGTTGTTTGTTGTTTGTCAAAATGGCGACACCGCAACAGAAGTCATTCTGTGTGTTAGAGTTTTTAGAGATGAATCAACTTTTCATTTGAATGGGAAAGTGAACCGGCACAAAGTGCGAATTTGGGGAACCGAAAACCCTCAGGAAATTTTTCAGCAAGATGGGGCACCTCCCAACTGGAATCGTTCAGTTCGAGCATTTATGAAAGAAAAACTCCCTCAGTGATGGATTGGAAGGATAATGGACCAAAACAACGCTGTTTGTGCTTAGCCTCCTAGATCATTGACCTCACAATGTTTGATTTTTTCTATGACGGTTTATAAAGGATAAACACTTTGTTTCGCCATTACCAACTGATCTGGATAACCTTCAACATCGAATAAATCTGTGATTAATTTAGTTGATTGTAACATGCTGCAATGTGTTTGGGAAGAGTTCTCATATCCTATTGATGTTGTCCGTGCTGCAAGGGGCGGCCATAATAAATAATTGTAACATGTCAAATAAAACTTGACTGTGAGTACAATAGAAGAAAGAGAAGAAGAAAGAAGAAAGAAATTTTATTTTTCAAATCTACAAAATAAACAAGGAGTATAAACTATTACAATAATGATAAATAAAATGGATGCCACCCCTGAGTAAAACTGTGTGGGGTCGATTTAATTACAATAACATAAAACATAAAACTATATTTGGTATGGTTCAGTAAATTAAATAAAGTAAATTAATTTAAGATAATAAAAAGACAGTGCAGAGCTCCTCAAGATTAAGACAAATGTAAATTATGTTGGTTGACAATTTTATATGTATACATCGTAAGGTCTAGTAATAGTACTAATTAACTAAGTATTTAATAGAATTAATACTATATTGCAATGCTAATACCTTCAATATTCTAAAATAGTGATTCAACGTCATTCTTCTCTAATAACCACTCTTTAACTGAACGTTTGTAGCAGTTCAAACTGTTGCTATTTTTAATTTCTACAGGAAGAGAGTTGAAAGTACGAGGTGCCACATAAAGGAAAAATCTTCTAAACTTTTCTTTTCTTGGTCTAGGAGGGACAATGGCGCCTCCTGTTCGTAACATAGGATGGCTGTAATACTTGTACATAAGTAAAAATTTTTTGCTATTTTTCCATAGTAAAATATTTAATCACAGAATCGGTTCATTCTTTTTTAATCACCCGGTACAGATGTTCTATCAATTTTTATTATTTTAACATTACCACTTTCTTTTAACTTAAAATTTAAAAGTTCAAGTATATATATTTCAAAAAAAAATTTATTTAATTTATTTTGTTCAACATTTTTTTTATTAACCTGAATCGGTGCTAAACCAGTTGAACCACCTTACATTGAAGTTGAAAATGTTAATGTTATACATTCAAATTGATGTTCAGAAATGTTTAGAATCACCACAAATTTGATAAATTGATTAATGTTCTTGGCGCCTGGCGGGAAGATCACAAAGATACTTTGTGTTGAAGATATAATCGGGGCGAAGGAAATTAGCAAAAATAGGAGGGTCGGCAACAACAAACACGAATAAAGGAGATGAAGCCGAAAAGTGAAGAAAGATAGTCCAAAAAAGAGGGGAAAAGACAGAGATGGAGAACAGAAAGAAAGAGGAATGGTGTCTGAGATTGTTTGTTGAACCGCCAAAGACTATTAACATGATAATCGAAGATCTGACTTGGCAGGGAGGTTTTTGCAGAGGGGTGCAAGAGGGATGAAAAATGATCGTTCATCCTTGTTTGTGACGGCGTGTTCTCGATTCTATTTCAGAGAAAATGATCTTCAACCCCCACATCTTTTGAACTCGGTTCTGTTTTTTCTAATATGATTTGGAAGGGTGTTAGGATTTAGGGTGTTATTGAGGCACGGTTATATGATTTTGTTTTGAGGATGAAGCTCACATAGGTCTGAGACCTGTGCGTGGGTAATGAGTTGGATGATGGTGATTGATGAGTTGGACCAACAGTTTTAGGTGGGTTCCAAACCACCGGGAAGTGATTTTACAGCAGAGAACAGTGTCATTTTTGCTGGCCAATCTAATCGGTCACCATTACAAAGAAGACCCAGGAAAACGTAGCTTATCTCGATCTGATTGAACAGATGCCTGCTATGGCTCACGGCTATCACTTCCCTAATTGAATGAGATTGTAGATGAATAAGTTATAGATATTAGAAAATCTTCCGACCTCAACGCTTCGGTGTCAAAAGTGGACTACGCAAACGAAGAGTGAGGTTTAGTTTGCGGTTACTCTCGTCACCGACCTGAGATGACGAACGTGTGGGGAAAATACTTCAAAAGATAAAATGCTAACTTAAATTAATATTGGATCTTTCTGTTTGATGCACTCTACACAAGGGTTAGTTACATCGGTGAGTGTGAATACAATCTTGCAAACTTCCCAAGTTAAACCTATTAGTAGACGGAGACACTTGAAAAGCAAGAATTTTTATTTGTATTTGTCTTGGAGACTCTGGTTAAGGAGTATAAGACAAGTCAGATCAATAGATATGCAAAATACAATCTTATACACTTGTTACCGTAATTACTATAACAATTAGTTGAGGGGAGGCTTAATTTTGATGTGGAAGGAACTCTTGTACACTATAAAAAGCTTTATCAACTTAATACTTTCTCAATTTTTTAAAAATATTTCTATATTTTGAAGACTCTTTAAAAAGTGCGGTAGTTTGTTGTAGAGTTTCCTACCAACATAACGAGGTTTTTGTTTGAATAAGCTACTATTGTGTCTAAAGTGATAATCTTCTCGGCGTCTTGTATTATAATCGTATTCGTCAAGATTTTGGTTAATATCACTCTTTTTTACATACAAAGTATTCCTGGATTTCTTGTTCCATGACGAACTGCGTTGTTAATATTAACTTTTCATGTGAATTTAACGACTTGCAGTCAAATATTTGACTGCAAGTCGTTAAATTCACATGAAAAGTTAATATAAAGTATCTTTTAACACAATATAAACAGAGTACAGTTAGGGAGTTAGGAGATCAAGTCTCTTGAACAACGGCCTGCATGAATCTAATCTATTTACTCTTTCTATACACCTAACCGCTTTCTTTTTGATATTAAAAACCCTTTCAAGGTTTTGTTTTGATGAATTACCCCATACTAAGATAGCATACCTAATATGTGACAGTATGGGTAAGCTGTAAAAAGTAACTCTATAGCCGAGTCTCAAACCAACCGAACATTGTTGGCGAATACAAAAAACGGACAAACATTAAACATATGGGTCACCGAACATGTTCGTGAGTTCAATTGATATGTTCGGTCTGTGAGCGAACAGTGACAACCAACAACAGGTTCCCGCCACTATTCCCACCACAACGATCATAATGCTCGAGAAGGCGTCCACACCAAACCAACACCAAAAAATGTTCGGTGACATCAGATAATTCCAGCGAACACTGTTCGCCAAGCATGTTCGGTTGGTGGAGACGCGGCTTATGAAAGTACTATGAATAGTGATCTAGAGTAGTGAGCAAATGGGCGTCAGTAAGATATTGAATAACAAAATAAGATATAAACAATAAATTCTGTAGCAAATTAAATGGTATTATTAGAAAAAACACAGTAGGCTACATTGGTTCTAGTTATTTGAGTGCAGTAGTAGTTTGTAACTTTTATAATTCTTAGTAAAAATTATCGTTTTTGTTATTCTTCTCCTCCTCCTCCTCCTCCTCCTCCTCCTCCTCCTCCTCCTCCTCCTCCTCCTTTCCTCCTCCTCCTCCTCCTCCTCCTCCTCCTTTCCTCCTCCTCCTCCTCCTCCTCCTCCTCCTTTCCTCCTCCTCCTTCTCCTCCTCTTCCTACTCCTCCTCCTCCTTCTCCTTCTCCTCCTCCTCCTCCTCCTCCTACTTCACATTATTCTTCATCTTCAACGTCTCCTTTTTCCTCCTTCCATCCTCCTTCCTCTTCTCATCATCCTCTCTCTCTCTCCTCCTCCTCCTCCTCCTCCTCCTCCTCCTCTTCCTACTACTTCTCCTCCCCCTCTTCCTCCTCCTCCCCCTCTTCCTCCTCCTCCTCTTCCTACTCCTCCTCCTCCTCCTTCCCCTTCACCTTCTTCTTGTTCTTATTCTCCAACGTCTCCATTTTCCTCCTTCCATCCTCCCTCCTCTCTCTCACTCCTCCTCCTCATCCTCCTCCATCTCCTCCCACCCTCCACCTATCTGAGTACGCAAATATTTATGACTCAATCCTAATAGCCGAGTTTTTCTTGTCAGTGCGCCTCTTCGAAAAACTTCGAAATTGATTTAGTAAAAATTGGCCTTCTGACAATTTAATCGGCTTGAAAATGTGTTTTTGATATGGGAAGCACGATCGTAGCCCCCCTTACCCCACCCGCTCCCCCTGGATCGAGCCATCTGAGATCTATAATTAAATCAAAACGATCGACGATCGCAGTACGATCATTATGGACGAAGGTCTTTTAGAGTGTTCTGCTGGAGACGTTAGCCGGCACAACTTAATCGCGGTTAGACAGGCAAATTGTTGTTTAGTTGACGGGCCGTTATTCAACTAAAGCCGAAAGTAATGTGCCCCATAAAGATTGGTGATTACTGTACACAGCCTCAGCCACAGCCACAGCATTGCACTACTCATACTAATAGAACCGTTCTCAGATCTTCATGGAAAAGATTCGCCTTGTTTCGACTTGAACTAAGTTTGCAACAAGTTTCAAACAAGTTGAAAACATGTTGCAAACAAGTTGAAAACATGTTGCAAACAAGTTCCAAAAGAGTTGCAAACACACTGCCTGAACCGTTTATACTCTGCAACATTTCCAATGCAACATTCTTGACTCACAAGGTAGAATATTAGAATATTCTTAATAGAATATATTAGTCTGACGTCTGCCTGGGCTATTGTTTGCCTGCTAAAAACAGAGCGAGTGCATTTGTCTCACAGGCCAAGTTATGTAGCCTACCTAGCATTTTTCTTGTTTGTAATATGCAATTGCAATATGCAGTTCATCTAATTTTTTTCCACACTACAAAACTAAAAACGTGAGATTTTTCAAAATTTTATTTTATTTTAATTTTATTTTATTTTATTTAAATGTAATTTTATTTTACTCCTGGATTTCTTGTTCCATGACGAACTGCGTTATTAATATAAACGTTTTTGGTGAATTTATTTTATTTCTACTTAAATTTGTATAAAATTATTAAAGCACTTCATCAAACCTTTTAATTTAATGGATTTATACAGCTTTAAAATTAGTACCGTTTAGAGAGAAGCCTTAAATTTCATGGTAGTCCACAAGAAAAAATCCTCCTCCTCCTCCACCTCTTCTTATTACTCCTCCGTCTCCTTTTTTTCTCCTTCTCCTCTTACTCCGGTTCCCCTACTCCTACTAATCCTCTTTCTCCTCCTCCCCCTTCTCCAGCTCCTCCGTCTTCTACTCATCTTCCTCCTCCTCCTCCTCCACCTCCTTGTCCTTCTCCACAATCACCTCCTACTACTCCTCCTACTGCTCCTTCACCACCTTCTCCTCCTCCTTCTTCATTTTCTTCTCCTTCTCCACCTTTTCTTTGATCTTTCGGCAGTACTCTTTGAAATGCATCTACAGCTCAATTACATTGGCCGTATGGTGAGCACAGATAGCCTACCAATTAAAGTTTACAAGAGCGGCTATAATATTATTCCGCCTGTCCGTCTGCCATAGCCTACTATGAACGTGTGCAGTAGACAGGGTCATAATGCGGCAATAATAATGCTACCTACCCCCTCCCCATCACTTACAATTACTTCCCCTCCCTACCACCACTCATCACTCCACTTCCTCCACCCAAAAGTAGTTATAGTGTGCATTAGATATGTAGCTAATTCTATGGGTCGGTACATACTGTGTATTGCATGTCTCAATTCGGCTTGCATGTAATATAAGTGGAAATAAAACTACCGCAGCAAAATCTCTACTCACGTTCCTCGTAATAGACGTGCGCGTTTAATAGATAGACTTCTTGGGGGAAGAAGACTTTTGTAGTCAAATTTCAATAAAAGAATCATCATTTACTACTGGTACATCATTATCATCATCATCATCATCATCATCATCATCATCATCATCATCATCATCATCATTTACTACTGGTACATCATTATCATCATCATCATCATCATCATCATCATCATCATCATCATCATCATGCAGTTTGCATCTGTAACAGACTTCGTTACGGTATTAGAAATACAGTAAAAGGTTGAAAGTGTTCACAAATAGTTATTGGAATTGAGCGCAAAAGAGGCAGACTGTTTGCAGACTAATCACCACCAAGACAAGGACTTACTTATTGAAATTTAGCCTAAATTATTCAGTTGTTGAAAGAAAAGGCCCACAGTAAAAGGTTGCAAGTGCACAAGCGTAGCTGTTGGAGTTGAAAGCAAAAGAAACAGACTGTTCGCAGACTCGCCTCAGAAACGAAAAAGTGGTTGGAGGCTATTATTTGAAATGTATCCTACATTCCTTGTACATGTTGGAAATTCAGCCTAGAAGGTATGCGGAATCGATAGGATCTAACAGAGACAAACTGCTTGCAGACTTGTCACAAAAATGAGGAGTTTGTTGTACTTTTCGAAATGCAGCCTAAGCAATTTTGATTAATTATAGTTTTAATAACACTTAATAATTGTAAGTCTAGTTTGAAGTTTGAGCTTTGCTAGATTAGAATAAGATGTTGATGTTGATTAGATTTGCTTATTATGTAAAATGACAATTTCTTGTTATTTGGTGTCATAATATGGGTTCAGCACTTCTACATGTGATGATTCTTATTCTAGTACTTTCTTAGAATTACTTATAATAATAATAATAATAATAATAATAATAATAATAATAATAATAAAAATAATGATAATAATAATAGAATAATAATAATGAGACTCTGTTCTCTGCTGTAAAATAACTTCCCGGTGGTTTGGAACCCACCTAAAAAACTGTAGGTTCAGCTCATCAATCACAACCATCCAACTCATTACCCATGCACAGGTCTCAGACCTATGTGGGCTTCATACTCCAAAAAAATATATAATAATGATGTAGAAGATCCATCTTGTTTCCACTAATATAATAAAAACTAAAAAATAAAACACTTTTAAGTGGAAATTATGACTCACGTTATGGCGTGACGGCCGTTTGTTTCACTCTGTCGTCAAGAGCATCTTCAGACGACCCACAGTACACTCTTTGAGCGGGTATGCTGTTGTTTTTTAAAGACATTTGGGATGATTTGGTTATGGATGCAAATGTGATTGAATGATATAGCAAGGGATGATTGTGGGTCGTCTGACGATGCTCTTGACAACAGAGTGAAACGGCCGTCATACCATAACGTGAGTCATAATTTCCACTTAAAAGTGAGTTTTAAGTTTTTAATAATATAATAATTTACATCACACTTTTATACATATAATACAAAATATAATAAACTTGAAAATACAACAATGATGATAGAAATACAAAATGTTGGATAAGGTACCGGTACTCTTTTTTTAAGTTCTTTTGATTGAATAAGGCATTTCAAACTTTAGATTAACGTTTTTTTTTTGTAGTATATGTTTATTAAAACTAGTCACCTGGACTAAACATTAATTCTATAATTTCAAAAACTATATTTGTATGATATTAAAAAAAATATTTATATGATATGTATGGTGTTTTACAGCTTAAATCATTCTTATACTCTTATTTTTATAGTTTTTTAACAAGTGATACATTTCAGAATAATTATCCAACTAGAAAGGGTGAACGAAAGAAAAATGGAGAGGGCGTAAAGATTAGAAAAAACCGTCCCAGCAAGAATGTTTATAAGAGAAAGCCGAGCTACCGCTGGAGAGGAGGTGATCAAGAGCTGGAAGATTATGATACTTGAACGGGTGTGGTGGGGAGGCTGGAGAAGCTGAAGTGGCTGGAGAACGATTAGGCTGGTAGAGAGTAGGCTGGAGCTGGAAGGTAGAAAGCCTATTCTGGCGCGCTGACATGCCTTGATGTCTTAATTTTCTCCAGAACGCTCAAAGAGCCGCTTCACAGATGGGGACAATAACGGATCTCTACGGGCAACCCGCTTGACACAGCTAATTAGTTTATTAATGAGTTTCATACTCCTTATATTTAATTAGCCATATATTACTCCTTTTAGGCTTGTATTCCTTCAAATTAGATTCATAGACTACACGGCTAGTATTTATGAACGTTCCTTCAGCTACTCTTGACTCGAGGAACTCTTGAAATCCTTCTTAATATTGTTACGGGTTCTATGTCTAAAATAACGCTGGCAACACTTAAATTTATCACTCGCACTTTATTTACACAAATAATCACAACACTCACTGTTCAGTAATGTCTTACAGAAAAATAAGCAATTAAAAACAGATAACACGATATTGTTCAACTGATAATGAGTTTTCAATAAACTGTACAAAAATCAATCACTAAAAGTTAAAAGGCCGATCTAATATTAATTAATAACTGTACAATAAACTGTCCAATAATATAAAAAAAAAACGTCGAAAAAGAACACTTAACTTGCGTAGCACTAGTCCGTAATACAACAAAAACTATTCAGTAGCTCACTGGTATGAATTAAACAGGAAAAATAATTGTCACTATAGGCTCAAAGAAAGAATTATCACTATATAGATAGAATATATAGATATAAAACTGTCACTTTTTGTTTATCACGACGAATTTCAAGACAACTGAACTCATTTACAAAAGACTTCCTCCATTTATATACTTTATCATAATTGAGATATCTCTAGATTTCTCTACCAACTTCTAAATAAATAAATAAAGAAACTAGCACTTTCTACAATATTCGAAAAGATTCCATTAATGTCTAATCAAACAACTAGAACATTCTACTAATTACCAAGTAAACACCATAAAAGTGTCAAAAGCAGAGTAATTATTGCTTAAAAGTAAACATTTACATAGCAGATAACACCGAGAACCACTGTTTCTTCTTTCTCTCTATTCCCTCCAAATTCATATCCGCTACACTATACTATTAGACTACACCTAGGGCATAGGAACTAGACTCCTTCACTAACAAAGTATTTAACTGCAGAATTTAAACCTTTCCTTTTCTAAGTATTCCTTTCTAGAGTATTCCTTTTCATATTGCTATTGGGAATATTAAATTAAATGTTAAACGCGTGGACAAAAGTTGAGATCCTGGGAGCTTTACCGGTAACCAGTAAATGTTACCGGTTACCGGTGGCGTCTAATTGTTGTATAAACTTTTTCAACGTCTATGAATTTGAATAGACCAATCAGACGCCACTGGTTACATTTACCGGTCACCGGTAAGACATCCTGGAACTGAACTATCTTGTAAATATTTTTTTATTATTTTGCGTTATTTGGAGCAGTGCTAACCGTAACAAAAAATTGCAAGATATTTATGATAATTTTCAATGTAAAGTAAAAACTACTCAATTGTCATGGTTGCGTTTACAATTTGTGACAATGTTATACAACGTTTGGTAAACAAAGTTTTATAGATTTGAAGTCCAATACAACATCTGTAGTCATAATGATAACCCTTCTAATAGTCTAATTTTAGAATTAGAACCTCAGTAACTAGTAGTTCTGTAACAGTAGACCTCACGTCCAATAAGGGTGCTTGCACAGAGGAACATACTCCATGTATTCAATGATAATCACCATCGCAAAATTTTACACAACCATCAAACCTAACCCTTGATTCGATTCGGGTAGTCTATTTCATGTCTGTTTTTCGCAAAAGTCACTCTGTATCACACCAACAAGGCTGTGTTTTCTATTTGCGAGACAGCTGATTGCTCAAATTAGATTTAGGATGTCTGATGAATGAGTTAATAATAATAATGTCGTGCGACCTGGCTGGCTCAGGTCTGGTGTCAGAGTTATCAGGTCGCACCTGAATAAGTTCAGGGCCTCTGATGTGACTTAACGACTGTTTTTTAGGCAGCCGGGACCGACTGCTTAACGTGTCCTCCGAAACACGGGAGTGGCCCGAGGTAAAATCTTTCGGTCAGAACTGGGATCGAACCCGGGACCTTTGGGCTAGCAAACCAGCACTTAACCCACTCGGCTACGGCCACTCCATGAATGAGTTTATAAAGCAATATTAATAAAATTTGTACATAATTTACTTAGTAATCACTTGTTATTATACTTGATTGAAATATTAGAGATGCTTCGTTGCTCTCAAACGAATATGTGATTCTTATGAATGATAACTTTATTCATATGAATAAGGCTCAACCAGATGAATAAGGGGGCCCGAGGGCTAGATATGAATCTGATTCCAATTGCATATGATGGAGAATCTTAATTTAAATATCATATGTTCCTATAGAAGAAGGCCTAAGAGCCTTACTTTCTTCCTTTTAAATATCCTTTAAATGCTAGCAAATTTCGAAAATCCTTACACATACATCGCTCGGCATTTCTTAAAGGAAGATTCATGCAAAATTTCATTGAATTTGGTCAACGCGTTTAGCCGTAAATGCGTTACAGACTAGACAATGCAAAACGGTCGATTTGAAACAGAGAACTCGTATCGTTCGGTCAAAGAAAACAAAGTAGAACCAATCCCTGCAATCATAATCCAATATAATCCTAAATAACACTTTAATTTTCATTGATGGCCCTCCAATAAATTATTGTAATGACAATGCGTAATTTTCTATTGTTAATAGAAAACCCAAGCAACACAAACATTAATCTTCACTTGTCATTCGCAACCAAACAACATCAAAAGCATACTTTTGCATAATTTTATATGTTGTTCAACAAATAAAACATTGAAAATAGCTGCAGGTTGTTAGAAACACGTCGCAACAATCATTTGTAGCCAATTAATAATTCTACGATGATTATTAGATGAAAAATTGATAACCACCAAGATATTTTTAACATATTCAAAAGAGAGATAAACATCTTTGCTGCAATTAAACTTGCATAAATTAATTCGTGTATTACGGGAAGAAAAATTGCTTTTTATCGAGTCAAATCTTCAAGATTCCTGTTGCTCGTATGTTAATGAAATTTGAAATTAATTGTAAGGGAAAAAGCATGGTGGCGTATTCAATTAAATTCTTTGCTAGCTGCTAGTCTATAATTTCGTGCCAAGATAATTGATAGTTATGTAAGTAAGTCATCCGTAAAAATAAGGTGATTAACAATTCAGTGATATTATAAAATAGCCGCGAGGTAGATATTATTATGCGAATTTAGTAACGAATCAACAGTTAACTTTGAAGGTTTGGAACGAGAATGATAATTTAATTCACATTCAAAATATGCCCGCGAGTGTTTTGGAATCAATTTGAGTTCTGGTTGTACAGAATTGATGTCTTAATTTGTATTCTTTGAAACGTTTCGGGATACTAAGGTTATGCTCTTGTCTTTAGGTCAGTTGGTGCTATTTTACGTCGACTTTGGATGACGTTTCGGGATGCTCTCGTCATTAGGTCAGTTAGAGCTATTTTTTATCGACTTTGGATGAACAAACGGTAAATTTTGATATAATAACCCCGATAAAATGTTAAATTCATTTATTGGCCATATTCACACAAAATATCAACAAAGAAGCAAAACAAAGAACATACATGCTTAAAGTTAATAACAAATCCAAACATAACTATTTATACATGCAATACGGCACTACTGGCAGAAGTAGGACTTGATCGCCAGCAGTGAGCTCAAAATTTAGGTAAGTTCAGAAAAGCAAGAAAGTGAAAAAATAAGAAAGAAAATTCAGGAAAGGAAAGGAGACATGTTATTAAGAATACATCAAACTATTTTGTAGTAAATGTTAGTTTTTATCCATTCATCTATTTCAGTGCTGAGCTTCTTAGTAAATCTATTATTTATGAAGTGACTGGGGACTATATTGGCAAGGTACTCCATGTAATATGTGAATTGGTGTTTATTTATAGTTAATCTGGTGAATGATCTATTATAAACATTGAATGCAGATGGACGTATATTGTGTAAGTTAGTATTTACTGTGAGAAGATCTTCATTTTTATTAATAAGAGTGATGATTTTTTTAGCAAAGACCTGTCTAAGCGTAGGAACTTTAAATTCAACAAATAGACATTTGCTGGGATATAATCTGGGACTTCTTAAAGCTGCTCTAATCAAATGTTTCTGTAAATTGAATATCTTATTGAAATGTGTGTCAAAGGTGCCCCCCCCCACAACTCTATCCCATATTCAAACAAAGATTGGCCATACGCATGATATATGGTTCTTATAATTTTGATGTCATTTAACCTATTAATTTTATAAAATATGTAGATAAGATACTTTAATTTAGATATTAGATACTGTAGATGAAAATTCCATTTTAAGTTACTATCAACCATTAATCCCAGATATTTTAGAAAGTGAACTTTTTCTATAGTTTGACAGAGACAATTGTTTTGGTTTCTAGGAGTATCAATATCATGGTTGTGTATTTTTATGTGTAAGCCAGGTGGAGGTTCACCACTTCTGGTAGGAGAAAATGCAATAAATTTTGTCTTAAGCAGGTTTAAAGTGAGCGTGTGATTGTCAAACCAAGACTTAGCCATGGCTAATCCTTCATAGATAGAAGTGTATATTCAGTAAGAATCATTTGAAATTGTCAAAATTCCATAATAATTCATTAGGAATACCATAGAGAACAAGGAAGTAATAGCGGTGACCTGTAGCAGGTATTTATTCAATCAGATTAAATACAATATTATGAAAACCTAGTATGTGGGCAACCATAGTTGGAACCACATAATTATATTAGTACAATACTATTAATTTAGATTAGTTTATGGATTTTATTTTTGTATATTATTGGACTTCTGTTATTGTGTTTTAATAATTTTCATTTTTTGCATGACTTGTATATGGATGTTTTTTATTCTATAAATAAAAGATACGCAACGTTCTCCTGTGCCCTCTCTGTAAGGGTGACCGATTACATTGGCCAGCAAAAAATACTCTGTTGTAAAATCACTTCCCGATGGTTCGGAACCTACCAAAAATTGTAGGCCAACCATGTTTCAGTAATAGTGGTGAGCGTGGTGTTCATGAGATCTTGATGTTCAGTCACAACCGCTCAAGACTGCGTTTGGATAGGTGACCGTGATTCTATGACTTGCTGTTATAAGCAGTATTATCACTTACCCGATGGTTCGGAACCCACCTAAAATTATACCTAAGCCGCGTTGTTCGTAACAAGGCTCAAAAAGGCGAGGTGGAACTACCCGTAAGGGTCTTCCCACCAATAAAAGCCATATGCATTTACTTAATTACCATACAGAACTACGAAATCTCATTTTAATTTTAGATATAAATAATAAATAAATGGACTGAACATTATGTACTCGTGAATTATGATATAATCTTGTTAATCTTGATTATGTCATGTACATGGTGGTGGTGGAGGAGAAGGAGGAGTAGGAGGAGGAGGAGGAGGAGTAGTTAGGTGGAGGAGGAGGTGCTGGAGGAGGTGGTAGAGGAGGAGGAGGAGGAGGTGGAGGAGGAGGAGGAGGAGGAGGAGGAGACGAGGAGGAGGAGGAGGAGGAGGAGATAATCTTGTTGACAATTAGCCTACATTTTTGATTATTATTGAGTACTGCAAAGTTTGAATTTACAATATCTACATAAATAAAAGCCAAATACCACTAACTGACTAACACATATTCATCACCATTTCTCAAAAACCACTTTACCAAAAAAGTTGAAATTTGGTAAACATGTTCAATCAAGACCCTACACGCATGCTAAGGAAGGGTTTTGAAAACTTCCCCAAAATACGCCCAAAATTGCCGTTTTTCTAGCGTTTTCTTGAACAAAAAAGTTAAAATTTTTGTATATTAGTTAAGTTTTAGTTTTAGAAGCGTACCAAAAAAGGTTTTTCAAATTCTTTCAAGAATACGCCCGAATTTAACGTTATCTCAGCGTTTTATAGCGTTTTCAAAAGAACTAAGTGACCAAAAAAGTTGAAATTTGGTAAACTTGTTCAGTATTAATTTTTATAACATTCAACTCTGTCAAATATTGAAATATACTTGCAAGTTAGCTAAAGATAGGACCGGCTGCACCCTAACTTCACCCTCCCAGGAAAAATAATAGCAGCAACTCTAATACTTCATTGACTATAGTGTATTTAATAAAACAGTGAAGTAAAGAATTATACATAAATATTTATTGTGAATACAAAACAATACAGTCAACATAATATTCGCCTCAAGCAAATCTGGCTCCATTAGCAAAAAACAAAGACTCTTGAATATAAATCCCACAGTCAGCAATATTTTACACTTTCTACATTGTTTAATAGCTACCAAACTTTTCTTCTACCATAAACAATACACATAGTAACAATATACTTGGAGTAGAGACAGTAAATTAGAAAGAGAAGTTTCTGAACAGAGTAGAAACATATTACTTAGTACAAGAAACAGTAAAAGAGATAAAGATGAATAGATATAGAGTAGCTGATAAGAAGCAAACAAGAAAGCGAAAATCATACATCGACAGCTGGCAGCTGAGAGCTAGCTAACAGCTAAGCTAATAAAGTTGTTCAGTGGGACATAACAATCTTGATTTGTCCGTGGTTTGCCTCAAGCTACAGCTACGCAGTAGCGGCTCTGAATTATTTGCATTGTTATAAAACAGACTATTGTTATACTCGAACCAAGATAATGATGTTAGGTAATTGTTATTGATTGACAGCAATTGACAGGGTAATTGTAACCTGACGGCCATCTTGAAAACGAAAAAATGTGAAATCAATTTATAAAAGAAACAGTGGTAGCACCTCTAAGGTTGCAATAACAATTTCACATAACGGCCACGTTGTAGTAGACTGGGTGTAATTTTTTTCCAAGTTAAACAACCTCCAGTGATAGCCATTGTTGTGATAACAATGTGAAACGTAGACAAGGACATGGAGGCAATCTTCGAGAGAAAAGGAGGGGGTACTTTAAGACCTCTCCCTCCCACCTTAAACTTTCATCTCTTTTTATTGTACCTAAATAACCGTACAGCCTCATTGCCACTCATATTGTCATAACAAAACCAATTGAAAAAACTTGAACCGTACCGACTAATTCATTTTAAGCCCTTTGTTTTCTTATTGCTTCCCCCATTATTGTATAGTATGTGTACGGCAACATTTCATTATTTATTACGCATTGTTCAAGTGTCTTTGTTTTGTTTGACTCGACAATTTGATTGATGAGTGCTGAGTTAATTTGATTTGTGTTTTGATTGAGATACGGTGGTTAAATCGTAACCGATGATTTGATTTAATTCGCTTGTTGGCTTTGCTCGCATGGTGGTAAACTTGTAACCAATGTTTTTGAATCATGTATTGGAAACTTAGTTAAGATTTTAGGCTTTACTTGGCATATGATGTCTATTCTATAAAAATTTATTTGTATTAAACGACTTTTATTATACTTTTTATACTAGAAGCTTCGTTAGCCTCACTTCTTTTCAGAAGTGAAATGCATTCCTCCAGTATCTCCAATAAAAGTGAGTGAAAATCATATATTTAATGAAGTGTCAGTTTTGATATTAAATTGTTGTAATATTTCAATTGAGTATAATAATCAGTGATTCCTAGGTAAATGATAATTATACAAATTTAATTAATATTGTTCTATAAATTTAATCATCAGACATGTGAAAACTGATCTGATTTGAGTAATCAGCTGTCTCGCAAATAGAAACGCAGTCCTGGAGTGTGCTATGGAGTAACTTTTTGTGATTAACATACATTGAAATAGACTACACAAATTGAATCGAGGGTTAGGTGTGACTGTGTTCAATTTTGCGATGGTGATCGTCATTGAGTATCATTGGAATCACCCTTATTCTTGGGCGTGAGGTCTACTGTTCAAAGAACTACTAGTTGGAAATTGTTATGGTAGAGTATTGAAATAGGCCAAAGTAAATAATGACTATTAAGGAAAATTTTAATAAAATTATTTAAAAACTGGCAATAAAATTTTTATTAAAATCAACATAAATGCATCAAAAAATTTAATTCTTGAGCGAGGTCCACTGTTCACAGAACTACTAGTCCTAATTTATTATATTTGGGAACATTTCTGTTTGAAATTGTGAAGAAAAATACTTTTAAATTTTCCCCAACGTTCAAATTATTATATCGTATCATTTTTGAAAATAAAAGTTTACAAAACTCAGTTCACACACACAACTAAACACTCGTTCAAAGCTGGTTTCGTTTGACGAACATATGCGCGTTCGGCAATTAGAAATGCAGATGGAACTCGAAATCGTGCTGTACGGTTAAATGGATTTCGAATTTGAATTTACGACTTGTCATTGGACAGAGCACTCTCACCTCTCCCTTTTGCACCCCTTAAGGGACGGCGTGTTGCAAAACCGTAAATGGAGCGTGTAATTTGACTAGTCCGAGCCCGGGGGACTCGAACCCAGGACCCTGGTAGTATTCGAATGCAACCAAGTGCACAGGAAAGACAAATATATATATATATAAAATATATAGCAAATGCATGCAAAGTATATATATACAGTGAATGGCAACCTGGAAATATATCATCCTCATTCCTAACAATAGCTCGTTGAATTGAACACCAGTTGTGGACAGATCTGACACAATGCTAACTGTTATTGATGTCCAGTGGAGAGGATGACCATCTATTGCTGAAAATTTGGAAATTTATTGAATTGGTGTGAGCCTCAACACCTGATTTGTGCAAAATTAAAATTTGAAGTGAGTTCAACGAATTGCAGTCAAATTTTTATCAAGAATAAGTAGTATTTTACTTATTTAGTCCAAAGTTCTTTTACGCATTCAAAAGAAAGTTTCCAACAAAGTAGCCTCAGTGTATACTATTAGCTTTGTTCATGCTTACTAGTGTAACTGAGATACTACGCAGTAAAATACTACTTATTCTTAATAAAAATTTGACTGCAAGTCGTTGAATTCACTTAAAAGTTTATTAACAACACAGTTCGTCATGGAACAAGAAATCCAGCATACCAGCAACAAAATTAATAGGTATTCTACTGAATATCAATAGTAGAATATCTCTAATCAGTGCCAAATATTGTCCAGTTGATTGTTGAAATGTAGAATCAATCTTCAATCTTCAATTATTCCAATCCATATTTCATTTTTCTTTGTAGGACCACCGCGCTAATCTATATAATCGACTATAAAAAATTATCACTGAATTTTTAATCAGCCTATTTCGTGATTAAAAACTAATTTCCTCATTTGAACTGTGATAAAGAACTAGACTATGAATAAAATACTACAGCCGTAGCAGGCATCTGTTCAATCAGATAGAGATAAACTGCGTGCACCTGGGCTCTCTTTGTAAGGGTGACCGATTACATTTACCAGCAAACTGTATAATAAAAGATGTATAAGATGGAGACAAGGTGGATCTTCAACATCATAATAAAATACTCTTTTTAAATAATCAAAATTATTATAACAGAATTCTCATTTAAACTGTGATAAAGAACTAGACTATGAATAAAATACTATAATAAAAGATGGATAAGATGGAAACAAGATGGATCTTCAACATCATAATAAAATACTCTTTTTAAATAATCAAAATTGTTATAACAGAACTCTCTATTGGAATTACGTAGCCTAGAGGAAAACTATTATATTACATTTTATGTTCAAAATGAATATTTGGCTCATTGGTGAGGTGAAGAAAAACTGAATTTCAGCTTCAAACTTCTTTCCAATAACAATTCATTTTATTTTCGTGAGCTGCATAATAAAACTATTATAACTCTCCAATAGAATCGTAAACTACAAATTGCCGATAGTAGCCGATACATTTTATTAGAATCCAATTCATTGGCTCATTCCCGCTAGAAATAACAAAAATTGGAGAAAGAAAAGAAGGAGAAGAGGGAGAAGAAGGAAAAGAAGGAGAGGAAGGAGAAGGAGGAGAGGAAGGAGAAGGAGGAGAAGAAGGAGAAGTAAAAATTGGTAAGCAACACGAATCTAAAATCTGGAGCTATTACTAATGGAAAGATGCTAATAATATTTAACTTTTCATCGAAGCGCCATTTTCTTTCCAGAATTGCTTTCACTTCAATCGATCAGCCATAAATTCTTGCTGTTGTGTCATAGATTCTCTCAACATTCAGCAATAAAAAATATTTATTGGGAATATTTAAAATGAGTAGCGTATGGGTTCAATAATTTATGACATCATAAATTGTATAATCGGAATCCATATGAGGAAGTAAAATCATATTGCAATGTGGCAAGAAACTACTATTTATGCTTTGGACAAAATTGTCATTATTCATGGCTTTAGGATATATATAGACTATGAAAGCACATGTAATAATATAGTTCGCTATTGTTTTCGTTTGGATTATGTAAACTTTCATGCATTAATTCAGATTCATGCGAATATAGTTCACACCTTTAAGATTGCAAAGTAGAGGCTGTAGGCAGGGTTTTAGTCACAATTTTTTTCCGGAGTTTCTTGTATTGAATATTAATATTAACTTTTCATGTGAATTTAACGACTTGCAGTCAAATATTCATTAAGAATAAGTATAACTTACTTAATCTGTAGGCCGAGCGCTTTCGAATCTTTGAGATCCATCTTCAGAGGCCACTGAAGATGGATCTCAAAGATTCGAAAGCGCTCGGCCTACAGATTAAGTAAGTTATACTTATTCTTAATGAATATTTGACTGCAAGTCGTTAAATTCACATGAAAAGTTAATATTAACAACGCAGTTCGTCATGGAACAAGAAATCCAGGAGTTATTAGGGCTTTGAAATGCTATATCTATTGCTGTGAAGGAAGAATTTTTCTTCAATTATTTTGTGAAATATGGCGGTTCAAAATTGAAAATTTTTGGTTTTTGGGGACAATTGATCTTACTTATTAGTCGTTTTAAACTTTTGATAAATTTTCCATAACTATAAAAGACGCATTGAGGATTAAAATTACATTTTTTATTGCAATCTAATAAATAAGTTTTTGAAAAATTGGATTGTTTTACAGATTTTTGAAAAAACTCATTGCTTGATTGGAGTAACAAATGTCATTTTATTCCTCAAGGTGTCTTAGTTATGGAAAATTTATCAAAAGTAAAAATCACTCTTAGGTGAGATCAATATTGCCCCCAAAAACCGAAATATTTCAACTTTGAACCCCCATATTTCACAAAATAATTTAAGAAAAAAACTCTTCCTCACAGCAATAGATAACATTTCAAAGCCCTAATAATATTTAATACAAGAAACTTCGAAAAAAAATTATGACCAAACACCCTGCGCACAGCCTTTTAAGTGTGTAGAGTTGTTGCAACTGCAAGATTTTGTGTAAAATGGGTTGGGGAATAGAAAAAAACATGTCAGTAGCCTGTAAATACAGTAAAATATTTAGAATATTAGGCAAATTTGCAGAAATAGGCAGAATTTGTCAAAAACATTACTTTTGCAAGTCCAAAATTATCTTGACGAAGTGATAATTTGATCTTTAATGGAGTGATTTTGTCGAATTCTGAATGTTTGAAGAATTGTCTGAAAACTTGTGAAGAATTCTGAAGCTCTTGGATATGAAAGGTTCCAAACAACCCATTAGCCATAATCATTTCAAAATTTCCCCAAAGGTCTGGGGACTCTTTTTCTAATTCTCCCCTAAAATAATGTATTCGACTTAAAATGAAGACAAGTTTAAAAATATTTCGGTCTGAAAAACGAGGTCTTTAGTTATTTGAAACCCACTTTCTATGGGAGTTGATTTGAACTACCTATTTGCTAAATTTTTTATTGAAAAACATTTTTTAGCCCAGTAATTGCCTTTGAAATTGAGTTATTTTCGGCTTTTAAATGATTTGCTACTCTGGATTGCCAAAAACTTGACAATAATCATCTTTGATTTTGATTTTCTTGGGGGGATTTTAACCGGTTTATGAAATAATTAACAAGGTTAACTATATTAATTAGTATCTAGTTTGTACTCGTCAGTAAACATGGAAGGTTATTGTTAACTAGACGTCATGAACAATGAAATTCACATAACAAAGATAATATACTTTGAACCTACCATACTTATATTGTGAAATATGTGATCTAATACAACAGTTGTGACAAATTTAGATTTTTTCCGTTTGATTTCTAGATCATTTTACATAAGAACTTCGTTATGTAATTCATAGACTAATAGAAATCAAGGTGACACCAACATAGGTATATAAATAACAATGTTATACCAGTATATGAACACCAATCATTTTGAGCGTGCAAAATCAATTAACGGGTAATTAAATGACGTATTAGGAAAATCAAGTACCAAGAATTAAATAAATTTAAGAATGTTAAAGGAAAATCTTATACAACAGCTGAAATCTACAGCTATTGAAATTTAGTAGCTAAGCGAAACAATCATGTTTCCATTAATTTTATGAGATAATTCATTCTAGACGTTTATCACGTTTTTCATGCGACGTTCTGTAATACTGGTTTATCACAATTTTCGATTTTACATGTGATTTTCTAGCTATCATTAACCATTAAACAACGAGTGATTTCCTTTTTATAATTATTTATTAGATTAGTTTAGTTTTTAGTTATGTGATTAATCGACAGGTTAATTTTATTATAGGCCTACTGTATTTTCATTATTTTTATAAGATAATTCTCCCTAGAAGAATGGCAGGTCTTTAATGCGACATTCTGTATTATTGTATTGTGATTTCTGATTTTGCGTGTGATTTCCTAACTATCATTGACCGAACGTAGAGAGGTCTCTGTTCCAAGTCGACCGTTTTTCATTCTGTCTGTTTATTTATAAGTTTGTTTTGATTTTGTTTTTTAGTGCGGTAGTTTATTTTGTAGAGTTTGTTTGTAATAGTTTTTGGCAAACTCATTCGTTCATTTGTAAAGCATTTACGGCTGAACGCGTGGACCAAATTCAATGAAAGTTTGCATGGATCTTCCTTTAAGGAATGCCCAGCGACGTATGTATAAGGATTTACTTTTTTTTTATCAAATAAGTGCATTGAGTATCCAATTAAGCAATTGGAATTGTTTAACAACAATTATTCTATTTTGTAACCCATCAATGCTTGTTGAAAGCTCATCTATTTTATCAATACACAGTTAAATAAATGACATAACTGGGTTATCAGATATAAAATAAATTGAAACGAGAGTAAGTGACAAGATGTGAACGGACAAAATCGATAGTATGGGATTTTGGACAACACAATCCATCTTCAACAAAGTTAACGTTTAAATCAAATTAAATAATTCGAGAGGTCTCTAATCGCGTAAATTTGTAAACATCTTTGAATGACAACTTTTGATAACGGTTAATTAAAACTGATCCATCATATCCTCCCCGTTACATTCACCGACAAAGAGCGGGTTATCGCACTTGTTAAGACTTAATCAATTTATCGGATGACATTAGATGAACGCAATTGTTTATTTATTAATTAACGTCAATCAAATAATAAAACAAACATTATTTGATATTGAAATGTTAGACCTTCGATATATCGCTAATGAATGAGTTCTGGAATCAGTAGGCTACTCCAATTGACACGTCGGGTTTGCTGCTGTAATATTTATTTTATTTTATTTTTTTAATTTCCTTTCAATTTTGTCATATTATATTTTCTTTCTTGTCAGTTTCATCCTCAAAATTAGTTGTTGTATGTCAATAGTCTGGAAATATTCAACATTGAATATTTCTATTATATTATCTATTTCAATTATTATCTCTATTATCGTTCTATTATCTATATTTTCTATATTATTACTTATGATCTATTATCAGTTTTCAAGTTGATTCATTGTGAAAAATTGCTATGACAAGGTATTGAAATAGGACAGAAAATAGGACAGAGTTAATGATAACAGAGTTACGAGTTACAGTAACTTGTCAATTAACTATAATGACAGAGTTTATGTTAAAATATTATTATAACATGATTTAAAAGCGGATAATTTCAATTAAAATCAGCAAAAATTCCTCAAAAAATGCCCATTTTTTGTTTTATGATTTTGAGGCCACAGAGGACCACTTCAGTCAATATTTCAGTCTCTTCTGCCTCTTCGCATCAGCTTAGATTCTAACTTCTTTCTCCAATATTCCTTCATCCTATCAGATCGTTGCTTTCTGTAACCTCCATTGTCTTTTGTCTTTCTGGTCTTTCAATTTTAAACTTATTTGTTTGTAAAATTTTGTTAATTTTTACTTTATCTGGAGCATTTTCGATTTTCAGACCAATTTCTTGAAGATCCTTCAAAGTTTGCGAAACATAAATTCCTTGGGTTCCTCTATTAATATTCCTCATGACTAATTGTTTCAAGGTTCTGAATTCCAATTATTATATCCATTATCATTATTTTTTTATAAATCTTTGAAACTGTATAGCATGTATGTGATGGACGCTCTGAATAAGGTTGAAAAATGTTCCAATACACCTTGTTTGCAAGGATTGCACTGGTTTCATGCCAATAATATGTTGAAATTATACATTTAATTTATGTGATAATTTCACTGTACTGTTATGGGTTCACGGAGGCATATGGAAGTTTCTACGATATTCTATTTCATTCTACAATTCATTATTTCTTCTCTTTCGTTCAACCGCCTTCTATCAATCATTATTTTTGTTCTACCATGGAAATATTACGCTGTTAAATGTGATGAAACACGAAATCAAATTTTACAGCTTCTTAACCTCATTGTTTTACATCAACAAAAACTGTTTTTGAAACCGTTCTAGAACAATCTGGTAAGTAACAGTGCATTCCTCTCGCAAAGTCTTATTTACTCAGATATAAATCCACTTCAGCATTCCCAAAGACAAAATTATTGTAATTCTATTCATTCGGTTCGTTTACAATTCTTTTCAATTACCGATTTTGAATATCAATTTATTATTAATAAATCTTTGAGACCCTATATCATGTAAAGCACGCTATGAATGAGGTCGAAAAATGTTTCATTTCACCTTGTTTGCAAGGTTTGCACTGAATTCTAAAAACTTATTTGCAAGCTATACACAGTAACTAAAGTAACATACAGGGAGACAATAATCGCTTTTTAACCGACTTACAACAAGAGGGAGGTTGTCAATTTGACCTGATTTATTTTTATTTTGAGAGTTTGTTAATGACAAGGAGATCATTGAAATGTATGAGGTAAAACTGTTTATTTAGAAAACTCACGTTCCCCTTCCATATAAGTTTCTACACAGACTTTTATCATAAAGTATTCCAGTACTTATTACTTGCTGCATTGTGCTTATTTTCTAATATATATGCTTATGCTCTTTCAGGCCCAGTCTAGTAAGAAAATAAAATATTTTCCAATCAGCACCAATTTACTGAATGGAGACTCATCTAAATAATCTTCTACATTTGTAACAGATTATTCGCGAAAACAGAATTATCCACTTTATTTTTTACAGTACTAGCGTTCTCATTTTTAATTGTGTTGAAATCTTAGCTTATATTATTTCAAGTCATCCAATTGAAACAAAAACGGAGAGAAAATATTGAGGCATGATATATTATGAGATCTACTGAACAACAAAAAGAAGAAACAAATCTCTTCTTCAAGAACGGCCAATGTGCACTTTTTGTGAATTGCATATAATTATTTATAGAAACCGAAGCAGTTGATTGGCAAGGTTAATAGAGAGGTTAGTATGCACCTTGGTTGCATGGTGCATTATGCCTATCAGCACAACTGATGATGATGATAACCATTATTATTTATTAACTTTTTATATGAATTCAACGACTTGCAGTCAAATAACAAAGTGCACATTTGACTGCAAGTCGTTGAATTCATATAAAAAGTTAATATTAACAACGCAGTTCGTCATGGAACAAGAAATCCAGGAATATTATTATTTCATGTAAATTCGTCGGGTCCTTGGATACTCCGTTGTATCGGTTTATTCAAATTCTTGAGTTTTATCTAGCCTATGAACTGATTTCTCTCACTGTATCCTACATCAAGTAAATAAAGAGTGAATCACAAGTGGAATTGGCATTGGAAGTCCTTCCTGTCACCAAAATGGTGATGTAATTAAAGTTGAGTGAGCTGAGTAACTCATATTTTTTGACTCAGCGCTTGGGATTCTTGTTAATGGGAATACAAATTGAGCCAATCACAGCTGTTCCTCACGCCTTCCGTTCGGACTCCCGTCGACTCAACATACACTCAACAGAGCAGCTCAATATTAAAGATTTGTAGTTGCTATCTTAAGATAATTTGATATCTTGTGGTACCGGACTCTCCAAATAGAGATAGTCAGTATGGAGACATTCAGAGTATACAGATAGACCATACAGATACTCAGTAGACATATTTATTACGTCTTCCAATCGGACTCTTGCCGACTCAGAACAACAACTGAGTCAACTGAGTCAACTCAATATATTATGAGATACTGATGCAACTATATCCAATGTACTACAGTAATCCTCTTTTTTAACGCCAACCCTTAGCCAATAGAGGGATTTATTTATTTATTCATTCATTGAACTAAAATACAGTCAATGTGAATACAACAGGCTATTGCCGAAAACTGCTTTTACAAAATTTTAAAGTAGGATCAAAACCTTTGAGGTCGCTGTTTCACTTATATAGGATTGAATGGGGAAAATCTTTTGGGGTGTCATGTCATTCCTAATTCAAAGTTTGGGGCCAAGCTGGTGTATAGAAAAACCCTCTTGAAAATGATTTGAATTTCAGGCTGTAGATACATTAATCTTGAAAATCTATAATTGATAATATTGCTAGAATATTAACGGAGAGTCACCCTACCTTTCTTGGACGATCCGTTCTCGGACACATTGTCCGATTCGGACGGCGACTGTCGGTGTCGTCGTCGGTGATGCTCTCCGGCGGACAGATGCGGCGGACGCGTCAGCAGCGTCTCAGCAAACCGCGGATGGTGCGGATGCAGAAATCCGTGCGGAAACACCGGAAACCGCGCCAGGTGCGGGAAAAGCGGCAACGGTGCAAATCCGCCGCCTCCGCCGCTTCCTGGAGGTCCGGTACCGCCTCCACCCTGCAGATAGAGTCGCAGTGGGGGCGGCAAACATCCTGATTCTAGGACCATCATAGTCCGTGACTGGGGGCCGTTGGCAAGGGGACCATCATAGGGGTCTGCAGACTTGGGGATCAGTCATCGGACGTCGAGGAGGTTCACGAAAAAGGTTTGAAAACGTAGATTTTGGAGTTTAGGTGGTCATTTTCCCAAAAAAACTCTCCCCCTCTAAGAAATCAGAGTCCTTTACAACTTTAATACACTTTAATCAATTCCCAGATAGTCCGTTATTATTAAATAAATCTTGAAAGTTGGAGGTTTAAAAAGTTTGCAGATCCACGAAGAGTTTTTAAGGTTGGAAGATTGAAGAGTTTGGAGGCTAGGTAGCCATCTTCCAAAAAAGGATGGTTACACTTCGATACAGAGTCCTTTAGAACTTTAATACACTTCCAAGGTCCTGTAGTCAATAACCAGATTGCCCTTTAGTGTTGAATGTGTCTTTGGACGTTGAAGGTAAGAAGAGTTTGGAGGTTCACGAAATGGTTTTAAGGTTCGAAGGGTATGGAGATTAGGTGGTCATCTCTAAAAGAAATTGTTCACCTTCAAGAAAATATAGTCTTTTAAAACTTTGATACACTTCAAAGGTTATGTAATCAATCCTAAGGTGTCCATTAGTGTTGGATGTTCCTCGGGGTTACACTTCCAGATTTGTCGTCCAAATTATCTTGTTTCACGCAGTGGGATTCAAAATTGAGTTCTTTAGAATCAATCTGGAATCCTCCAGAATTAACTCTGGCGCCCTTGAAAATTAACTTAAGAATTTTTCAGAATTAACTCTAGAGCCCTTAAGAATTAACTTCAGCATTCTTCAGAATGAACTCATCAACTCTAGAACCCTTGATAATTAACTTTAGAATCCTTCAGAATTAACTAGATTGTCGACTCGAGTGTAGCAGAAATTTGAATTTAGTTACTAGTTATCTTCGTTCTCAACTGGTTAACAGTTCTTCAACCACGCATACATCCTCACCAATTTCACCAAACTAATCGATTCAATTAATTTAATTCAGTTTAACCAATACTACATTGAGTACTACAAAGTTTATAGGCAAAGGACATAAAATCTTGTACACTTCATTATCTGCAGTAACGTTCATTCCAATTGCAACAGCGTTCAAACACAACGAACCGCTTTAAATCCACTTCATGTACTAAGGAAAGATCACTAAATTTCAAAACGAAATACACGAGAATTAATAATAATTGAAACGGAGAAGTTCATGCAGCCTTTGCCTTGATTTTTACTTCCTTCACATGTAATATACATACAAGAGTCTCATGTCAACAACTACCTATGTTAGGCTTATTTTCTTTATATTTAAGACTAAATTCTTCAGTCAACAACCACCAATACAAGTGGGAGAAGCTAATGTTATGAACTTCAAGTCTGTCTATTAATATTTATTTGTTTGGAAGTCATAAATATTGATTTTAACGAGAACTTATTGAAGGTTCAGCTTGTACAGGCCGTAACGACCGATAAGTTGGCTTACACTTGAATATCAAAACAGACGTGAGGAATTCTTCGTAACGTCACTTCAATCCCCGAAACTAGAAATCAAAATTGAGTAGAAACCAAAAATCACTTCCCCCGATGCCCGGTTTGTGGAGTTGAACGTACGTAGTCTTCTTATCTGATAAGGAACAACCTAAAGTTTATGTCGGGGTACAAACTGCACAATTTGTCACGAACACACAACACTTGTACACGGTTTTACGCGAGGGTTTAAATTTTAAACGGGGTTTATTCGCCGGTAGAATATCACGGTTTACGTTACGAGGATGTGGACAACACACGCGGGAGTATCATGTGTTGCCTCCGAGCTGAGACATGAATATGAGGCTGTCGAAAACTGGTCGAGGATTCGGGCTTAGGACAATCCCCACCCGTTTCAATAATGGCGAGTGTTCATTGATTTGGAGGGCTGGGATTGGTGCTGGTGAGGCTCCGCCTCTTTGCCGGCGACCAATGAGAGCTCGTCATCCACCCCGCAGTCCTACTGGAGCTTGTCACGTGACGTTGCCCCGTTTTTCAATCATTATCTTCGTCCCAAATAACACTAGCACACCAACACCTGACATCCAGCCTATTTGTGGCGGTCTATTCTAATTGTTAGTTGATTTAATTCGCCTCTTCCATTCCATGCAATCCTCCTACTCTTCCTCCTCATACTCCTTATCCCTCCTTCCACACACTTCCTCCTCCAAAGCAGCAATCTTGTCAGGACTCCTTTATCTTCCCATTAACTTGGCATGCTGATTAGCTGAACAACTGGCTCAATTATCATCAGACCACCTTCTTCACTTTGCTACCGGTAGCTGCCTGGTATTTAGCACCCTGTTATCGTATGCTTGTTTCACACATAACCGGCATCGGGTAACTAGAATTCTTGGAATTAATAGACTACTATGGAAAAAAGAATTTCATATTTCTTGATGAAAAAATAATTAATTTCTTTTTTTTTATCAAAACCATTATTAATAGAAAAATGCAAACCAATCACTATGAAAAAAGGAGTTTATATTTATTTATGAAAAGATTAGTAGCCTACGTAACTCCTTTTTTCATCAAGAACATTATTATTAGAAAAAATCAATCACTATGGAAAAAAAGGAGTTTAATATTTCTTGATGAACAGATAAGTAACTCTTTTTCTTATCAAGAACATTATTATTAGAAAAAATCAATCACTATGGAAAAAAAGGAGTTTAATATTTCTTGATGAACAGATAAGTAACTCTTTTTCTTATCAAGAACATTATTATTAGAAAAAATCAAACCATTCACTATGGAAAAAAGGAGTTCATATTTCTTGATGAAATGATAAGTAGGCTAATTCTTTTTTATCAAAACAATTATTATTAGAAAAAATCTAACCAATTACTATGAAAAAAATGAGTTGAAATTTCTTGATGAAAAAATAAGTAACTCCTTTTTTGTCAAGAACATTATTATTAGAAAATAATGAAACCAATCACTCAACAATATTAATTATTCAAATTCAATTCTTTATTGCCAAAATCCTGTTAATAACAATTAATCAACATAATTTATACATTTTTTCTTGGCGCCATTAGCCAAGCAATGCTTATTCGCGAACGACAAGTTCTATATTATACTGAATTTACATACATTATATAAAAAAATTAATCCTAAGATATTTAATAAAACTTGTATCAATCAACATTTTCTTTTTCTACAGTAATCTATGAATTCTATGTATTATTGAATTCATTTTTTCTAATAATAATGTTATTGATAATAATAGGAGTTTCTTATCTTTTGATCAAGAAATTTGAACACCCTTTTCCCCATAGTAGGCTATAGCCTATGAGCTCCGTGTGATTGCTTGAATTTGGTGAGTTATTATTGGAGTATAAAAGTGTTATATAAGAGTTATAAGTGTTATAAGTTTATTGAGTGGCATAATTATGAGTATAAGTAAAGCATTATCATTTTTTTTTTTGAAGCTTGAAGCATTGTGCGTGGGCAATGAATTAGATGATGGTGAAACTACAGTTTTAGGTGGGTACCGAACCACCGAAAAGTGAATTATTTGTAAGAAATTGCAATAAATTGGACTTTGTTTTATACATGGAACCCACTGCCTTGCCTTGCAGTGTCTTTAAATGTAATTCGAAATATTTTAGAAAGGGTATATCAATCAAGTTACATTATTTTATTATTTTTATTTTATAGTATTTTATATTTTGTTATTTTACTAAACAATTTGTTGTAACTTTATTTGGACATTTGAAGAAAAAAAATAATTTGATCTTAATGTGAACATGCAAGAGACTCATGTTCGAAACTGCTCTCTTTACAAAATTTGAATATCCCGTATATCCCAAAACATGGAGGTTGATTCATGCTAAAAAAAAACGATTTACTAAAAAATTCACACGAAAAAATAAGAATGATTTCTTTTTACTTAAAGGTGATTAATAATTAAGAAGCTCAGTCGAAACAAAACACTAAACCAGTTGAAAATGATCTATAATATTAAATTCTGATAAAAATGTTTAGACGCATTAAACAAATACAAAAAGATTTGTTTACAGAAACGAATACAATAATCATGTTATTTTGTCATAAATCTATTCAAAATAGAAATTCTATGATAAATAGTATAAATTTCAATATAAAAAGGTATTCTACTAGCAAGAACATTGAAAGTTTCAACATTCAAAAACTTTCAAATTTTTCAGAAGTCGGCTATCTATGGTTGAGTTCCTGGGAGCCTTACCGGTTACCTGTAACATATGATAAGTCTATTCAAATTTTATATAAGTTGAAATAAAAAATGGGAAATAGCGTGACTAGAGCAAGGAGCGTTTGTCACTCTTGCTTGGAGGTCGGTCAAGGTCAAGCTTCTATTGTCAACCGTTTAATTCTAGGCCGCGTACATACCAAAAGCAACCGGTGATAATAGCAACGCAACGACAACTCAACGGCAACTTGAGTTGCCTATGAATAGCACAAGCAGTTTAATGGGCCTGTGCATACCAAAGCGACTGTGATGCGACGGTGATTCAACGGTCACTTGACTGAGCAACGCAGGCAACTTGAGTCACGACATGCTGTAAACTCGAGTTGCCAGTTGCTCTTGTGAAGTGCAGACCGTACGTAAATATGGCTGCTGAACAACAAGAAAATATTAAATTTGCACAGTTCATTGAACAGTTTAATTGTTTATATGACCATAACAACAAGTCATACAGTAACAGACAAAGCTTGGCAGGCTGTGGCAGAGTACATAAATACATTTCATTGAACTTACCTTATAATGTAATTGTTAATTTTATAACTTTGAACTTTAACTTAAACTTCAACTTCTAACTTTAAACTTTTTATAACTTTAACAACAAATAAATACATTTCATTGAACTTACCTTAATGTAATTGTTAATTTTATAACTTTTTATAACTTTGAACTTTAACTTAAACTTCAACTTCTAACTTTAAACTTTTTATAACTTTAACAACAAATAAATACATTTCATTGAACTTACCTTAATGTGATTGTTAATTTTTCGCCTACATCAATTGGGGTTCTGTAGTTAGTTTTTTTTTTCAGCAGTAGAGGGGTTACTAAATCCAGCAACATATCATAGCTAGCCTTGCTCATCCTGTAATAGATAAAAAAAACTTTTCAGGATATTCTTCCAATTCTTGTAAGGCATGCCACTGGCTTCTATGTATGTTGCTGCCATTATACGTTTTTTTTTCTTTTTTCTAAGCACATATAGAAGAACTGCCTCCTCCTCGGACGAAGACATCGGTACAAGTGACTGGACAACTTGTCAACGTGGGTTTCTTTTGTATGTACACGTGGTGTAAACCTAAAAGAAACTCCAGTTGACTGAGTTGAGTTGCTGTTGCGTTGCTATCACCAGTTGCTTTTGGTATGTTCCTTGATTGATTAGGGTGTATGAAACTTTTTTAGGATATTTTTTCGTAATAGAAACAATAGTAGAAATACTTGAAAAACAATTTAAAATTGTTTATTTGATAGAGCTTTCACAAGAGTTTCTTTCAGATCAAAATTGAGCCTCACCTAACCTAATTAAAATTGTAATTATGTTCCTGGATTTCTTGTTCCATGACGAACTGCGTTGTTAATATTAACTTTTCATGTGAAATTTAACGACTTGCAGACAAATATTTGTTAAGAATAAGTATAATAACTCACTTAATCTGGCCGAGCGCTTTCGAATCTATGTAATTATGGTAAAATATTGCTAATTCAGGTAGAATTGAGGAATTAAGTAGGTAGGTAACTTCATTTCATTGTTTCCCTTGTCTATAAGTGGGCCTGATAATTTTTGAATAATAAATTTGAAAAACTTTCCATCTTAAGCGCAACAAAGAAAGAAAAAGAACATTTTCCAGCATGGATGAACAGCTTCTTTCAGAAGCGGAGACAAAGTCACAGATTCCCTTTTAATATTTTCGACAGCCTTAGGGCTGTATTTAGGGTGAAAAAGAGGAAGAAAAGAAAGCAGGCAATAAAAATTTCTATATCTTTTTATATTACAAGGATGAAGAAAAGTGAAGAGGATAAAAAGGTGTGGGAGGGGTGAGGGAGAAAGAAGTTGGGTTTATAAGTTGCAGGTTCATGAAAAATGCATCAAGCGTAAGCCTACTGTTTTGGGGGGGGGGGGAACAGGTTGTGTATTGGGGGGAAGTGTCACTGCTGCAAGGGTGAAAAGTGTGGATGAAGAAGAGGGGGGAGAAAAAGAGGAAGAAGATGGAGAGGGGGAAGAATAGGGAGGAGAAGAGTGGTGTTGAAGAAGAGGTTGGGGAATGTAATGAGGGAAGATGAAGACGGAAAATGAGAAAAAGGAGAGAGTGATACAGGAAAAAAGAGGGAGAAGAAGGAGAGGGGGAAGAATAGGGAGGAGGTTGGGGAATGTAATGAGGGAAGATGAAGACGGAAAATGAGAAAAAGGAGAGAGTGATACAGGAAAAAAGAGGGAGAAGATGGTGAGTGGGAAGATGAAAACGAAAAATGAGATAAAGGAGAGAGTGATACAGGAAAAAAGTGGGAGAAGAAGGAGAAGGACAAGAAGATGGTGGGAAGAGGGGTGTTGAAGTAGAGGGATGGAAATTAAATGGGGGAAGATGAAGACGGAGAATGAGAAAAAGGAGAGAGTGATAAAGGGAAAAAGAGGGAGAAGAGGGAGAAGAAGGTGGTGAGGAAGAAGCAGAAGGCGAAGAGGTGTGTTGAAGTAGAGGAAGGGAAATGTAATGGGGGAAGATGAAGACGGAAAATAAGAAAAAGGAGAGAGTGATAAAGGAAAAAAGAGGGAGGAGAAGGAGGAGAAGGTGAGGGGGAAGAAGCAGAAGATGAAAAAGGGTGTTGAAGTAGAGGGTGGGAAATTAAATGGGGGAAGATGAAGACGGAAAATGAGAAAAAGGAGAGAGTGATAAAGGAAGGAATTAAAAGCAGAACGGGGAAGTTAAAAGGGAAGTGATGAAGTGTGGATGAAGGGGAAGAAGGAGAAAAGTAGAGAAAAGAGAAAGAGGGAAATTGGAGAGGTGGAAGAAGGAGGAGAAAGAGAAGTAAAGAGTGCTAAAGGAAGGAGTTAGAAAGAGAACGAGGAAGTTATGTGTGGAAGTGTTGATGAAGAAAAAATTGAGAAAATAATAATAAAGAAAAGGAAGGAAATGGATAATGAAGAAAAAGAAGGAAAAGGAAATGGATAATGAAGAAAAAGAAGAAAATGGAAAGGGAAGAGTTGAAGAATTAGAAGGAGAGTGATAAAAGGAGGAATTAGATACAGAACCCAAAAGTTAGAGGAAAAGACGGAAAAGAACGGAATAGTCAAAGAAAATAAGAAAACTATAACTATTTTCATCACTGAAGAATGGGTATGAAAATGAAAAGAGAAGAAGAAACTAGCTGAATAAGGAGAAGCAGAAAAAGAAAAGGAGAAGGAGCAGCTGGATAGAAGAAAAATAATATTTAAAGGAAGGTAAGATGAAGGAAGAGGAGTTGAAGGATAGTTGTTGGAAAAAAGAAGTGACAAATGGAAAGAGGAAAAGAAGAGGAGGTAAAGGAAAACCGCAAACGGAGGAGGTTTAAAAAAGATGATGAAGAAGCAGAAGAAGAGCTAGAGATAAGGAGGAGCAAATAAGAAAAAAAGGAGAATGAGGAAAGGAAGAAGAAAGAAATCGAGAACGAGAACGAAAAGGAGAAAAAAGAAGAATAGGAAGGAGAAAAATAAAAATAAGTAGTTGTTGGAAAAGGGAAGAAAGGAAAGCAGAGCGGAGAAGCGAAGAAGAAGAGGAAGAAATAGAAGAAGAAGACGCAGAAGAAGAAAAGAGTGAAAAAAGGTACGAAAGGCAAAGAAAAACGGAGAAGCCGAAGATGAAGGGGGAATGAGGAAGAGGAGGAAATAGAAGAAGAAGGAGAAGCAGAAAAAGAAGAAGAAAAAGAGGAAGAGAATGAAAAAAGGAACAAAACACGAAGCAGAACGGAGAAGACGAAGAAGTTGAAAAAGGAGAACGAAAAAAGAAGAAAAAAGAAGAATAGGTACATTGCGCGAAAGAGTGAAAAAGTGAACGATAGAGGAAGAAGAAGAAGGAGAACAAGAAGAAGGAGAAGAAGGAGAAGAAGAAGAAGAAGGAGGAGAAGAAGAAGAAGAAGAGAAGTACAGTGAAAATGGAAAGATAAAAAAAGCACAACGGAGAAGTCAAAGAATAAGTTGAAAAGGAGAACGAAAAGAAAGAAGAATAGCTAAGCCGTGTGAAAGAGTGAAAAAGTGAACGATAGAGGAAGAAGGAAAAGATGAAGAAGAAGATAGTGGAAATGAAATGAAAAGAGAAGCACAACGGAGAAGTCAAAGAATAAGTAGAAGAAGGAGAACAAAAAAAAGAATAATAGCTACGTCGTGCGAAAGAGTGAAAAAGTGAACGATAGAGGAAGAAGGAAAAGAAGAAGAAGGGAAAGAAGAGGAAAGAAAAGAAGAAGAAGAAGGAAAAGAAGAGGAAAGAAAAGAAGAAGAAGGAGAAGAAACAGAAGACGAAGAAGGAGAAAGAGGTGAAGTAGAAGGAGAAGCACAGCGGAGAAGTCAAATAATAACACTAGGAGAAGGAAAACGAAAAAAGAAGACTATGTTATGCGAAAGAGTGGGTAAAGGAAACGATATTAACAAGGATAGCACAGTGAGTGTGAAGAGAATAATTCTTAAAGAGCTTAAAGGTAGGTGGGTAGCGGAGGTTTAGGATGGAAGGGGGAAGGGGAAGGGAGTGAAGAAATCAGGGATCAGGCCTTGGATGCAAGGGATTCAGAGCACGTGCTGCAAATCCATCATCCAAAGA